>CM056060.1:109616973-110064473 GCA_029574335.1 Rana kukunoris | reverse complement strand
GACAATCCGCTACGTGTTACAGGTGACGTGGCAAGTGACAATCTGCTATGTGTTGCAGGTGACGTGGCAAGTGACAATCTGCAATGTGTAGCAGGTGACGTTGTGGCAAGTGACAATCCGCTACGTGTGGCAGGTGACATTGTGGCAAGTGACAATCTGTAGCGTGTGGCAGGTGGCAAGTGACATTCCGCAATGTGTGGCCGGTGACAATCCACATCTAGTGACAGGTGACGCGGCAAGTGACACGCTCGGGGGTCCCACTGATTCTGCATTATGGTGAGTTGAATTATTTTATTTTATATAATAATGTAATAATATAAATAATGCGCTTCAAGCATGTTTACTATTATTATTTTTTACTAGTACATGAATAGAGCCATAACAGGTCCTTTTTATAGAGCTATGACAGGTCCTTTTTATACTCCTTTACATGTATGGAGCCATGACAGGTCCTCTTTATACTCCTTTACATGTATAGAGCCATGACAGGTCCTCTTTATACTCCTTTACATGTATAGAGCCATGACAGGTCCTCTTTATACTCCTATACATAAAAAGAGCCACAACAGGTCCTTTTTTTACTCCTATACATGTAAACAACCATAACAGGTCCTCTTTATACTCCTACATACATAAATAGAGCCATGACAGGTCCTCTTTATACTCCTACATACATGTATAGAGCCATGACAGGTCTACTTTAGTTATCATGATATAAAATAATGAATGTAGAGGCCTTTTGTTGGGCGTGAATTTCATTCTTGGTACCAGGCAGCACAATGTCTTGGGCCGGCACTCAGTTAGCTGCTTCGGGGCTCAGTAGCCCCATAAAGTAAAGCAGAAGTGCTGCACGGACTTGGAGTATAACAAACGGTAAATGGGTTGTATGTCCTTACTGACTTCTGCAGCTGTAGGTACTCTGGAGAATGTTTAAGTACTTGAAAACCCATTGCCTAGCCACAGGTCCATTGTAAGTCTGATGACTGATAGTATTGTTTAGCATTGGAAAGAGGTAATGCTGGCTTTTATCTCCAGTTAATCATTAAAGGTTTAAGTGTTCCTGTGCTAGGTAGAAAAATAAATGCATTACACACAAGAGCCAACAAAGACTGACAACAAGGTCAAATATGCCTGTTGAGAGTATCTTTACTGCTCTAGTGAGACTGTCTTCTGTAATAAACTTCTGTATTAATAAAAAAGAGTACTACTATCCCTTTGTCTGGTGGCTCAAAAATAAACTGAACCAAGTCCCACTAGTTCAGATGTTCTTAAACCATTTTCAAGGTCACACAGGCAAACTTGGCAAATAGTCATAGGCATACTCTTGCCCGCTTTATACTTTATCAGCAAAACCTAAAAAACTGATTCAAGAGGTGGCTTTAAAGGGGTTGTAAAGGTTTTTTTTTTTTTTTTTTCTAAATAGGTTCCTTTAACCCCTTCCTTACCGGGCCATAGGGATTTGACGGCCGCAGCAACCCCTCGCCGATGAGAGTGGACGTCACATGACGTCCTTTGTTCTCGGCGTTCTAGGGCGCGCGCGCGGCACCACTCGCGATCCCGCCCGCGTGCCCGACGCCCGCGATTGCCGCTGATTATAGCAGGAGTGTGGATCTGTGTGTGTAAACACACAGATCCACCTCCTGTCAGCGGTGAGGAGACTGATGTGTGTTCTCAGTACAGAGTAACACACATCGGTCTTCTCCCCCTGTGAGGCCCCCTACAGTTAGAACATACTTTAGGGAACATTTTAACCCCTTCAGCACCCCCTAGTGTTAACCCCTTCCCTGCCAGTCACATTTACACAGTAATCAGTGCAGTCTTATAGCACTAATCGCTGTGTAGATGTGAATGTTCCCAAAAACGTGTCAAAAGTGTTCGATATGTTCGCCGCAATGTCACGGTCACAAAAAAAAAAAAAAACGCAGATCGCCGCCATTACTAGTGAAAAAAAAAAATGCCATAAATCTATCACCTATTTTGTAGACGCTATAACTTTTAAGCAAACCAATCAATATACGATTATTGTGTTTTTTTAACCAAAAATACGTAGAAGAATACGTATCGGTCTAAACTGAGGGAAAAATACGTTTTTTTTTTTTTTTTAAATGGTGATATGTATTAAATAAAAAAGTAAAAAATATTGGGCCAGATTCAGGAACAGTTAGGCTGGCGGATCCAGTGATCCGCCAGCCTAACTGTGACTTTGAGCCGGCGTTTCTGTTTTCTGTAACCAGAAAACAAGAAACGCCGGGTTGAAGCTCCGATGCGAGCAGCGTAACTGAGTTTCGCCATCGCATCGTTACTTCAACTTAAAAATGGCGCCGGGGGCGTTCCCGCCGATTTCCGCTCAAAAAATATGTTAATGAGCGGAAATCGGCAATTCACGATCGCATTCCGGCGCGACGCAGTGACGTTACGACGTTTCCGGACGGGATACGCGGCGCATAGTTATACCTACATGGGGTTGGAATATCCTATGTTAGGTATAGGCGTCGTCATCGCGTCGGAAAAAAATAAAAAAACGTCGCTTGCGTAAAACGGTCATGAATGGGAATGTGACGTCATTGACGTTCATTCACAGATTTTGGAGCATGCGCAAGGGGATGTTTTGACACTCGACGCATGCGCAGTACGTTGGCGGCGGGATCGCGCTTAGTTAGCATACTACACGCCCCGTACCCGCCCAATTTGAATTCCGCCTGCTCATTTGCGATGCGCTGCCGCAACTTTAGGAGCAAGTGCTTCGTGAATGACAGCACTTGCTCCTAAAATTTCTGCAGCGCAACGCAAATGAGAAGCGTTACTCCAGAGCAAAGATGCTCTGGACTTCCTGAATCTGGCCCATTGTGTTTTTTTTTAAATTGTCGCTCTTCTTTTGTTTATAGCGCAAAAAATAAAAAATGCAGCGATGATCAAATACCACTAAAAGAAAGCTCTATTTGTGTAGGGAAAAAAACATAATGATTTAATTTGGGTACAGTGTTGCATGACCGCGCAATTGTCATTCAAAGTGCAACAGCGCTGAAAACTAAAAATTGGTCTGGGCAGGAAGGGGGTGAAAATGCCATGCATGGAAGGGGTTAAAGTGGATGTAAAGCCACTCTCATCCTTTCTAAACTACTGCCATAGTGCTGATCTTTAAGGATATACATGTCGCCTACATGTATCCTTACCTTTAAAATGTTTCCCCTCGGTCTGTTAAAAGAACTGAAAAACTGCAGATTCTGTGGGTGGATCTGTTGTCTAGAGCTCGATGGGTGGAGTCATGATGTCAGTAGACTCCCTGCCCTCCTCTATACTCCCCTTGTCAACATGCATTTTTTCCTATGTATTCCTTACACTAAATTCTGCTATTATCACTAACATCCAGTCAAAATCCAGAAAAGTAACCACATGACTTCAGAAAAGGAGTGGGGGTGGGAAATAAAAAAAAATCCTGTCTCCAGGCTAGTGCATGAGATATGTAAATAACCTGTCACTCACAGCAAGGGGGCAGAACAGACTAAGGTTTTTCTCTGTAAAATAAAAGAGGATTGCTCAGAGTGTGGCAAGACTGTGGCACAGATGATAGGAAATCTTATACTGTACATTGTGACATAAAGAAAAAATATCGATATCCCTGCGGGGAGACACTAAACGTTCACAGCGTCTCCCCACAGGGATGTAGTGACAAGGGAGGGGGCGAGCACACTGACTAACCCCCAGCCAGAACGGCTCGGATGATGGAGGCAAGCTTACTGAGGAGGAACAGGAAGTGAGAAATTCAGACAAAGAAAAAAAAAATTAGAAGGGAAATCAAAGGAAAAGGTAAGTGAACAAACAATGCACTAGCTTAAAGGAACCTACTTAGAAATTAAAACATGAACCTTTACAACCCCTTTAAGTGTATGTATAGTCAAAACTTATTTTTTTTTCGTTTTGAAAAAAAAAAGGGAGATGGGTTAAAAGTCATGTCAGTTCTTTTTTTGCATACAATTGGAAGATTTCTCTTCCCTTTCTGTCCGAGAGATGCAACAACAAGTACTGTAGGGCAATAATATACACGTTACCAGACTATCACCTAGATATTTAAAGATATTAACCACTTCAGATCCGCCCTATCGTCAAAATACGTCATTTTTTAAAGATGGATATCTCGGTAACGGCAGCAGCTGCTGCCACATACGAGATATCCATCTCTTCATGGGGCGGATCTGTACACGATAATGGCGGTCTTCGCCGCGAGATCGTCGTTATCGGTGGCGGGAGAGGGTGCCCCCCCTCCCGCCGCTCTCCCGCGCCCTCCGCCGCTTACCGTTGCCGTCGGTAGCGGCGGAGGCGATCGGGTCTGCTCGTCGTCTGTCCGGGGATGCGACTGAGGGAAAAATGTCCCTCAGCCGTCCCCATACCTCTGCTGGGCGGAAGTGACGTCAAAACGTCAGTCCCGCACAGCGTCTTAAAGAGACATATTTTTTGTTTACCTTTTTTTTTTTTTTTTTTTTGCATTTAAGTCTAAATATGAGATCTGAGGTCTTTTTGACCCCAGATCTCATATTTAAGAGGACCTGTCATGTTTTTTTCTATTACAAGGGATGTTTACATTCCTTGTAATAGGAATAAAAGTGATCAATTTTTTATTTTATTTATTTCAGTGTAAAAAATGTAAAAATAAATTAAAACAAATAAGAAAACAAAAAATGTTTTTTTTAAAACGCCCCGTCCCGACGAGCTCGCGCGCAGAAGCGAACGCATATGCGAGTATCGCCCGCATATGAAAACGGTGTTCAAACCGCACAAGTGAGGTATCGCCGCGATCGTTAGAGCGAGAGCAATAATTCTAGCCCTAGAACTCCTCTGTATCTCAAAAAATGCAACCTGTAGAATTTTTAAAACATCGCCTATCGAGATTTTTAAGGGTAAAAGTTTGATGCCATGCCACGAGCGGGCGCAATTTTTAAGCGTGACATGTTGGGTATTATTTTACTCGGCGTAACATTATCTTTCACAATATATAAAAAAATGGGCCAAATTTATTGTTGTCTTATTTTTTAATTCAAGAAAGTGAATTTTTTCCAAAAAAAGTGCGCTTGTAAGACCGCTGCGCAAATACGGTGTGAGAAAAAGTATTGCAATGACTGCCATTTTATTCTCTAGGGTGTTAGAAAAAAAATATATATAATGTTTGGGGGTTTTAAGTAATTTTCTAGCAAAAAAAAATGTTTTAGTCTCGTAAACACCGAATCTGAAAAACAGGCTCGGTAATCAAGTGGTTAATACCTAAAAACTTTGGGAGGGCAGCTGCATGGTCATAATTCCCATCGGTCACTCCTCCGACTTCTTGATTGTTCAGCTAATTTCTGTCAACTGTATCAGCAGTTTAAAGCTCTCTTTTAACATCAAAACCAAGGACCAACAGCCAAGATCTATGACAGCCATTGATCCATCTTGTTCATTGATTGGACTTTTCCAAACTCTTTGAACAGACTTTAGGTATTTGCACCTTTTTGGTTTTCAGTTTTAATATGGGTGGCAATGATTGATTTGGGGTATGAAGAGTGAATTTCTTAGTTAACCAAACCCAAAGACAATCACTCAATCTCTAGTGAGTGTCAATCTGAAAAACTGGGGAAATGTCAGTCAGGCGGACTGTGGTGAAGTAGCCGGGAGGGCTGGTGAAAGAGGCTGCTGCAGTCAGGAGGGCTGGCAGGGCCTGAAAAGATGGTGCTGGGACCAGTGACCACAAGAATGTGCACTGAATTTGTTAGTGGTGCCAAACTACATCCTACAAATAGAGGGGCTGCGAGTCCCTGCCTGTAATGGGCCAGTGCTACAAATTGTTTACACAGTGACACCACTGGTGATTCTGGAAGCACGTGGAGTGCTGGAGGAGTGTACATAGGAGCTGCTGTATGAAGAACTGTATATATACTAGGTGTCGTCCCTTAGGAAGTTGCAAAGTCAATTGGGCATCCCATAAAACCCCACTCCCCATTCAAGTTTTATCTCCTCAATAAAAATACAAAAACAAAGTACTGGACTGCCTTTTGACTATGGGGAACTGTGGAAATTCGGTGTGCCTGGCTGTGCAGGGTGGGGGATCCCATTCTTCTTGTGGCTCCTTAGGGGGTGCGCTACACTTTAACCGCTTGCCAACTAGCGCACGACGATATACATTGGCACAATGGCACGGCTGAGCAAATGGGCGTACAGATACGTTCCCTTTAAATCGTGGCATAGTGGGCAGGCGCCGCATGCTCCGTGACCGTGCCCATGGGACCCGAGGACTCGATGTCCGCCGGTGTCCTGGGATCTTGACACAGAGCTGCAAAACAGGGAGCTGCCCATGTAAACAAGTTGTTTCCCTGTTCTGCCTAGTGACATGACAGGGATCTACTGCTCCCTGTCATCAGGAGCAGTGATCGCTGTCATGTCAGTGGTAGCCCATCCCCCCACAGTTAGAATCACTCCCTAGGACACACTTAACCACCTGATCACCCATAGTGTTTAACCCCTTCTCTGCCAGTGTCATTTACCCAGTAATCAGTGCATTTTTATAGCACTGATCGCTGTATGAATAACAATGGTCCCAAAATAGTGTCAAAAGTATCTGATGTGTACGCCATAATGTCGCAGTCACGATAAAAAAAAAAATCGCAGTTTGCCGCCATTAGTAATAAAAAAATTATTAAAAAAAATGCTATAAATCTATCGCCTCTTTTGTAGACGCTATAACTTTTGCGCAAACCAATCAATATACGTTTATTGCAATTTTTTTACCAAAAATATGTACAAGAATACATATTGGCCTAAACTGAGAAAGACATTTGTTTTTTTGTATATTTTTGGGGGATATTTAGTATAGCATTAAGTAAAAAATATTGCTTTTTTTTCAATTTTTTTGCTCTTCTTTGTTTATAGTGCAAAAAATAAAAACCACAGAGGTGATCAAATGCCACTAAAAGAAAGCTCTATTTGTGGGAAAAAAAGGACGTCAATTTTGTTTGGGTGCAACGTCGCACAACCACACAATTGTCAGTCGCAAAAAGTGCTTTGGTCAGGAAGGGGGTAAATTCTCCTGGGGCTGACGTGGTTAAAGTGGAGTTTCCATCCCAATTTTTTTTTTCATTATTGTGCTCATTAGACCTAAAAAAGGAAAAGAGAAAAAAACTTTTTTTTTTTTTACTCTTCTGGAAATGCCTGTTGCTATGCTGTCCCACAAAATCTGCCTTTGGAAACACCTAGGATTCTGACATCATCTCCCTCTAATGCTCCTGGGAAATGTGTGTCATCATTTCCCAGGATGCAGTGCGCTGTCCAATTATCACTCCCCATCCAAGACTTCCAGGAAGTAAGTGGTTGTTGGCTTCACAATGCCCACAAGCAAAATGACAACTGTGTGGACCTAGTTTTATAAACTATCTTTTTTGAATAACTATGCGGAGCGGTGGCGGATTGTAAAATAGTAAGTGACCGGATTTATATTATAAAACCGCATGATGAAAGGAGATACATTTAAAACATGCTAATTGTGGTTGGAACTCCGCTTTAAATAACTGCCGTTGCATATGTGAAAAATTGCAGTTTTAGGCCTAAAATGTCCAGAAAAATAACAATCTGAATCAAAGTAGGAAATAGAAAATAAACAAAAGCCCTCCAAGGCTTCTCTAGTGAAGAAAGCAGGCTCCAGAGGAGAGGTTTGCCTCAATTTGAGAACCTCTACTTTAATCCCTGGTCCCAACAGCCCCGATGGTAGAAAGGAAGAACATTCTCCAAGTGGCACTGCAGACAAATATCTAAAATAATGACTCCTGCAGGGGAGGCGCATGACAGAGGGGGCCTCCGTGTTTACCAGAACAATTCCAATTTATCATTGAAAAGACATTTGACTGCTTAGTGGCAATATATGTCAAATGGCTGTCGTATACTGACAATAAAACACAGGTGCTCATTCACAGACCATAAGTCTTCCCCTATTTGTTAAGACTTCCCCCTCCCATCCCCCCTCTTCATTTCCCTCCAGACTGATGAGATTCACTTGCTATATACTAATAAATACAAACTCAGCCTCAGGTCTTGCATATGTTATTCTACTCAGGACATCCCCATTCATTAACCCTGCAAATCATTAATGAGCTGTACTGAGTGTCCCAGAATCCAGACACGCGGGAATCAAGGCGCATTTATCCCTACAGCGATCTCTCTTCCTTCGGAAAACAACAAGGAATATGAAAAGTGTTTAATGGGATGAGCGGAACAGCCAATGTTCCGAGCCCGTTTTTCATAACTTATAAATAAATAGGACCCTGACCTACTGTACCAGCCTCTTCCATTGCCTTTAAACGCAGCGGCAGTGCAGCTTATTAAGCAGACACAACGTTAAATTATTTTCAGTGAATTATCTCTTACCATTTATCTTAGTAAATGGATATGCCACATTGTAATATGCAAAAATAATTGTGTATTTCGTCACTCCATTGTAGACAGCGGCTGCAGAGCAAGTTACTCCACAGAGTATTATCCTGATAAGGGTTATTAAGCTTGTTTTATTGCAATTCGCAGACAATGTGACTCGCAGAACACAAACTAGGCCTGACATTGAGTGTCACGTCGCGGTAGGGGGAAGGAGGGGGGGGGCGCGCAGCACCTTTTGAAAGCGTATAAATTAGAGCGACTAGGCGGAAACTTTGCAGCACTCCCAATAACGTAGATCAAACCGCTCGATTTTGTACCTCTCACCAGGAAAGGCCCTAAAACATGACATTTAAAACACATGTCAAGGCCTTTAATTCACACAAGCAAGTGTACAGTCATTCAGGCAGAACAAAGAAATACAAGGGTAGACATTTTGTTCAGGAAAAGGTGTTATATAATCACTGGATTGACGTCTTGTATTAAAACGGGACAATGATATCGACTTCTTCTAGGGGGATAAAAAAAAAAAAACAGAAAACAAAAGAAGAAAAATTACTAAAAGATATATTGGAGTCCGGTTCTGTTATTGCCAATATGGGTTTTATTTAACCACATCCATCCAAGCCCATACCTTCCAGCCCCTGAGTGTGGATTCATCTTTCATTATGGGCTTTAAACGAATTTCAGCGACTATGTAAACAAAGTGTTGCTCTAAAAAATCTGTATAGTCGGTATATAGTAATCAGATATAAATCCAACTTGAAAACGGCCCACAAAGAAAAAGTGAAAAATGTATGGTTCCAACAGCCAAAAGATCGAAGGTGGATGTTGTCTCCTTTCCTGCAAAGAAGCCAATCACGAACACCCTAGGAGGTCCTCTTAGGGCCCTTTCACACTGGTGCATTTTTGCCGCGTTTTCGCGGTAAAAATAGCGCTATTAAAACGCCCCCCATGCCCCCCTCCATTGAAATGAATTAAAAACGCGGTAAAACGCGGTAAAATCGCGGCAAAATCTATGTGTTTTTTCCGCGATTGAAATCATGGCAAAACTACGTGATTTTCCCGTGTTTTACCGCGTTTTTACAGCATTTGTACAGCGTTTTTTAATTCATTTTTATCGAAAACGCCGCAAAAACGCGGCAAAAACGCACCAGTGTGAAAGGGCCCTTACAAAGTTCGTAGACCCCTTAAATACAGGCGGGTCAAACAGGCTTTTTGGGACTTGCTCCCTCTAGTGCTACTTGAACCGGAAATCATAACCTCAGGGATGATATGATGATGATCTAGGACAGTGGTTCTTAACCTTGCTAGTGCCGTGACCCCTTGATAAAATTTCCCAAGTTGTGGGAACCCCTAACAGTAAATTTATTTTCGTAGTGTGGGTTGTCAGCACCCAAGGCAAGACAAGCAATTTGCGCCCCTAAACCATGGAAATTTTGCGTTCCCTGAGTCCCCTTCACTCGTACAGTATTAAAACCTGATATGGTACATTTTAGGATGTGCCACTCTCTCTCTTTGTTCTCTTTTCTTTCCTTTTTATCTCTCTATCCTAATTTCTTGTTTATCCCTCTCTCTAGCTGTCTTTATTTTTCTTTCACTAATTCTTTCTCTACCCTTTTCTTTCTTCCTTCCCCTCTTTTCCTCTCTCTTCCATGTATTCTCTATTTTTATTCCTTCTCTTACACCTTAGTGGGGGGATGGGAAGAGTGGCAATGCTGGGGGGAGTTCTGATCTGCCTACTTAGGTGATCTTGATCAAGGTCATCTGCTGGTCTGAGAACTGTAGTGGGGACCGCAAAATGGCTGGGAGAGTGGTGCGGGCTTCAAGAACAGCCCAGGATTTGGTGACCCCTGGCAAATCATCATTTGACCCCCAAGGGGGTCCCGACCCCTAGGTTGAGAACCACTGATTTGGAAGATATCACCATCCGAACAACAGGCCCCCGATCATTGTGCTACAACAGCAGCCAGCTCACCAGCGCCGAGCTTCTTCTGCCTTCCTGGGTGACAAATATCTCACTGGTGTTTTTGCAGCTTTTTACTATATTTTTTTTTTACACAAGCTTAGTAATTTTAGTTTTTTACTTAAATTTCAGTAACTGAAAGTTTTCTTGATTTAACGTCCCTGCAAACTGCCTTTTCCTCTGTATTTGTTTCTCTTTCAAAGCACCTATATGTGTTCACAGAATTGTAATTCATTCCTTTTGTTGCTGTGTATATTGCTCTGTTTCCAGCAGTGATGTATAAAGTTGAATATATAAAATGACTCACGCTTATATGGATTGCTAAACCTATTTTGAAAAAATAAAACAAAAAAGCACAAGCTATTAATGCCCATTTTAGAAAAGTAAATGGCTACTGTGCTGTATGAGCAATTTGATAACTAGTATTTTCTGAATAAAGATCAATAACGCAATGACCATACAGGTACCAATCATAAATATGGTAAAAGGAAGAAAAAAAACAGAATGGCTAAATCAGTGAAAGATGAAGTTATAAAAAGCATAGCTTAAACCAAAATGAAAAAATGTATATATTGTACTTTACCAGTCTTTAAATGCATTGGCTGCATTGGTTATATTTTCAGACTTTTGCCTTTCTGTTTACCTGGTAACACACATTCTGTACTTTAATGGCGACATTCATTTCTTCATTGTATTTAAGTGAGAAGCAATGGCCATCACACAGTGTGGCCTTCTAACATACAGTACATTATATGCCTATATAGTCAGGTGCTGAAATACAGAAACATGGAGAAGGACACATCTCTTCTGTACTAAGTGTTTTCTTTTACTTTCTGCAGTAATGCTGAATGTTGCTGTACTATCCCCTGCAGCAGGGGCGGACTGACCATTCGGGCACTTGGGCACTGCCCAAGGGCCCCATGCCACTAGGGGGCCCCCATCAGAGTTGTCAGCCTCAGTAAAACCAGGGACAGAATATACAAATCTGTGTTTTTGTGTGTATGTGTATTCTCTGTGTGTGTGTGTATACTGTGGGCCAGATTCTCAAAAGAGATACGACGGTGTATCGCAAGAAACACCGTCGTATCTCTGTTTTTTTCCCCTGGTATCTATGCGTGTGATTCCTAGAATCACTTACGCATAGATACGGCGTAGATCCAACAGGTGTAAGACACTTACACAGTCGGATCTTAGATGTAATTCCTTCGCTGGCCGCTAGGTGGCCTTTACGTTGATTTCTCATTTGCCTATGCAAATGAGCCTAATACGCCGATTCCCAAACGTTTTTACGCTGCCTCGTCGTAGTTTACGTCATTTCCGTAAGCGTAAACCTACCCCTGCTATATGAGGGGTAAGCTTACGAAGTTCCGTCGTATGCCATGTTAAGTATAGCGTCGCGTCAGCGTCGTATTTTTCCGTCGCTTACGTCGTTTTACTAAGTCGTTCGCGAATAGGACTTTACGTCAATGACGCTCACGTCGGCTTCATTGAAGTTTTGCGTCGTGAGCTGGAACATGCGCACTGGGCTATTTTTACGGCCGGTGCATGCGCAGTTTGATCGGCGCGGGGGCGCGCTTAATTTAAATACAAGCCGCTTTAATTTTTAACGACGTTAAAAGCACATTCATCACGCTGTAACAGACAGAAAGGAGCGAATCATCTTTTACTAACACAAAATCAGCTAAAGCAGCCCCAAGGGTAGCGCCATCCGCATGGAACTTCCCCTTTATAGTGCCGTCGTACATGTTGTACGTCACCGCGCTTTGCTAGAGCATTTTTTTTTCACAATCGTGTGTAGACAAGGCCGTTTTAACGATCGGGTTGCAAAAAACTTTGTTTTTTCTAGAGCCTGAAAAACGTAATTTTTTAGAACCCGAAAAATGATCGTGTGTACGCGGCATTACACTTCTCACATACATGTTAAATCTGCATTTTTTTAAATAAATAATTACTTTAAACCCCCAAATGTTATATATTTTCTAAAATCAGAAGATAAAAATGCAATATTTTATGTCAAACAATATTTGTGCAGTGGTTTACCAAATGCAAAATTTTGAAAAAAGTGCAATTTTTTTTTGTTTTATTGGAAACAAACACAATATAATACCCAATTGTTTGACAAAATGTTAAAGACTATGTTATGTCAAGTAAACATGTCACATTTTCAAAATTGCACATGCCTGTGGAATGGCGACAAACTATGGTACCTAAAAATCTCCATGGGCGATGCTTCAAAAGGTTTACAGGTTACCAGTTTAGAGTAAAACAGGAGATCTGTTCCTAGAATTATTACTCTCGCTCTGACATTTGTGGCAATACCTCATGTGTGGAGCGATAACTGTTTACATATGCGTGAGGGGGCATATGTATGTGTTCACATTCGCACGTAAGCACAGGGGAACATTTTTATTTTATCATTTATTTTATTTAAAATTCCTTTTTTTTTTTTTTACTTTATTGTTATCACAAGGAGATGATCAGCATTCCTTGAAATAGTATGGACAGTGACAGGTACACTCTACTAGGGAGCTACAGTTTATTGAGGAACCATGAATGCCAACATGTACTGTGACATACTCAAGCAGAGCATGATCCCTTCCCTTCAGAGACTGGGCTGCAGGGTAGTATTCCAACATGATGATGACCCCAAACACACCTCCAAGACTACCACTGCCTTGCTAAAGAAGCTGAGGGTAAAGGTGATGGACTGGCCAAGCATGTCTCCAGACCTAAACCCTATTGAGGATCTGTCAGACATCCTCAAACAGATGGTGGAGGAGGCCAAAATCCACCAGCTCAGTGATGTCATCATGGAGGAGTGGAAGAGGACTCCAGTGGCAACCTGTGAAGCTCTGGTGAACTTCATGCCCAGGAGGGTTAAGGCATTGCTGGAAAATAATGGTGGCCACACAAAATATTGACATTTTGGACATTTTCACTTATGGGTGTACTCACTTTTGTTGCCAGCGGTTTAGACATTAGTGGCTGTGTGTTGAGTTATTTTTAGGGCACAGCAAATTTACACTGTTATACAAGCTGAACACTCACTACTTTACATTGTAGCAAAGTATAATTTCTTCAGTGTTGTCACATAAAAACATAGAATAAAGTATTTACAAAAATTTGAGGGGTTAAAGTATTTACAAAAATTTGAGGGGTGTACTTACTTTTGTAAAATACTGTATATCATTACAAATTATATATAGAGTCATGGGGGTAGATTCACATACACTTAATATTGCGGTGCGTAATCGTATTTTACCAGGCTCTACACCGAATCCTGGTAGATTTTTGCCCGTACGCTACGGCGGCGTAGTCTATTTCTCGCCGCGTAATCGAAATACGCGATTGGGGGGCGTGAAGCATTTAAATTAAGCGCGTCCCTGCGGCGATCGAACTGCGCATGCTCCGTTCAGAAATTTCCCGCCGTGCATTGCGCGAAATCACGTCGTTACGTCATTCGTTGTTTGAGTAGCGGCGTTTACGAACATTACTATTCCCGGACGACTTACGTAAAAAATAATAAAAGACGTCGGAAAACGTAGAAATTCGACGCGGGAACAACGGCCATACTTAACATGGGCTGTCTAATATTAGAGCAGCAAAAAGCTGGTATAGTGTTACGCAAATAAAAGATGACTAAAGGTGCCGTAAGAGATTGTGATTGAAGATCGTAATTTCGGGGATCGCCGGCAAAAGCTCATTTGCATACCCCGACGCGGAAAACGACGGGAAGTCCACCCAGTGGCCGCAATTTTATTGCAGCGTAGATTCGAAGGCGTACAAACACGTAATCCAGTCGAATTGAAGCCCGCAGCCGTCTATTCATGGTTTGAGGTTTTCGACTAGCTAGCTAGCTAGCGCGTAATTTGAAATTACTCCAGTCTAACACCAGTTAGACAGGTGTAATGGCTCTCTGAATCTGGCCCATGATTTTTAAACTTTAAAACAGATTAGATTTTAGACCTTAAGCAGATCCCTTTTACATGCATATACAAAACCTGTACATTCCTTTTCAACCCAGTTTACCCAACCCAGTATTTGAGGCGAATACCTCGTACACACGACCATTTACGTCGACAAAATCCATCAAGAAAAATGCTGGCAGAGCATTTTTGCCGAGGAAAACGGTCGTGTGTAGGTTTTTTCGTCAAGAAAATTGTCGTGGATCTCAACGAGAAAAAAAGAGAACATGCTCTCTTTTTTCTCATCGGGAGTCTCAATTTCCTCATCATGTTTCTCGTGGGGCTGGTTTACGAACAGAAACACGTTCGTGTGTATGCTTAGAAACCCACGCATGCTCAGAATAAAGTATGAGACGGGAGCGCACCTTCGGTAAAAGTAGCGTTCGTAATGGAGATAGCACATTTGTCACGCTGTAACAGACTGAAAAGCGCGAATCGTCTCTCACCAAACTTTTACTAACACGCGGTAACACAAGATTTGCAAAAGCAGCCCCAAGGGTGGCGCCAGTGGAACCGAACTTCCCCTTTATAGCGCCGTCGTACGTCACTGCGTTTGAGAACGACGAGATTTTGTCTTGACAGTGTGTATGCAAGGAAAGCCTGACAAGAACCTCGTTGAGGAAAACAACGTTTCTTTTACGACAAGATTCTCGGTTATGTGTGCGAGCCCATAGATTGAAAATGTTGGTCTAGTCAGCCCTGGCTTTTTATATACCAGGATACTACAAATGTGCCTGCCATATTTCCCATTCTGTTTCTGTCCACCCACCAGTTTTTGGGCACCCAACATGTCACAGGCTCCCCATTACATTCTTCACATAGGATACATTGAATTACTGTATTTATTGGCGTTTAACACTCACTTTTTTACTAGTGTTGCTCACGAATATTCGCATTGCGAATATTCGCTACGAATATTGCATATTCGAGTATTCGCGAATAACTCGAATATCGCGGCGAATATTCGCTATTTCGAATATTCGTATTTTTCAAATTTCGCAATCAAATTCGCAATCATTTTAGCATTCGCACTAGCGAAATTTCGCAATTTTTTTTTTTTATAAAATATAGCGAATATTCAGGATATTTTATCCAAAAAAAAATAGCGAAATTTCGCATTAGCGAAATTTCGCATTGGCGAAATTTTGCATTTTTTTTTTTATAAAATATCACGAATATTCGATATTAAAAGTCACATTGGCGAAATTTCGCAATTTTTTTTTTTTATAAAATATCACGAATATTCGATATTAACGAATATTCGCGAATATTCTTTGAAATATTCGCGAAATATCGCAAAATCGAATATGGCACTCATCACTATTTTTTACCCTGAAAATAGAGGGTAAACTGTGCCTAGGTGTTATAAGCCGGGGGATGTGGAATTTTTTTTCCCTGAAACTTACAGTTAGGGTGCGTGTTATACACCTGTGCGTGTTATACGCCGATAAATACGGTAAACATTTTTTTTTTTTTCATGATTGAAATAAACCCCAACAGGAAAGAGGAAACCCTTCAATGACCATGGCATGTGTGCAGAGAAGACAAAGACACAGATCAGTTCACATATCTCACCAAGAAAGAGTATGAGGGATATAAGGAACTGCTCATTGCTTTAACCCTCTAATATCTGTCAAACACAGAACTAATAGTATTGGATGGGCTGATCCCTTATATAGGCTATGCACCATACAGCCTCAAGGGCTCAGGAAACCCACTGTTTTATTACTCTATTAAAGCTTTGAATTATTGTCAAATTAAACTAACCTACTGTATAAAAATACAGCATATATGACAAGGCAGTTTAGGGTCCCATTTACGTGCTTTAACGCACACTATGTTGTGTGTTAAGATGCAATGTGTTAAGACAGCCTATTGAACTCAATGGATTGCCAATGCACCAAAACATCCTGAAAATGAGCAAAGAGTAACCCATAGCAAGCAGATTTTACATTTTGTCTGTTTAGAATAGTCAGTTCAATAAAAAGATTCTTGTCTGCTGCGAATTGCTGAACTTTGCTCTTTATTTAAATAAGTAAGCCTTTGTTTGAAGAAGTTCAGTCTCAGATAATATTGTATCTTACAAAGCTATGTTCTCTCCCAGCTTTACAATACTTGACCTGCCATCCCTCCCCTTTAGTTTATATTTTATGTTTTACTTCTTATAAGTAAATGTTTCTTCAGTCCTTAAGGGCCCATGCACTCTATTGCATCGCACATTAAATGAGTTGGTGCAATGTATTATCACTCATTTTGAAAAGCTCCCCAATGTACCTTGCCAACGGCTGTGTGTTGCAGTGTTCTGCTAGAAATTTCACATGCACTGTTTTTAGTGTGTTTTGTTGAGCTAGGTAGCTTATTCAATTGATTACCCTAATGCAACGCATGTTAATATGCAGCTTAACACACGTTTAAACTTGTGCACTAATGCACTGCAATAGTGTGAATAGGGACCATAAAGAGGAACTCCAAGCAGGTATAAAAGACTCTCTAATACAGCTCTCTTATCATTAATACATCATTAAAATGTATTAAATAAATGAAAGCAATCAGAGTACCTGCATTTAATGGCCTCATGCAGTTGTCAGGACTGGGCATCTAGCAGCTCTCTTCTGAGTGCTCAGTCAGTTAAATACTAGACATGTGCAGACTGGAATATTTTGTTTCGTTTTTTCGTTTTCGTTTGGAAAATACGTTTATTTAGTTACTCCCGAAAATCGTTTTGATTTATTTCGTTTTTCGTTGGGGAATAGCTTTCGTACAAAAATCCAATAATACTTGGTTTCTGTCGAATGGTCGAAAGAATATTCGACGGAACGTCAAATCTTTATGTCGAATCGTACATTTCCTTTGGAATATTCCGCCTACAAGAATTCTAATGTTGTATGACTAGTAATAATGTTGAATCTATTTTCTCATAAATCAAAATCTATTCTCTGTAATGTCAAATCTATTATTTCTATAGTGTCAAATCTTTTCTCTATAATGTCGAATCTTTTCTCTATGATGTCAAATCTTTTCCCTATAATGTCGAATCTCTCTATATCGAATTTTTACCGCAACAAAAGCAAAAATAAATCATGTTTTATGTCAGATCTTTTGGTTTTCGTTTCTTGCGCTTTCGTTATCGTTTGTTAAAACTATAACGAAAAAAAATGATTTTTGGACGAAAATGCATTCTAACGAAAACGAATGCACATGTCTATTAAATACCAGCCACTCATTGTTTCCACAGTGACTCTGGTCACTGGTTACCATTACTGGTTACCATTACCTGCCTCATTAGTCCGACCTACAGTCAGCTCCTTTTTGCCATTTAAACTGCCTTCCTCATTCCCTCCCTGCCTTCGCCTGGTCAACATCTCCAGTGTGTCTCTGCTGTGTTCCTATTACGACTTTAAAAAGAGAAAAGAAAGGAGGGCGCACCGACCTTGTGCATTACCACTTAAAAGTTTAATAAACAAGATAAAAAAGCAATGGTCCTACTCACAAACAATCTGAAGTAAGCGCTTTTTAAAACAGCTAGGACTGGAACCTTGCGGCACCTGCCAGTCAAACCCTTGATATCAATGTAAGTACGGCGAAACCGGAAGTGCGAGGTGGAACGTAAACACCCGCACTTCCTGCGTCTGAAAGATTCACTACGGGGGCTGTACATTTACCGTGCGCATGCACACGGCGGAACTGGAAGTGCGAGGTGGAACGCAAACACCCGCACTTCCTGCGTCTGAAGAATCCACTACAGGGGATGTACATGTACCGCGCACATGCGCACGGCGGAACCGGAAGTGCGGGGTGGAACGCAGGACAGCCCCGCACTTCCTGAATGAAGGTGGCGTGCGCTCCAGCGTGTACCAGCGCTAGTACAGTGACATAGCTGGGGCGATTGAGTGCGGGCCGATCCCCGGATACAGGATGATGTCAGGTAGGGATCTATGTGATGTCTGCGCCTGTGCTCTGGGCTTGGTCTGGTGAATTTTAAGATCTTGATACACTGGCCAGCCTTTAGGGACATGTAGACAGAATGATTCCACCACAGCACCATACAGGAAATACATAGGTCTGTCCCCCCACACTGGTATAATCCCTTTTTGATGACGAGTGAGGTAGGCGGAGCCCCGTGGAAAGGGCGGGACTTGTTGACCAGTACTGCGCCTTTGTTCACACATGCACCTATAAATGAGGACATGCAGGAAGAAGAGAGAGATATCACGGACCACCTGGGCTTTGAGGAAGGGGGCACGCCCCAGAAACGCGTCAGCCACATTGATATCAAGGGTTTGACTGGCAGGTGCCGCGAGGTTCCAGTCCTAGCTGTTTTAAAAAGCGCTTACTTCAGATTGTTTGTGAGTAGGACCATTGCTTTTTTATCTTGTTTATTAAACTTTTAAGTGGTAATACACAAGGTCGGTGCGCCCTCCTTTCTTTTCTTTTTTTAATTTCAGCTTATGAACACCCTTTTGTTCTGTGGGGGGCTGCAAGACTCCAGACTTTTGCCACTAGACCACACTGGCATACCCAGATTTGCGATACACCAGAGCGCAGGAGATTTGTTTGCTTGTGTTCCTATTACGACTTTGCCTGGCTGAAATTTCTTATGGTTCCTGACCCTAATCTTTGGCTTCTGACAATGCTGACTCCTGGCTTTCTGATGCCAGTTTGTCTGATTACCCGTTTTGGCTTCCTAACCCTGGATTTTGTTTTTGACTACATCCTGATCTGTATACATTTTTACTATTACATTAAAGGTGTGATTTTTAACTGCATTTTGTGTCTCCGCCTGGTTTGTGGTCCCTGACAGCAGTCTACTGGACAGAAGAGCTCAAAGAAAGGAAGAAAAATCAGCTCAGAGAGACAGTTTTATTGCATGTTATTTACTTGAACAGGCTGCCTGTAAGTGGCTGCACAGAACACCTGTGCATGCCACACGGGTGAAGAAAAGCCTTCATGCGGGTATAGGGAGCTTGTGTAAATGGGCTTATCCTTAAAATTCACTTCTCTTGGAAAAAAACACATGTCAGCATTGCAAAAATAACATGCTGCTTATAAGAAAAATGTATTTCTTACTTATCATGAACAACAAACGGCTGCTATCAAGCTTCCAGTTTAGGCAACCTAGATCACATGGGCCCTGCCTGAGGACCATTAGAAAACAGCAAAATCTACCCTTTTCAATCAGAGCATGTCTATTGAACTAACAACGAGCTAAGAGGCAACAGAACCTGTTTTTTTATTTTTAAATAGAGTAGATTTTCATTTTAGTTCCTCCGCTGTCTACTGTTGAAATTTCCTCTCACCTTTTGTCAAAACAGAATATTATGGGGAACCAAAAAAAAAGCTGCATCATGAAACATTTTCTGGTCAACTGTTTTTACCTCTGCCCCCCTAACCCCAACCTAGCAAATGCTGTGTTTTTTTTTTTTATTTTAATTCTTCATGTATAATACAATCTTTGTGCCCCAATATAATTACAGGGGCTGCAAAACCTTAACTCATTCAGTATATAAAAAAATGTTTATAAAGAGGTTTGTATGAAAAAGGCTGCTGCCCCCCCCCCCTTATTAAATTCCCCAAAGGGGGACCTGTGATCGAAGGAAACAAAGGTAAGTGAGGGTAGTGGCGCTGCCTAACCGGGACACAATAGCTACAGGGACCTGCAAAGGGTTAACCGCGCTGTGTCCTAAGCGTAACCACTTAAGGACCGCATTCTGCACATATACGTCGGCAGAATGGCATGACTGGGCATAAGCACGTACCTGTACGTCCTCTTTAAGTGCCCAGCCGACCCGGTCCGAAGCTCCGTGACCGCGGGACCCGCGGACCCGATCGCCGCTGGAGTCATGCGATCGGTCCCCGGAGCTGAAGAACGAGGAGAGCTGTGTGTAAGTAAACACACCTTCCCCGTTCTTCACTGTGGCGCTGTCATTGATCTGATATAGGGAAACACAATCAATGACGTCACACGTCCAGCCCCGCCCCCCTACAGTTAGAAACACATATGAGGTCACACTTAACCCCTTCAGCCCCCCCTAGTGGTTAACTCCCAAACTGCAATTGTCATTTTCACAGTAATGCATTTATATAGCATTTTTTGCTGTGAACATTACAATTGTACCAAAAATGTGTAAAATTTGTCCGATGTGTCCGCCATAATGTCGCGGTCACGAAAAAAAAATCGCTGATCGCCGCCATTAGTAGTAAAAAATGTTTTTTTATAAAAATGCAATAAAACTATCCCCTATTTTGTAAACACTATAAATTTTGTGCAAACCAATCGATAAACGCATATTGCGATTTTGTTTACCAAAAATAGGTAGAAGAATACGTATCGGCCTAAACTGAGGAAAAAATCTTTTTTTTCTTTTTTTTATATATATTTTTGGAGGATATTTATTATAGCAAAAAGGAAAAAATATTGAATTTTTTTTTTAAATTGTCGCTTTATTTTTGTTTATAGCGCAAAAAATAAAAACCGCAGAGGTGACCAAATACCACCAAAAGAGAGCTCTATTTGTGGGGAAAAAAAGGACGCCAATTTTATTTGGGAGCCACGTCAAACGACCGCGCAATTGTCAGTTAAAGCGACGCAATGCCGAATTGCAAAAACTGGCCAGGTCCTTTACCTGCATTTTGGTCCGGGTCTTAAGTGGTTAATTAAGTGATAATCCCAGGAACCAAATGTGCACCTGTATAACTATAATACTGGGGTGCCTGAATGTCTATTCAGTATTATTCATAAAGAGTGAGATCTCTAGTCATACCTCCTTAAGAGAATATGTAAATAGAATAAAAATAAAATAAAATAAATATGACAGCCAAAGCTGCTGACTAGTGCCTCAAGTGGTTGAAACAATATATAAGTTACTGTCATATATATGTACACATGTATCAAGTAAGTATATAAAGCAAAGATATATAAAAAAATATCTATAAAAAACAGGAAATGTGTGAAGAAAGTAAAAAATAATAAGTGAAAGTCCAATCACAGGTGTATATAAAGTCCCATAAATTACACTTTTGGGATTCCTTTCGTCAATATCCAAAAGCCAGTGAAAAAGTCTCACAATGCAAATTAATAGTGAAACACAGCAAGTGATCTTGAGGTGAATACAGGTGCTCTTGAAGTGTTAGCGGTGCTCCCCCACATGGGTCACCACTCACCAGATCCAATCACCCCTCCAGGGGTATAATGTGTATAGGATAAAACTCCTGGATCTCCACTCCTCTGTGTCTCCACTTGCCAGACTGGTTGTTTGTGAAAAGAGGCTTAACAGGAAGTAGGCATTGATGTATATCCAGTGTCCTCAGAAAAAGAAAAGTTAGGCCCCTTTCACATTGGAGCGGGAGCCGTGGTGGCGGTATAGCGCAGCTAAAAATAGCGGCGCTATACCGCCGGGATTGCTGCTGGAATCGGTCGCTAGCGGTGCGGTATTAACCCGCTAGCGGGCGATAAAGGGTTAATACCGCCCGCAATGTGCCTCTGCAGAGGCGCATTGCAGGCGGTATTGCCGCGGTTTACCATTGTTTTAAAATGGGAAGGAGCGGTAAACACGCCGCTCCTCTCACCGCTCCAAAGATGCTGCTGACAGGAGATTTTTTTATCTCCCGCCAGCGCATCGCCTATATTGAGTAGGCAGTGAAGGAGTTTTTCAGGCGGTATAGCAGCACTATTTTAAGCGCTGTACCACCTGAAAAACTCCTCAGTGTGAAAGGGGTCTAAGGCTTCCATGGTGTAGTATGTAAAAATTTATTTATTACAAAAACACCAAAAAAACTACAGGAGCATGGTGTACTACAATATAAAAGGTTAAAAATATATATATATTTATAGCCGCTGCCTGTTTCCAAGACGTAACCAAAAATAAAAACAATGGGCACAGTGTAAGGCCTCGTACACACGATCAAATCTGTCCGCTGGACCGTTTCAGCAGACAGATTCGATCGTGTGTACGGCCGAGCAGACAGATTTGTCCACCCGACAAATTTCAAAGCATGCTTTGAAATCTATCGGGTGGGAATCTGTCCGCCCGACATGTCTGCTGGTTAGTACACTTACCAGCAGACATGTCGTCCCGCACCGCCGCCGCACCGCCGCCGAATGGATTCGGCGCATGCGTGGAAGTGTTTTACTTCCTGGTGCGGTGACGTGGCGGCGTCAACGTCACCGCCACGTCACCGACACGTCAGCGCGCCGTCTGCTGGCAGGGATTTTGGTTTGCTCGTGTGTACACACGAGCAAACCAAAATCCCAGCAGACAGATTTGTTCCGCTCGTGTGTACGAGGCCTAACAGCCAAGTTGGAAACCGCAGCGTGCGATTCATCCCTTCTTCCAATCGCAGGGCACCCCATAGGGATTGACTCTGATTGGAAATAAGTGGAAGGGAGATCAAGAGTGACAGTGCTTATGACCCTCCTCTTCAACATACCTAGTGACACAGCCCTATGCAGTCGCAGTGGATGGCAACCCTGCAGTGAATTTATTGCAGGCCCTGCAGTGTTGCCACCCTTCTGAAGAAAGGTGTTTTATCTATGATAGACAGAGATTTTTCTGAATTATAGGATACATGGAAAGGATTTGTAAAGGTTTGTTTTTTATTTTCTAAATAGGTTCCTTTAACCACCTCAATACTGGACACTTTGACCCCCTTCCTGCCCAAGCCATTTTTCAGCTTTCACGCTGTCACAATTTGAATGACAATTGCGCGGTCATGAAACACTGTACCCAAATGAAATTTTAATCATTTTTTTCCCCACAAATAGAGCTTTCTTTTGGTGCTATTTGATCACCTCTGCTGTTTTTTTTCCCGCTATAAACAAAAGAAGAGCAAAAAAAAAAAAAACCTATCGCCAAAAAATATCGCCAAAACCTTTTCCTCAGTTTTGGCCGATACGTATTCTTCTACATGTTTTTAGTAAAAAAAAAAAAACGCAGTAAGTGCATATTGATTAATTTGCACAAAAGTTATAGCAGCTATAAATTAGGGGATAGATTTATAGCATTTTTTTTTTTACTAGGAACGGCGGCGATCAGTGATTTTTATCGTGACTGCGATATTGCAGCAGACACACCGGACACTTTCGACACTATTTTGGGACCATTCACAATTATACAGCGAAAAGGTGCTATAAATATGCACTGATTACTGTGTAAATGTGACTGGCAGGGAAGGGGTTAACCACTAGGGGGCGATCAAGGGGTTAATGTTTGCCCTAGTGAGTGATTCTAACTGTAGGGGGAGGGGACTGGCTGGGGGGGGTGACCGATCTGTGTCCCTATGTACAAGGGACACAGCATCGGTCTCCTCTCCCTGACAGGACATGGATCTCTGTGTTTACACACAGAGATCCACGGTCCTGCTCAGTTACTGGGCAATCACGGGTGCCCGGCGGACATTGCGGCCACCGAGCACACGCATCGGGTTCCCATTAACTTGGCGGGAGCGCGCGCCCCTAGTGGCTCGGCAAGGCGAGGACAGCAGCGGTCTTACAAGCGCACTTTTTTTTTTGAAAAAAATCTATTTTTTGAATTAAAAAATAAGACAACAGTAAAGTTAGCCCATTTTTTTTGATACCCAACATGTCACGCTTCAAAATTGCGCCCGCTCGTGGAATGGCGTCAAACTTTTAACTTTAAAAATCTCCATAGGCGACGTTTATAAAATTCTATAGGTTGCATCTTTTGAGTTACAGAGGAGGTCATGGGCTAAAATTATTGCTCTCGCTCTAACGATCGCGGTGATACCTCACTTGTGTGTTTTTAACTCACGTATGCGTTTGCTTCTGCGTGCGCGCTCGTTGGGACGGGGCGCTTTTAAAAAAAAAAATTGTTTTTCTAATTTATTTTTATTAATTTTTACACAAAAAAAATAGGTAACTTTTATTCCTATTACAATAGAAATAGTAATAGAAAAACGCATGACAGGTCCTCTTAAAGCGGATGTCTGCTCAAAAAAAAAAATACTAAAAGCCATCAGCTACAAATACTGCAGCTGCTGACTTTTAATATTAGGACACTTACCTGTCCTGGAGTCCAGCGGTGTCCGCAGCAGAGGACGACCGATCGCTCATCACTCTGCTGCTCCCCCCTCCATCCACGGTGAGGGAACCAGGAAGTGAAGCGCTCCGGCTTCACTGCCCGGTTCCCTACGGCGCATGCGCGAGTCACGCTGCACCCGCTGATTGGCTCCCGCTGTGTGCTGGGAGCCGAGTGTTCCCAGCACACAACGGGGGATGGACGGGATGTCAGGAAATACCCGTCTTTTGCCCGAGACATGTGGCCGGAAGTGGGTGCAAATACCTGCTCAAATCTGCACCCCCCTCCCCCTGAAAGGTGTCAAATGTGACACCGGAGAGGGGAAGGGTGACGATCAGCGCGACTTCACTATAGGGTGGAGCTCCGCTTTAAATATGAGATCTCGGGTCAAAAAGACCTCAGATCCCATATTTAGACTAAAATGCAAAAAAAAAATGACAACAAGAAAATGGCACTTTACGTTTTGACGTCGCTTCCGCCCTGCTTATGCTATGGAGACGGGTGGGGGCCATCTTGCCCTCACTCGTATCCCAGCCGAGCAGGGGACAGGACCCAATCGCCTCCGGCGCTGCCGACGGCTCCTGTATAATTGTGATCTTGCGGCGAATCCGCCGCGGAGACCACCGTTATTGTTTACAGGACCGGTCAAAGAAAAGATGGATATCTCGGTTGTGGCAGCGACTGCTGCCGTTACCGAGATATCCATCTTTGAAGTACCGACGTGTATGTACATGAGCTGGTCCTTAAGTGCTTAAAGCGGAGTTCCAACCACAATTAGCATTTTTTAAATGTATGTCCTATTATCCTGCGTTTTTATAATATAAATCCAGTCACTTACTATTTTACAATCTGCCACCGCTCCGCATAGTTATTCAAAAAAGATGTCTACACCGTTGTCATTTTGCTTGTGGGCATTGTGAAGCCTACAAGCACTTACTCCCTGGAAGTCTTGGATGGGGAGTGATAATTGGACAGCGCACTGCATCCTGGGAAATGATGACGCACATTTCCCAGGAGCATTAGAGGGAGATGATGTCAGAATCCTAGGTGATTTAAAAGGCAGATTTAGTGGGACCGCATAGCAACAGGCATTTCCAGATGAGTAAAAAAAAAAAATGTATGTTTTTTTTTTCCTTTTTTAGGTCTAATGAGCACAATAATGAAAAAAAAAATTTAGGGATGGAAACTCCACTTTAAGGATGCATGCATGTTGACAAAAAAAAAAAAACTTTCTTGTGGAATAAAGGCAATGAGCTTTGATCAGTCATAGAAAGTTGCTGTGTAGGATAATGAGAGCTTCTGACTGTAATAATTTATCAACTTTACTCAGGGGTCATTTTCTACAAGATCCGATAGTTGTTAGTAGCATGTGAATCAGATGCATCGCTTGCATGAAATTGCTCATGTACATGCACTCTTCCTATAACTGCCGATGTCCATGCTGGGCCACGTCTATTATTTACAAGGACAACAGCAGTATAAAGCAAACAGATCCCTCTGTGATCTTTAAGCTGAACCATCTTACCAGCGTTCAAATCAAAGCACAGCTGAATGAAATGCTTGTGCAGACATGTTCGTACTCTCTGTTGATAATTTCATTGTCGACAAAAAGGTCACAATGAAAACATGCATTACAATGAAACAAATCAGTGGAAACTGATGTCAGCTGAAATACAACCGCAGCCGCTTCCAACTAGACAGGTAAAAATCGGATTTTTATAAATGCAGAATCTCCGTCAGAATGCTGTAAAAGGAATCATAATTTGCAGAATGATTTAATCAATTAAAGAAATGTGGTTTTAAGTATTTGCTGAGCTACCTTTTTGATGCAAATTATGCATTTTATTTTAGTAAATTGTCCCTCATTAAAATGAAGCAATTCCACTTATGTTTTAGCTTGTGATTAATAAAACCATTGCTATCAGCAATCAGGCCAATGAAATCCTTATCCATTACCAGCCAACAAAATGTTGGTACACATCATACTTTTTATTTGATTCATTTGAATTACATAGTCAATTGCATAATGTGGGAGGATTGATCTACTATCGTATGTACAGGGCTCCAGTCCTGCGGGAAGGCGTAGGAACGGAGTTCCTGCACTGTTTTCACAGCAGGAACTCAGTTCCCATTGCAGGACTAGAGCAGCCGAGCCGATGCCCAGCTCGGGTCACTGTCAGGGCAGGCGAACCTTAGTAATCCTTTATGTTACTGTCCGCTTCCTTTATATGGATCCATCGGGTAATGTGCGGGTATTCCATCACTTCCTCGATACCGCAATGTCTCCTGGGAGCTTTTGTCATTGTTCCCAGGAGACATTGCGGAGGTCTGCAGCAAGTTATCGCAGGATTTAGAAAGAACTTGCGGCATCGAGGAAGTGACGGAATACCCGCACACTACCCGATGAATCCATATACAGGAAGCGGCCAGTAACAAAGGATTACTAAGGTACAGTGGATCAAAAAAAAAAAAAAAACACACGGTTTAGTAATTATGCATATGAGCGTATCTTTTTTTTTTTTGGTGGGGGAGTGGATCCTGGGTGGGAGTTCCCACTCGTTTTTCCCCAGGACTTGACCCCTGCGTATGTACATTTCATAACATGACTTTGTGGCGGCCACTCATGCAGAGCGCAAGGGCATCGCCCCCCCTAATGCATGCGCCCGGCCCCTAACATGTGAATTCCATTTTTTTGTTCTCGAAGCACATGATTAGAGCCCAAGGCTCTAATTGGCATAAACATTGTGGGCTTGAGGTGCAGTGCTTAGGCGAAGAGCACTGCACCCAAAGTCCACCTAGTGATTAATATTCACTAAAGTCTTCCTGTCCACCTAGTGTCCACCCAAAGTCCACCTAGTGATTAATATTCACTAAAGTCTTCACCAATGGCTGCGAGTGCTAAGTCCTAATTCGCATGGAGGAGAAGCGACCGACAGGACTTGGGAGGAGACGCAGGGGGTTAAGCCACCAAAGTCGTGGCCTGGATGGGGTAAGTGCGGGTGAAAGAATGCCAGAGGGTGGTGTTTGGTTGGTTGGCTGGGAGGCTGCGCCCCCAAGTAAATTGAGCGCCAGCCGCCACTGTAAAAGAATAAGAACAGGCATACCTGCAAATAATAAGGGAATTAATACATTACCTTTACTCTGCTTGCACTGCAAGAATGCTGTTCCATTGAAGAGAATCTGCGAGAACACTAATGCCCCGTACACACGATCGGACCTTTGTCCGACCAAATTCACATCGAAATTCCGACGGAATTCCATCGGAGGAGAGGAGAACATGTCCTCTATTTAAACTCCAATGGAATTCATCAGAATTTCTGATGGAATTACTCCGATGGGGCATACACACGGTTGAAATTTCTGATGAAAAAAGTCAGATCGTGTGTACAGGGCATAACACTTCCAAGAGTGTCAATCTTGTCTTGAACCACTGAATGCTGTGGGGGACCGAAAAGTTCAACACTCCAGGTGTTGGTCGTTTGTCAGCAGAGTTCAATGGAGGGCTTCTCTTGAACTGGACAGTGTTCTAGAAGAGAAAACACCAGGAATAGGAAATATCCCTTCTTTCGCAGGTACACTGGGTTCTATTAAAAAAAAATAATAATGACATGGTTGTTTTTCAGCCTTTCAGCCTTTAGCAGGCTGATTGAAGTGGATGTGGCTGTTATTATAAAGATAATGTGCTCACAGCCGATATCACATTTCTAAGGCAACAAACCTATCTGTTATGGGTTTCATAGTTTCAAAGTTCTTAAATAGACAGCAAAAGAAAACTGCGGGCAGTGGCAGAATCAGCTGGTTCAGGTCTTGTTCATATGTGTGGTAGCCCTTGCCACCTGTCTGAAAATAGATCTGCGTTGGATTATATTTCAGAAGTTTTACCCACCACACCACAACCGGTGTTCCACGCACACAGTTGCAGGGTGGTTGGGGCACAGGCCAATCATTTGAACGGGTCACATTTAGTGACAGTACCACCTGCTGAATGCAGCATAGCATTTAACTTTTGCACCTGGCATTAAGCAAAGCTTCATGGCCATGACATACTGTATGTAAAGCCATCAGTGGCTGCATCTACCGGTCCTTGTTTAGGTGGGTAGTCAGGGTGGGCATAAAACCAAAGCGTATCCCCCTGCTTTTAAGCCACCCACTCATGCCACACATCTGGCCCTGAAAGGTCAGGTCAAGCACAGAAAGCCAACCAATAAACAGAGTCAAAGCTCCACAAAGGTAGACAAAGCACACAAACTGACTATAACAGAGGTAACAAAGATGATCAGGGCAAGCAAAGAGGAGCTGTGTGCAAACACATTCCAATTTGCAAAAGTAAATGAGGACATGAGCAGATTAGTAGTCAGACAGAACTAAATCCAGGGCATAAGATGACTCTCCTGTTGATCGGGACAGTGTGAATGTCCAACAGTCTGCCTAAATTCTACGGATTAGGACAGATGTGCACTACAGCACAAAGGGGTGGATTTACTAAAACTGGAGCGCACAAAATCTGGTGCAGCTCTGCATAGAAACCAATTAGCTTCCAGTTTTTTTTTTTTTCAAAACTTAATTGAACAAGCAAAAGTTAGAAGCCGATTGGCTACCGAAGAACAGCAGCATTAGATTTTGCACTCTTGAGTTTTAGTAAATCAACCCCTGTCTATTGACTAGCAGATAGTGAGGCTCAATTAGCAAATTACAGAAAAAAATAATATAAATATCCAATGTATTTGAAATCCTGCAACTCACACCGACTCACCCCCCAACCCCAAAAGAAAGCTCTATTTGTAGGGAATAAAGACAACAATTTTGTTTGGGTACGCACAACCGTGCAATTGTCAGTTAAAGTGACGCAGTGCCGTCAAATCTTCGGGGGCTGGAGTAGTTAAAGGGTAAATCCACTTTTGTGGGAATAAAAAATAAATAAAAATCTAGCATGTACAATTGTGACATAAGTCATATTGTAATTGAATGCTATTTAAAATGACCTTTCATTTTCAATCTGTAGCTGCTGTAATTTTCTGTGAAATGCAATATGGCTACCTGGAGTTGTTCTGTACACAGATGGTATATAGAATGCGTCCGTCCCCCCCCCAGAAATGTAATGTCCTGCTTGTGTGATTGGTTTAATGATTTACCCAGAAGTCTGCATTAGGATTCAAATCAAATTTTGAGCATTCCCTGCAACAAAACTGTCCTTTTTTGTGAGATAGGGCTCTTTCACACGTCCGTTCAGTTTTTAAGATCATTTTTTTCCCCTTCAGTTGATCCGTTTTTCATCCGTTTTTCGTCTGTTACGTTTTTTTTGATGGAAGAAAAATAGGGTTTTCTTCCGTCCAAAAAAACGGAGCTTACCGCAGACGGATGTTAACGGACGTTTAGCGGATGCTCATCCGCTAACGGACGCTAACCCACAGGGAAGCATTGAGGTCCGTTAACGGACCTCCAAAAAAAACGGACGAACTGAACGGACGTGTGAAAGGGCCCATACTCTCAAAGGGAAATCACGTCTAGGGGGCCGTTTTTTAGATCCGTTTTTTTATCATCAGTTGATCCATTTTTCATCAGTTTTTCATCAGTTTTTCATCAGTTTTTCATCCGTTTTTTCATCCGTTTTTTCATCCGTTTTTTTTTGGTTAGATCTTTTTTTTTATTACATATTTTGATGAAAAACGGACGTTAGCGGATCGGATGTTAAACGGATCGTCCGCTAACGTCAGTTTTTCGTCCGTTCCGTTTTTTTGGTGGAAGAAAAATAGGGTTTTCTTCCGTTCAAAAAAACGGAGCTTAACGGAGACGGACGTTAACGGATGCGTGTGAAAGGACCCATAGGAAAGCATTGCGGTCAAAAAACGGACGTCTAAAAACGGACGAACGGTCCGCACGTGTGAAAGGACCCTTAGGGATGCAGAACCTGCAACTTTCCTCATTAGAGCGCTGCAGGTGCAGCTGCTCATTGATAATAATAAAATGACTCCTATACAGATTTACTCTACCCATGGACACAGACAGCTATTCCTTCAGAATAACAAACAGTAGGAATCTGCAAAAAAGTTTATGAAAATCCTTGCAATGTACAACACCCAGAGGGGAATGTTTTTTCTCAACACAAGTGGAATTACTCTTTAAAGGAGTTGTAAAGGATTTTTATTTTATTTTTTGCTGAAATGACTGTTTACAGGGTATAGAGACATGATGGTTAACTGATTCCTTTTAAAAATGATTAAAAATAGATAAAAATCAATCATATAATGTGCCTGCAGTTTCAGTTTTGTTTTTCATCTAGTTTCATGCTTGTGTGAAGGACAGAGACACAGAGCCAATACAGGGCAGTGTTTGTTTTTAAAATGAAACAGATTGGTTCTGAGGAGTTTTAGACGCACAGTAATCACACCTCCTTGATTAGAGACCACAGAGAGAAGCTCACAGTACTTTTTTCATAAGGAAACAGACAATCAGGAAGTGTGCAGAACAGAGAAGGATTACAACAAAAACGAACAATGAGGACATGAAACCAGGACTGCATTAGGGTAAAGGAAGCTATTTAGCTAAAAAAAAAACTTCCTTTAGTGACCCTGTGATGGAATTATTTCAAAATATTATATTTGATAAGTTGAAGCTGATTTTTTTATTAGAAACCACTAATGTGTTTCTCCATTATATTTCTTTAAGTTTTTATATTCTTTTATATAATCTTTTTTATATACCTTTTTATATATACATTTATGCATGTATGAGATTATGAACCACAATAGTGCCTTATCTTCCTTGATATTACGTAAGATATGTGATAATGAAAAATATGAACGAGCATTGAAAATACAAAAGGAGAGCTGTTTGTTCAAAAGCTATTTCCCCCCCACTGTGAAGAACTTTGAAAGTCTATGCTGACTTGAATTTGGCAAGAGAAAAAGCAAAGAGAAGCTATGTTACACGACCCCCACATCCTGTGTTAATGGAATGCAGACCTTGTATCAGGAAGAAACCAACTGAAGGACTGATTTAAAAAACAAGGACATTTTTTCTAAACCTGAACCTCCCATCTTATTTTGGACTGTCCCATGTTATACGTCAGACCCCCTGGAAATGGAATAAGGGTTTGTATGGGAGACCCCTTAGAATAAATTGAAACAAAGCCATTCTACATGTGCTCTTAAGAGAGGCGTGAATGAGGGAGGGAACTGGGTGTGCCAATGGTTGGATGGGAGGGAACTGGGTGTGCCAATGGTTGGATGGGAGGGAACTGGGTGTGTTTTTATCATGTGAGGGTGTGTATCTGTATCATGTCAACCAATAAGAACACTCTGTGTTTTTTAATAAACCTGAAGCTGGCTGTGCTGCAGCCATTCATTTTTCTTTTTCCCTCTACTGAGAACCGTCCTGTCTTTTTCTTTATTGCAGTAAGATAATGCCAGCTTCCCTGAGACTGTAAGGAGATTAATTCATTAATTAATCAGAGTCTCTAGTAGTTCTATTACAACCCTTTAAGGTTCAGCATATCTTTATTTTTTTAAAGAAAGTCACAACATAGACCTTTCTAGAATAAACCAGACCAGCATCCCCCCCAATACTAGAGGAATTGTTTGTTATAGGGACACCATCCAGTATGCCTGACCTGTTTGTCTGAGTAATTCTGGGAGGCATACTTTTTTTTTCCTGTAAATATTTTACATAAACGTTTCAGTGCAGAGATATTGCTGGCAGATTAGTGAAAGCACAAATCCCCTTATTTAACAAGATTGGTCCAGAAATACACAGATAACCTCTACTGTACTTTAGAAATTTAACTAACATTTAGCAACATTCCATTTTGCACGATTTCCCCAACAAGCGCCACTAATTAACCATTTCAGCCCCAGAAGGATTTACCCCCTTAATTACCAGGCCATTTTTTTGTGATACGGTTCTGCGTTACTTTTATGCGGGCGCGCGGCACTGTTACCAAACAAATAAAGAGCAACAATTTTGAAAAAAAACGTTTACCCAATAATAAAAAAAAAAAATCATCAATTTAGGGCAATATGTATTCTGCTACATATTTTTGGTATCTATAGATAGCTCTCTCTCTCTCTCTCTCTCTCTCATATTGTTCACACCCCTGGGCAACAGGTGGCGCTAGAGGGGTTCTGACGGAGCCACTTTTCCCCAGCAGCCAATTAGAGGAGGTTTTCCCTCGCAGGGCTTGCTGGGGGAGGGTATATCCATGGCGGACGCAATTTTCTTTGGTTCTTCGCGGGTTCCAGGTGCGGCACCCACCTTCAGGGTGTGCGCATCCAACGGACCCCGGCAACATGGCCTACCTGGCCGGGGTCATATGCTATGCAGAGTTCCATGCGGATGCTGAAAGGGGCCCCAGTGACTTACTGGGACCCCAGCTACACTAAAAAGGATGCCAGGCTGTATGCCGTTCGGTGGGGGATCGGCTTGAGGAGAACCCGGAGGCAGGTGATCCGAGAGGGCTTGAACAAACTATTGGGGATCTGGTGACATGGAGATTGACAGGTACACTTCAAACTGTCAGCCGGTGACCCTGAATGAATTTACTGGGAGGATTCGCTCAATAATCCATTTAGCTCATCCAAGTACTAGGCCTGTGGCTGAGGCCCGAGCCAATACCTGTGGCAGAGGTCTGTTCCTCACAGTAACCTAAGTGACACTTCGGCTGCCAGATTCGTGACAGGAGTCGGTCCGGAGGCGCTTCACCCACTCTGGCTAGAGTGGCGACGAACTGTGCTATTGTTGAAAGCAGACTTGCTTTCCCTAATTATCCTGGGCCTGATACAGCAAATGTTCTTCTTCTGCTTCATCAACTTTTCCTATCCTATTTCATGTTGATGTTGGCCGTGTTGGGCCTTGGAAATAAAGCATTTGAAAAATCCATTGCTGACTGGACATTCGCTCACTACCATCACCCCTAGAGAAGCCACCGAGGGTAACTTAATACGCCGATCCCAAAAATAACCAGCGGCTCCTGAATGGGGTAGCGCTACACTATATACAGTATGTCACACAGCTCTATGACATTTACGTACCCAGGAAATTGTCAGGCGGAGGAGATACAGGTCATATCTATCAGCAGCAAAATGCTACTTAGTTTAGACTTCTGCCAAAAATGAGATCATATTATCCTTGTGGCCGGTTCAAAGATGCTATGGTAATGTGACTGTAAAACATCTTCGCTGTGATACATTTTGGGTGGGTAACCCTGTTTATCAGAAAACCATCTTTTTGCAACAGCATAATTGTCCCCTGCCAAACCTGTGCTGATGTCATGGTGTCATGCACCAAGCAATGCTCAATGGCCTCTATGGCCGTGGTGATGCATTCAAAGCTTAATGTCACATCTCCATGGACTCCTATTAACAGGGAGCAGGCAAACATCAGGCTTATGATCTTGCTCTGTTCTAACAATGTAATAGAAGAGATAATGTAAGACTTGCAGGCCTAGAATACACCACAGTCCTTGAATCAGGGCCGCCATCAGGGGGCTACAGGCAGTACACCTGTAAGGGGCCCGGAGATTCCCAGGGCCCCAGATGACAAACCCCCTTTTTTTATAAAAAAAAAAAATGTTTATATTTTTTTTATTTCCTTTATTTATATATATATATATATATATATATATATATATATATATATATATATATATATATATTATATATATATATTTTTTTTTTAAAGGGCCCAGAGGTCCCCAGGGCCCCCGGATGACAACCCTCCTTTTTTATATAAAAATGTTTTACATTTTTTTTATATATATTTTTTTATATATAGATATATTTTTATTAAAGGGCTCAGAGGTCCCCAGGGCCCCATGTGTCAACCCCCCTTTTTTTTTGATAAATGCTTTTTTTTATTTTTGTCTATATATATTTTTTTCTTATTAAAGGGCCCAGAGGTCCCCAGGGCCCCGGATGCTACCCCCTTTTTTATATATATTTTTCTTTATTTCTTATTTTTGTAAAGGGCCCCCCGCTTCTCAGCAGCCACCACCCCCCATCCCCCCCAATTTCAGGCGGCAGCACCCCCCCCCCCCGGTTCTCTGCTCCAGAGGGCCCATGCCTGAAGCTGTGTAAGGGGCCCCAAAATTTCTGATGGCGGCTCCGCCATCAGGGGGTACAGGCAGTACACCTGTAAGGGGCCCGGAGGTCCCCAGGGGCCCAGATGGCAACCCCCTGTTTGAAAGAAAAACAGGATGGCAACCCCCCCCCCTTTTTTTTATTTATTTTTTATATTTTTATTTATATATACTGTATATATATATATATATATATATATATATATATATATTTCTTTTTTGTTTTTATCAAAGAGCCCAGAGGTCCCCAGATGGCTACCCCCCTGTTTGTATATATATATATATAACACACACACATAAAGCCATAAAGCATTTGACAGCGTTGAGTGGCACTACTTGTGGTTGATCCTGTCAGCATTTAACATTGGCCCTTCCTTTATAAAATGGGTAAAGCTATTGTATACTGGTCTGGGGCAAACGTGAGAATAAAAGATTCTCTAAATATTTTCCACTGTTTCAGGGGACAAGCCAGGGGTGTCCCTTATCACCCCTGCTTTTGGCCCTGGCGGTGGAACCCTTGGCCATAGCAATCAGAACAGCGGGAAATATAAGAGGTTTCACACCCAACAATTTTGTTGCCCATTCATTGGCCTGCAAGTAAGCTCATCCCAAATTTCTAATTCTTGAGCAGATAAAGCCCTTGATATGTACCATATATACTTGAGTATAAGCCACGTTTTTCAGCAAATTTTTTTGAAAATGCCCCCCTCGGCTTATACTCAAGTCTGTGCCTGACCATCTGGACTTTGTGGACCCATTACCGTCCGGATTTAGGTCCCCTGGACCCCAAACTTGGCACACATGTAGCCCTCTTCCTCTACAAGTGTGCAAAGTTTGTTGTCTAGGGGGCCTACGGCTGGGGAGCACCGATTTTTCAAAGCCGGGTACCCCTTCCATAGACTCCTATGTTAAACGTCAGCCTAGTCATGGGCACAGTGAGGCATGGGCACAGTGAGGCATGGGCACAGTGAGGCATGCACATGGACAGGTGGACACCCTAGGCTTGTACTCAAGTCAATACGTTTTCCCAGTTTTTTGTGGTAAAATTAGGTGCCTTCGCTTATATTCCGAGTATATACGGTATCTATTTCTACTGCATGGTAACCTACCTGGAGTTCAGCTGTAATGTCCTGGTAGAGCCGACTATGACAACTGTTTTCTTTGCCGTCTAGTGACGAATAGAAATATTTATGGCGGATTGTGTAAAGCATGCAAAGTTCACATGGCATTTCAGTCATTGCCTCGGGCAGCAGAAGGATGATGTTGACCCCAGCTTCCAAGCTGTGTACAAGTGCAAATATCAAATAAAGCACACTCCCTAACACAATACAGCATGTCCTCAGCTTATCTGACCCTGTAAGAAAAGAAAATGAGCCTTATAAATAGGACGAGATTTCTAGCTACACGCTTATGGTTTTTGTCACTCTCATTGTCAGCGGCATATTATGGCGGGGAGTTATCTTCTGCTTATCACATCAGTTCCTGGTAATATCACAGAATACGTCTTACCTTCTCCCTTAGGAAGACAATTTGGAGGGAGCAGTGTGATATATATGTTAGGAACAGATGCACGCAGTCTTTTACCTCTTTGTTAACAGTAGCGGTGGAATGTATCATCTGTAGCTGAGCAAACATATGTGGATCACAGCGGGTGACGTAAATACATGAAAATCTGAGCCTGCAGAAGGGTAATCAACATCACAAATCGTTCAATGCTACATGAGACCTGTTATAATTGATTTGTTCTCCTTAGAACTACCATCAGAATCTCCCAGCAAATTCAGAAGGGCTTTCATTTACAAACTAAGAAAATAAACTTCATATTTTTAAAGCTTTATGACCAAGTTATTTTAATTTTTTTTAGTTTTTTTATCACATTGCTAAAATTGATTGCTTTGAATCCTATTAACTTACAGAGGAAGGTTTGGGAGAGCGCTTCTTTTTTATTTATTTTTTACCAGTAGCATTGAGCAGAGTTCCACAATTTTCATAACAAGGTACAGAGCTATATGTTTATGTAGCGCCCACCCCAATTCTAGGGGACGCTATTTTAAATTTAGGGGAAGTCTGGGCCAGTCCAGATTAACCCAAATGTGCCTCTGTTCTAGCTGGGGTGCTACTTGGTAGTTTCCCTTGTTGCCTGCAGGTGGTGTTGCCACCCTGGCCTTATGTTGGAACACAGGTGTACCATGATGTGTTGGGTGTCCTTTCTCGGCAGTGGGAGTGGTGACCGCGCTGTGCATGCTGAGGAGGGGTACTTAAGGGACAGACGCCATTGATCGGGGTTCTTCCTCACCTCGCGGCCCTCCTGGCACGAGAGGTGCGTGTGTGAGCCCGACTTCGGGGCCAAGTTGGCCCGGAGTAATTCTGCTGTTGAGTGGGCCTACAATCCTAAAGGGGAATCCCAAGCTGTCTGTCCACAAGGGAAGAAGCTGTCTTGATGAAGGAAACCGGGGGAGGACCTGCCCTGGAGGGGACCGGCAAAGTGCTAGTGTCTCGGGTGAGACCTGGTGACCCAATCAAGGAGGGATCCACTACATTGAAAGCCCTGTAGTCTGCCGGTTCCGGCTTGAAGGCTCTCTTACTGCTTGGCTGGAGGTTTGGGACTTTGAAATCCTGTGGCAGAGGATTCCTGCATGCATCCACATACATTCAAAGGTCTGTGGCAGAGACCAAGTTCATTCAAAAGCCTGTGGCAGAGACCGTCTGGACATTAGTTTGTGCATCATCCTGGCTGCTAGGCCAAGTGAGAGGGGACTATCCGGGTGAGCAATACCCACTCAATAGCTGAGAGTGGAGTCTGATTTATTCTGTACCACGTGCCTGAACCTTCCCCTGCTCTTCTCCTCCCTCCTGCTTTCTCTACCTTGCGGTAAAAGAAATAAAACCCAACTGTTGGAGGTTTTACATCTGCCTGGACATTGCATTTATTATGGACAATCCCCCCCTGACAACAAAGGTACAAAAGTAACGTGCAAACCCCAAATTTAACCAGCAGCTCCTATGGGTAGTGCTACATTATTATTCTGAAATTCTGACAATCGCAGTGACCCTGGAGTCTGAAGCAACAATTCCATGGGAGATTTGCAAGCTGTGGAGCCAGAAATTAGTTTTTCAAGTCTCATTGACTTCTATTTTTACTGTTAAAAGTAAAACTAAAGCCTGATACACACGATCAGACTTACATTGGACTTTTTCGTGGATTTTGGTCCGAAGGGCGCTGGCCGTGAACTTGTTCTGCATACACACATTTTCAGCCAACATTCACCAAATCATGTGTTTTCTCAGCTCTTTACCGCCACCCTTTGGGCAGCTTCTGCTATTGTTGGCTGATCTTTAGCATTGGTTCTGAGGATGCGCGTTTGTACTTTGGACTTGTGTACACGTGATTGGATTACCCCCCATCAGACATATGTTGCTGGAAAGTTTGAGAGCATTTACAGCGAACATTTGTCTGATGAAAAACCGAAAACATTTGTCAGATGGAGCATACAGACGGTCGGATTGTCCGATCAAACACGTCCGTCGGAACGTTGTTGTCAAAAAGTCTGATTGTGTGTATGGGCCTTAACTTTAATACACAGTATACAAGTCTGTGTGTGTACATGCATACACACACACACACACACACGTGTATGCAATATTTGTTTTACAAATAAACTGGGTGCAACCATGTCACAGGATGTGCAAAAAAATAAAATGCACAGCAGAAGCTGTTTTTTTTAGAGGCTGAGTTTCTGATGTAATCTTTCTATGAAGCCCACAGTAGCCTGGCAAAACATATAAAAAGGAGCTTACAGCTCCATCTGCTGGCTGCACATGAATTAATCTACATATGGAATATTTCATAATAACCAGACAATACGAATAGAAAACAATTCATTCTGATTATTATGAATATAGAATATGTTAAAAAATATAACTATACATCCCTTTTTAAAAATTGTACTGCAATTGCCATCAGGTGACAGCATTGCACAACCCTTCATGGTCATTTGCAGACAGCTGGCAGATGACTGCAATGGCACGTGGTTATCTAGATCTTTCTATTCCCTTGTGTGTGGCTGACTTTGAACAGAAGACAAGTTTGCTCCTCAAGTGTAAAACATGTTCACAATGCTGCAGGGCAGCCGCTCAGCATGGCAGTAGTGGAGATCACGGGGGTACCGGTGGGAGTCATAAGGTAAGGTACATATATAGTTACATCCAGCAACTATATTAAAAATTCCATACCTGGAACGCAGCTTTAAAGTGATTGTAAAGTCTTGTTTAAAAAAATAAATAAAACATTATGTTATACTTACCTGCTCTATGCAATTGGTTTTGCACGGAACAGCCCAGTTTCTATTCCTCTTGCTGCTCCTGGCACCTCCCCCTTATCGCGTGCCCCCCTCAGCCACCTTCTTCTTATCGAGTGCCCCCCCTCATCCGAGCAGAGTCAGAGCTCCATGTGCTCATTCAGACAAGGAGCCCCGGGCCCCTTTCTCCTCTGATTGGCTGACTGACTTTGAGCGCACAGCATAATCAGTTTTCTGGCTGTGCTGGGAACTCAGCCTGCTCTCATGCAATGATTAGATTTGACCTGATCCCTCCCCCCCTTTCATGCAATGATCAGATTTGACCTGATCCCTCCCCCCATTTCATTCCACATAGCCATTCATTGGGAAGATCAGTATGCTGCTGTTTCTCCTCCCCTAGCACCTATGCAACTGAGAATAGAGGCAAATCTAAAAAAAAGTAAAAAAAAAAAAAAAGAGAAAAAAAAGTGTTTATAATGTTTTTTTTTGTTTTTGTTTTGTTTTTTATATCTATACACAAATGCCTTTCATGTCTATTTTAAGCTGAATTGGTGATTTTACAAGGTGGGGTTTACATATACTTTAAAGGGGTTGTAAAGGTACAATTTTTTCCCCTAAATAGCTTCCTTTACCTTAGTGCAGTCCTTCTTCTGCATTTAAAAATACACTAAGGGCTAGATTCAGGTATAAGAGCGTATTGTTGTGCGGGCATAGCGTATCCTATTTACGCTACGCCTCCGCAACTTTTACAGGCAAGTGCTGTATTCACAAAGCACTTGCTCCGTAAGTTGCGGTGGCGTAGCGTAAATTTGCCGGCCTAAGTGCGTGTAATTCAAATTAGGCATGTAGGGGGCGTGTTGTATTGAAATTAAGCGCGACCCCGCGTAAACGACGCGCCGAACGGACTGCGCATGCGTCGGCCGTGGACGTATCCCAGTGCGCATGCTCAAAATTACGCCGCAAATACTCATTGGTTTCGACGTGAACGTAACTTAGCTATTCGCGAACGTTTTACGCAAACTACGTAAAAATTCTACGCCGGCCCGACGTCCATACTTAACATTACGTACGCCTCATATAGCAGGGGTAACTTTACGCCGGACTTACGCTTACGCAAACGACGTAAAAAAATATACGACCGGCCGTGAATCGGCGTATCTAGCTCATTTGCATATTCGACGTGTAAATCAACGGAAACGCCACCTAGCGGTCAGCGTAAATATGCAACTAAGATACGATGCCGTAAGAGACTTACACCGGTCGGATCTAAGACAAATCTATGCTTAACTGATTCTAAGAATCAGGCGCATAGATACGACCCCACTCACTCAGAGTTACGCCGGCGTATCTGGAGATACGCCGGCGTAACTCGTACGTGAATCTAGCCCTCAATTTTTAAGTCCCATTGAATTTTCAGGTTTAAATCAGCTTAGATTCCGGGTGCATCAAAAACAAAAGTGTTAAAGGGGTTGTAAAGGTAATTTTTTTTCCCTAAATAGCTTTCTTTACCTTAGTGCAGTCCTCCTTCACTTACCTCATCCTTCCATTTTGCTTTTAAATATCCTTATTTCTTCTGAGAAATCCTCACTGTTCTTCTGTCTGTAACTCCACACAGTAATGCAAGGCTTTCTCCTTGGTGTGGAGTGTCGTGCTCGCCCCCTCCCTTGGACTACAGGAGAGTCAGGACGCTCTCTACGTTGCATATAGAGAAAGGAGCCGTGTGTTAAGCCTTGTACACATGATCAGTCCATCCGATGAGAACGGTCTTCAGACCGTTGTCATAGGTTAACCGATGAAGCTGACTGATGGTCTGATGTGCCTACACACCATCAGTTAAAAAAACGATCGTGTCAGAACGCGGTGACGTAAAACACAACGACGTGCTGAAAATAATGAAGTTCAATGCTTCCAAGCATGCATCAACTTGATTCTGAGCATGCATGGATTTTTAACCGATGGTCGTGCCTACTAACGACATATCGGTTAGGAATCCATAGGTTCATTTTAAAGCAAGTTGGCTTTTTTTTTTTAACCTAAGGTCAAATAACCTATGGGACCCACACACGATTGGTTTTGACCTATAAAAACGGTCCATCAGACCGTTGTCCTCTGGCTATCCTATCGTGTGTACGAGGCCTTAGTGGGCGTCCTGACTCTCCTGTAGTCCAAGGGAGGGGGCGAGCATGACACTCCACACCAGGGAGAAAGCCTTGCATTACTGTGTGGAGTTACAGACAGAAGAACAGGAAGTGAGGATTTCTCAGAAGAAATAAGGACATTTAAAAGCAAAATCGAAGAATGAGGTAAGTGGAGGGGACGGCACTAAGGTAAAGGAAGCTATTTAGGGTAAACAAATTGTACCTTTACAACCCCTTTAATGCTATTGGCAGGCTGCATAGGTCTTTTGATTTTGTCCATAGTCCCACTTTAATTCTACATGTTGGCTGGAATGTACCTTTAAAACAGACCTGGTGTATGCTAATCAAGATGATGAATTATGATATTGCTGTTGCACAGCTGGCAAACAGAAACATTTTCCACTTAATTAGTAAAAAGCTGTTTAAAAGTTAGTTCAGCACCATGGTCAGCTCCCTTGAATCAGTTTGTCGTGATGCCAATCCTAAAGCATGCTAATGCAATTTAAAAAAAAAAAACATTTTCATTGCATACTTTTTATTATTGTTCCAGTAATGTAATCTCTGTGTAATACAGTCTCTGTGCTTCCATGTGCAATGCAGGCAGACTGTGGCTGGTTAGAAGGGTGGGCAGGTAGCCATACATAACTTTCTGAAAACATTTCAGCACCCTGTCTCAGTAGTCCTTGTAAAGTCCAAAATATCTCTGCTTCAATGGTCTGAAGCCAGCAAGGTTCCTCATTGGCATCTTCTTCCTGGCTCCTCGGTGAAGGTCTTCAGGCATCTTGATTGGCCAGTGAAGGATGATGTAATTCCCAAAAATGTCAATCAAATGAAAAAAATCTATACAGGCAGTGCAGAATTATTAGGCAAATTAGTATTTTGACCACATCATCCTCTTTATGCATGTTGTCTTACTCCAAGCTGTATAGGCTCGAAAGCCTACTACCAATTAAGCATATTAGGTGATGTGCATCTCTGTAATGAGAAGGGGTGTGGTCTAATGACATCAACACCCTATATCAGGTGTGCATAATTATTAGGCAACTTCCTTTCCTTTGGCAAAATGGGTCAAAAGAAGGACTTGACAGGCTCAGAAAAGTCAAAAATAGTGAGATATCTTGCAGAGGGATGCAGCACTCTTAAAATTGCAAAGCTTCTGAAGCGTGATCATCGAACAATCAAGCGTTTCATTCAAAATAGTCAACAGGGTCGCAAGAAGCGTGTGGAAAAACCAAGGTGCAAAATAACTGCCCATGAACTGAGAAAAGTCAAGCGTGCAGCTGCCAAGATGCCACTTGCCACCAGTTTGGCCATATTTCAGAGCTGCAACATCACTGGAGTGCCCAAAAGCACAAGGTGTGCGATACTCAGAGACATGGCCAAGGTAAGAAAGGCTGAAAGACGACCACCACTGAACAAGACACACAAGCTGAAACGTCAAGACTGGGCCAAGAAATATCTCAAGACTGATTTTTCTAAGGTTTTATGGACTGATGAAATGAGAGTAAGTCTTGATGGGCCAGATGGATGGGCCTGTGGCTGGATTGGTAAAGGGCAGAGAGCTCCAGTCCGAATCAGACACCAGCAAGGTGGAGGTGGAGTACTGGTTTGGGCTGGTATCATCAAAGATGAGCTTGTGGGGCCTTTTCGGGTTGAGGATGGAGTCAAGCTCAACTCCCAGTCCTACTGCCAGTTTCTGGAAGACACCTTCTTCAAGCAGTGGTACAGGAAGAAGTCTGCATCCTTCAAGAAAAACATGATTTTCATGCAGGACAATGCTCCAGCACACGCGTCCAAGTACTCCACAGCGTGGCTGGCAAGAAAGGGTATAAAAGAAGAAAAACTAATGACATGGCCTCCTTGTTCACCTGATCTGAACCCCATTGAGAACCTGTGGTCCATCATCAAATGTGAGATTTACAAGGAGGGAAAACAGTACACCTCTCTGAACATTGTCTGGGAGGCTGTGGTTGCTGCTGCAAGCAATGTTGATGGTGAACAGATCAAAACACTGACAGAATCCATGGATGGCAGGCTGCATGAGTGTCCTTGCAAAGAAAGGTGGCTATATCGGTCACTGATTTGTTTTTGTTTTGTTTTTGAATGTCAGAAATGTATATTTGTGAATGTTGAGATGTTATATTGGTTTCACTGGTAAAAATAAATAATTGAAATGGGTATATATTTGTTTTTTGTTAAGTTGCCTAATAATTATGCACAGTAATAGTCACCTGCACACACAGATATCCCCCTAAAATAGCTAAAACTAAAAACAAACTAAAAACTACTTCCAAAAATATTCAGCTTTGATATTAATGAGTTTTTTGGGTTCATTGAGAACATGGTTGTTGTTCAATAATAAAATTAATCCTCAAAAATACAACTTGCCTAATAATTCTGCACTCCCTGTATACTGCGTTTCCCCAAAAATAAGACCTAGCGTAATTTTCCAGGAGGGCTGCAATATAAGCCCTACCCAGAAAATAAGCCCTAGTTTAAAATGCTTGTAAAATCCTATAATCAAATCTATTACAGTAGTATATAATGTACAATGTGTAGGTTTCTGTAATATAATTGTGCCAAATACCTTTGGTGCAGTGACGCTCGGTGCTCAGCTGACCTCCTTCTCCCAACTGTTAGCGGGGCATTTCGCCCCCTGCAGTGCTCAGAGTGGGGAAGAGAGCTCCGTCGGATCGAGGAAGTACAGAGCGGCTCTATACGAAGGTATTTGGCACAATTATATTACAGAAACACGCATATTACAGTAGTATATAATGTACAAAGAAGATTATAGGATTTTAAAAGTATTTTAACTTGGTTCACACTGGGGATTCCTGACAGGCAGGGAGGGAGAGGGGGTGAGAAGACAGCACATGATAAGACCTACCCCAAAAATAAGCCCTACTGTGTCTTTTGTTGCCAAAATTAATATAAGACCCAGGCTTATTTTTGGGGAAACACAGTAGATCAAACAACATATGTGCAAATGAAAATGTTATTGAAAAAAAAAACAACTCTAATAGTCCAAGAAAGTCCATCAGGAAAAAGAAACTGCTCTTGTAAAAAAAACACTTACATCTGAGTAAAATAATTCTTTACACTAATATGACCCCAAGATGGAGGTCTGGCTGCACCTTATCACAGTATCCCCATGGAATGGATGGATGTCAAGACCTGAGATTCCAGGATGGATTAGCATACAACCAAAATGATCCGCAATAGGCTCAGTGTGGAGGGGAAACAAGAGGAGAAACTCCTAGTGTAGTAACTAAAGAGGTTCTAGCTTTTAATGAAGGTTAAAACTATTTGCAACAGGCAGGAGTAAGTTTGCATATAGTACTTGCAACACCCCGGCGGGGCGTGATGACGTCACTGCTGTAGCTCCCGTTGACGCGTTTTGGTTAAGAGAACGTCATCAAGGGGTAAAAAGGGTATACAATTTATTTTATTTTATTCATTGCTTGTTGCTTCTGCAATAAAGAGCCTGCTTGCTCTTAAGCTTCGTACACACAACTGGTTTTCCCGGCAGGAACGCTGCCAGGAGAGCTTTTGTCCGGGAATCCTGGTCATGCGTACAAGATGCTCCCTAGCAGCTTTCCAGAAAAAAAAACAGAGAACCTGCTCTCTATTTTCTCATCGGGATTCCTGTCAGAGTGTTTCCTGCCTAGAAAACCGGTCGTCTGTATTCTTACCTGAAAGGGACATAAACCGTGCATGCTCGATAACAATTCGACGCATGCACGATAGCATAGAACATAATTTAGCCGGCTCATCGTAGTCTTTGACGTAACCGCGTTCTTGCCATTCAAAAGAACGGCGGGTCTTTTGTGTGGCCATGTATACATGGCTTTTCAAGGCAAGCTTGGCAGGAACCCCATCAGGAAAACTGGCGGTTTTCAAACAGACGGAAATCCTGGCCGTGTGTACAGGGCTTTAGTATTTTTTTATTCTTTATTTTAGAATTTGTTCTGCTATAAGAGCCCTCAGCCCTGATGCAAGCAGTGGGCTTAGCTCTTCAGAGGAGTTATGCAAATATCACAATGCCTTGATGTGTGGGTGCCAGTTGAAAGGTGTGGGTGTTTGTCACCCCAGAGGCGTATCTAGTGAAAATAGCACCTCGTCGAAACATTTGAAACCCATCTTTTAGATAACCTTAACAAAAAAAAACATCTGACAAAATTAGTGATATTTATCATCCCTTGTGATACCTTGGGTAGTGACATATCCTCTTTATGGAGAAATCTGGTGTTTTTTAGACCCCTGATCCCTCCTCTGCCCTCCAAAGGCCAGGTAGATGCAGAACCAATACTGGAAGTGATGAAATCTTCATCACTTAAAGGAGTTGTAAAGAAAAAAATTGTTTTCACCTTAAAGCAATCTATGCATTAAGATGAAAAAACATCTGATGCCGCCCCCCCCCAAGCCCCCGTTCTACTTACCTGAGCCCTCGAAAATCCCACGCTCGGTCCCGAGATCCTCTTTGCCGCTCAGCCTGGTCGCTGATTGGCTAGAGTGGATGGATTGAGAGCAGCGCAGCCATTGGCTGGCGCTGCTGTCAATCACAGCCAGTGACGCGGCGCGCCGAGGGGCGGGGCCGAGTGATACAGCGAGCGGCCATATCACGGGAGCGCTTCCGCAAGGACTCACCACCAAGCGAGCTCTCTCGCATGAATGTGGTGAATTCTTGCGGGGAGGATCAGAATCAGCCGCCGAGGTACCCCAGAAGACGTGGATCGGGGCCACTCTGTGCAAAATGACCTGCACAGTGGAGGCAAGTATAACATGTTTGTTATTTTAAAGACAAAAATGTTTTTCCTTTAGTAACCCTTTAAGGCCTCAGTTTTCACAGAGGAGAGGGAGAAACCGATGTTCCTCCTCCTTTGTGCGCTGCCAATCCGACCAGATGGAATGGGAGAACAGGGGAGAGCTGTGGCTAAGCGCAGCAGGGATAGCGCTTCCATTGTCCATTAGCAAAGGTGCTGAAAAGGAGATCCTGCCTATGCTCGAGAGGAGGGAAAAAGAGACTAGACATGTGCATTAGTTTTCGTTATTTTTCGGTATTTTCGTTATTGTTTTAACGAACAAAAACGAAAGCGCAAGAAACGAAAACCGAAAGATCCGACATAAAAAATGCTTTATTTTCGTTTTCGTTCAGATCCGACGATTTTCGATGCTTTGTCGTATTTTCGTCGTTCAATTCGACAAAGCATCGAAAATCGTCGTTCAGTGAATACAGTGAATATAGGTAGGAATTGAACGACGAAAATTCGACAAAGCATCGAAAATCGTAGAATTTTCGTCGTTCAATTTCTACCTATTCACTGTATTCATAACGACGATTTTCGATGCTTTGTCGAATTGAACGCATCGAAAATCGTCGTTTTCGGATGAAAACTTTCCCGACGAAAACGACATAAATCAAAACGATTTTCGGGAGTAACTAAATAAATTTATTTTCCAAACGAAAACGAAAAAACAAAACAAAATATTCCAGTCTGCACATGTCTAGAAGAGACCCTCAGACCCTGGTAAGTGCCTTGCTGCCCAGCCACTCAACAGCGCCCCCTTCATATGGCGCCCATGGCACCCGCCATGGCTGCCATACCCTAGATACGCCACTGAATCACCCTAGGTAATGCCCACGTGTGATAGCCTCCATAGTTGAATTAAATTGAAATCCAATAAATTAAATGGGAGGCTAGGGACAGTTAGACTGGGGAGGAACACGCTAAATGATGCTGGACTTCCTCCAGCCAATAAATGAGGAGAGTTCTGGCTTTGTGTAGCTTCTAGTGCCCACTGTGAGATGCTCATAGTGTGCACTGAAATCAGTCAGTCAATCTTAGGCCGCGTACACACGAGGGGATATGTCCGCTGAAAACGGTCCGATGGACCGTTTCAGCAGACATCTCCGCTCGTGTGTATGGGCTAGCGGACAGATTTGTCCACCCGACAGATTTCAAAGCAAGCTTTGAAATCTATCCGGTGGGGATCTGTCCGCCCGACATGTCTGCTGGTTAGTACACTTACCAGCAGACATGTCGTCCCCCACCGCCGCCGCGCCGCTGCCGAATTGATTCGGCGCATGCGCGGAAGTGTTTTACTTCCTGGTGCGGTGACGTGGCGGTGAACGTCACCGCCGCGTCACCGCGCCGTCCGGCGGCGGGGAATTTGATCCGATGGTGTGTACACGCCATCGGATCAAACTCCCGATCGGACATATCCGATGGAAATGGTCCGCGGACCGTTTTCATCGGATATGTCCGATCGTGTGTATGGGGCCTTAAAGGGCAAGCTGACCTCCACCAGTCAAACACCAGATTCAGCCTCTTTCTAGACAGCAGAAGGGCTCAACTTCATCACATAGGTTATCACAGAGCCTCATGACAAAATCATTCAGCCAGTACTTCAGCACAGAGCCAGTCAGCGGCTAATCATAATGTAGGCTGAATTTCCTACACACCTGCATCTGTGCAACTTCACAACAGATAAAGTTTATGACCCGCTAAAGCAGTTCTGAATGGCTAAATGGTTTGAGAATATATTCTGAAAGCCCTGAATACATATGCAGATTGGTAAACAGCCTATAAAACACAATCCGCTATTCTTACTATTGAGAGTTTAACATATTTTTCATCAGTACATTTTTTTTATCAGTCATGCCATTGAGCTAGTAGCTGAAATCTAGATGTAGCTGAGCGTGATTCCTGGACCTCTGTAAAAAACTATCCATTGAATAAAAACGCATTACCAGACTCACAAGGTTGCTGAAGCAATTCTTTTATTTAGACATTTTGCAACAATGTTGTATTATCATGAAATACTGTTTTAACAACTTTTGATCGATTTATTGTGAAAGTCAAATTAACACACAACGTCTGTGCAGATGCTGATGTTCTTTTTATTTGCAAATTACATAGTTGATAAAAAAATGCATTTGCCAACACTCTTAGGTAACAATCTTATGCCGCATACGCACGATCGGGCTTTTGCCAGGCCAAATCACCTCGGAATCCCGACTGAATTCCATCGGAAAAATATAGAACATGTTCTATATCTAAAGTCCGATGGAATTCATCGGAATTTGCGATGAAAAAACTCTGATGGGGCTACACACGATCGGAAAATCTAATGGAGAAAGTCCGTCTGACTTTTTCTATCGGAAAGACCGATCGTGTCTACGTGGCATAATAAAATTGAGGCTTCAGCTCCAATCTTCAGCTCCAATCAAAACTAGCCATCCTCCGAACACCACTGCTACAGCTTAACTGCTGCCTATGTGAATGGCTGTAAAAAAAGGGAAAAATACTGCGCTTATCTAAAAGAAAGTGAGCTGCTACACAACAATGTGACAAAATTGAATAAAGTGGTAAATATAAATGTAGCGCTGGTCAGTAACTAAAACAAATTAGACAAAAGTCCATATAAGTGAATATGTAGAAGTAGTGTGAAACAATGTCCATCAATACAAAATGAGGATAAATGCTGCGTAAATCATCATGGAACCAATATTCCTTCCGCTCTGAGGTCACGTACACACGATCGAACATGTCCACTGAAACTGGTCCGCAGACCTATCAGACCATTTTCCAGCGGACATGTTCGATCGTGTTTACGGCCTATCAGACCATTTTCCAGCGGACAAAAATTTCCAAACATGCTTGAAAACATGTCCGCTGGAAACCTGTCCGTCTGACAGGTTCGATGGTTAGTACACAAACCATCGGACCAAAATCCCCTGCATGCGCAGAATCAAGTCGACGCATGCTTGGAAGCATTGAACTTTGTTTTTTCATCACCGCGATGTGTTCTACGTCACCGCGTTCTGGTCCGAGGGGATTTTGGTCCGATGGTGTGTACGCACATCAGACCAACAGACCACTTCAGCCTTGTCCGATGAAAAAGGTTCGTCGGACATGTTTCCTCGGACATGTCTGATCGTGTGTACAGGGCCTAAGAAGTAGATGAAGTGAATGGAATACGCTTACCGGATCCAGAGGATCTAACCGTCAGCAACAATAGATCATGAAGGCATGGGAGCTCCCAAACGAATCAACTCGACTGGTCTGGCGATTCTAAGGCCTCGTACACACGATCGGACATATCCGATGAAAACGGTCCGCGGACCATTTCCATCGGATATGTCCGATCGGGAGTTTGATCCGATGGCGTGTACACACCATCGGATCAAATTCCCCGCCGCTGGACGGCGCGGTGACGTGGCGGTGACGCGGCGGTGACGTTGACGCCGCCACGTCACCGCCACGTCACCGCACCAGGAAGTTAAACACTTCCGCGCATGCGCCGAATCCATTCGGCGGCGGCGCGGCGGCTGTGGGGGACGACATGTCTGCTGGTAAGTGTACTAACCAGCAGACATGTCGGGCGGACAGATTCCCACCGGATAGATTTCAAAGCATGCTTTGAAATCTGTCGGGTGGAGAAATCTGTCCGCTAGCCCATACACACGAGCGGAGATGTCTGCTGAAACGGTCCATCGGACCGTTTTCAGCGGACATATCCCCTCGTGTGTACGAGGCCTAAAGGGGCCCCACGCTTGGCCTCACTGGAACCCGACAATCCTTTGCTGGTAACCTCTCACTGGATGGATGGCAATCCGAATGACAGGAATGGACCGAAAGGAACGTAACAGCTCTTTTACTTCCAGCAGGTGTTGTGAAAGGAAACGACACCCACAAAGTAAAGAACGAAGATGAAACTCCAAAAAAAAAAAACTTTATCCATCAGGTCATGCGAGGAAAAAGAAAAACAGTGCTCCAAATGGTGCAGGTTGAAAATAATCTTTTTTAAAAAAAAATAAAACTAAACAAAAATGACATAAAAGTGATCACAAAAATCGAATAAAAGCAATAGCATACCAAGCCCTACACGTTTCATCCAAAGGGACTTCAACTGAGGCATCTACCTGCTCCCCCATACTGCTCATTTTGTATTGATGGACATTGTTTCACACAACATCTACATATTCACTTATATGGACTTGCGTCCAATTTCTTTTAGTTACTCAGTTGATTTTGAGTTTTTTCATTACCACCAGCGCTACATTTACATTTACCACTATGTGAATGGCTGGACTGCCCTTAAAAATGTAGAGATACTGACAAATAATCTGTTTTTCATACATGGTTCGTTTTTTTTCTTTTTTTTGTTCAGCCAGCAGTCTGAATGAAAAATAACTAACATTCTCCATTCACCCAAACAAGGTGGGTAGAGCAACCGGCAGTGTCCATTTCATGGCTTTTACTGACCCAGACAGCAGTTTATAGTGCCGCTAAGATTTGATAGTCATATCCATCCCTGACATTGGTCTCCTATTGCATTTAATAAGGATCCTAACAACTTCCACTGATCAAGCCCTGAGGAAGGGGGAGGCGTAAACAGTCTTTGATGCTCAACCAGTAAACGTTACAAAAAGACAGATGAGTGATATGAACTTTTGTACTAGGCACTAGGCACTCTTCGGTGCTCACGCCATGCCATGGCTTTTTTTAGGAATAGAGTTAACAAGAAAAGGGAAAATTTGGGATTAACCCCAACAACCCTAGTTCTACTGGGCAGAACTCATGGAATGGCCACCATTATTTACCAACACTTTCAAAGTAGACCTTGATTCAGGCAACCTTACCCTTAATACAGTGCAAGATAAGTCAGCTGTGAACAATCCCTTGCTGACAATAGGAATTCTACAGTTTCTGCTTTGCCTAGGCTCACTCTAGATCAGTGGTCTGCAAACTGTGGCTTGTCTTAGTATGCCACCTGAGGCACTATTTCCCCACTGAGACCAACAATGGGGCATTTTCCCCCAATTAACACCAACAATGGGGTGAAATTTCTCCAACTTATAAGGGACACTGTTCCTCCCACTGACACCAAACAGGGGACACTGTTCCTTCCACTGACACCAACGAAGGGCACTGTTTCTCCCACTGACACCAACTAAGTGAAACTGCTCCTCCCACTGACATCAATGAAGGGACACTGCTCCTCCCACTGAAACAACGAAGGGACACTGTTCCTCCCACTGACACCAACGAAGGGACACTGTTCCTACCACTGACATCAACGAAGGGACAATGTTCCTCCCACTGATACCAACAAAGGGACACCGTTCCTCCCACTGACACCAACGAAGGGACACTGTTCCTCCCACTGACACCAATGAAGGCACCATTTCCCCTCCTATTGACCACAGGTGCTATGAATTTATTTTATTTTTTGACGCCAACCACCAGCAAACCTGAGGTTCCATTTTCTCCTACTGCAACATGTTCTACTCCCACTGGCCACAATCCAGCCCTAGGCCTAAGTCTGAAGGACAGTAAACTGGCCCTTTGCTTGGTATGTTTGGAGACTGCTCTAAATGAAGGTGCATGTAGACTTTTTTGATCATGTTGGAATATTCATCTTAATTCATGGACATAAAACAATAATAATATCAAATAAACTTACTGCAAAATGATGTATATCAATCATATGCATATTTTTGTGTATATTTTTTCTTTTTGACATGATTGAAGTCTGGTAATAGGAGTTAATAGTGTGGTTTTGACACTGAGGAGACAATGCTATGCTCATATTTATTTATAATATATTTGGTTTTTAACGTTTTCACAGTAAGAGAATCAACTTAAAGCAACTTAAACCAGTAAGAACAGGCCGGGCCGCTCACTCATGCGCAGTAGAGAACCGGGCAGTGAAGCCGCAATGCTTAACTTCCTGATTCCCTCACCGAGGATGGCGGCTGCATGTAAGTGTCCATTTTTTAAACTTTAAAGTGGTTGTATAAGGTAGAAGCTTTTTTTTTTCTTTACTCTAATGCACTCTGCAATAGGTAAAAAAAATCTGTGCACTAGACCCCCCCCCCCCCATCCCCCTTTATACTTACCCAAGCCCAATCTCAATACAGCTGCTGCTGTTAATCACAGCCTGTAAGGACAGATCAGAAGGCAGGGCTGAGTCCTGCTTTGCATGTCTATAGACACTCAGAGCATGGCTCAGAGATAAGCTCACACAAGTGCCCCATAGCAAGTGGCTTGCTATGGGAGATCTTGGCGGTAGGGAGGAGCCAGTAGCACTGGCAGGGGACCCCAGAAGAGGAGGATTGGGGCTGCTCCTTGCAAAATCTTTGCACAGAGCAGATGAGTATGAAACAATATATATTGTATTATTATTAATATTATACAGGGTTTACATAGTGCCAACAATATACATAGACTTATATACAAACACACACACACACTTCTTGTTTTAAACATGTAATGCATGAGCGGGATTCCCAGACCACAATGGGTTCTCTAATGAAGCAGCACAACAGTAGCTATGTCTTTAAAGGGGTTGTAAAGGTACAATTTTTTTTTCCAAATAGCTTCCTTTACCTTAGTGCAGTCCTCCTTCACTTACCTCATCCTTCCATTTTGCTTTTAAATGTCCTTATTTCTTCTGAGAAATCCTCACTACAGGAGAGTCAGGACGCCCACTAACACACAGCTCCTTTCTCTAGCTGCAACGTAGAGAGCGTCCTGACTCTCCTGTAGTCCAAGGGAGGGGGCGAGCACGACACTCCACACCAGGGAAAAAGCCTTGCATTACTGTGTGTAGTTACAGACAGAAGAACAGGAAGTGAGGATTTCTCAGAAGAAATAAGGACATTTAAAAGCAAAATGGAAGGATGAGGTAAGTGAAGGAGGACTGCACTAAGGTAAAGGAAGCTATTTAGGGGGAAAAAATTGTACCTTTAAATCCCCTTTAACTTAAACCTCCATTTTTCCTATTATTTTTTCACATTGAGCCACTGAGCTCAATAAACAATTTTTGGAAAACAATAAGTAAGGAGGAATTCTACAGCATGTGGAAAAGATCCCAAAGATCTGCCGGCTGTCTGAAAAGGAATATTGATATGCAATTTTTTTATTTACCCAACTAAATTGTTATTTATTTATAGACATGTGCAGACTGGAATATTTCATTTGGTTTTCGTTGGGAAAATAAATGTATTTAGTTACTCCCGAAAATCGTTTTGATTGATGTTGTTTTCGTCGGGAAAGTTTTCGTCGTTCAATTCCTACCTATATTCATTGTATTCACTGAATACAGTGAATAGGTAGGAATTGAACAACGAAAATTCGACAAAGCATCGAAAATCGTCGAATTTTCATTGTTTAATTTCTACCTATTCACTGTATTCAGAACGACGATTTTCAAAACTTTGTCGAATTAAACGACGAAAATTTGACAAAGCATCGAAAATCGTCGGATCTGAACGAAAACGAAAATAAAGCATTTTTTATGTCGGATCTTTCGGTTTTCGTTTCTTGCGCTTTCATTTTCGTTCAGCTCAATACACTGGGCTATAGCTCTCAACTGGCGATCCCCCACAGTGCCATGGTCCCAAATTATGAATCGCATGCTTACCATCAAGCTATCAGAACATATCCATCACACATTATTCGACACTATGGACACATATAATAAAAAATGGAAACCTTGGGATATTTCTCTGTTAGGTCAATGATCTACTATGTGATTCTGTCATTATGTTTTTTATTAATGAACAAACCCATAAGGTCTTTGTGCCTCTATAAAGTTTTATGAATGATTCATTCTTACATCCCAATGTTTGTATTCATCCCTCTTATATTACTGCTACTTATACATCATACTGATATTCTCTGCACCCTTTGTCATGTATGTATCCCTTGCCAATGCAGTTATTTGTGTATTGAGACTTATATTTCAATAAACCGTTTGTAAACAAAAAAAAAACGATAACGAAAATACACGATTTTCGGAAGAAAATGCATTCTAACGAAAACGAATGCACATGTCTATTTATTTATTAGATTTGACTATAAAAAGGTGAAAGCGTATAGAAAAGCACCATACATTCCTCATAAATAGCTAGCAGGGACTAAATCAACTGTCACAAACCAAGACTTCCCACAGACTGCTCTTACTCATGGATGATGAATTGAAGAAAGATTGAGTTTTTAATCCAGAATCACCTGTTTGCAGATTAAAGCCCAATGAATTCTAACCATGTTCTACTGAACATGAAATACAAGGGTGTAATAAACATCAGATATGACATTACAAAGAAATATTAACATCATTGCACACAGGGACTCCATAACAAGAATATAATTCACATCACTATTAAGTTAGGAAGGCCAATTTACAAATACAATAAAACATAATGTTATGTAAAGTCATGCAGTCTCACTCTACAAATGAGCGTAAATGAAATACAATTCAAATTTGATTAATAGATGCAACATTTCAAGCAGAAAAAATTGGCACCTTCATCACAAAACATAAGAAAAAAAATTAAAGCGGAGCTCCAGCCACGGTAAAAAATTTTTTTAAAGTCAGCAGCTACTAACAGTGTAGCTGCTGACTTTAAATAAAGACACTTACCTGTCCTAGGCGCCCGCGCTGATGGGCCCCCCGATGCCGGTCCCACGATCGCTCCGGGTCCCGCGCCGCCATTCACAATATGGGAAACAGGCAGTGAAGCCGTACGTCTCACGCTGGCTTGTGAATGGGCGCGCTGCTCTCTGAGAACACACACAGTTCCCAGGAAGCAGCGCGCCCATTCACAAGGAGAAGAAGAAGAAGAAAACACACCGCGGATTAGGAAGAGGCAGATTACGGACTTCCGCATAGCAACAGCTATTTCGGGTGAGTATTTTTTTTTTTTTTTTTTCAGGTTTTTTTTTTTAATTTTTTTCAAACAACATTGTAAAATGTTGTTATACTGGGTGGAGCTCCGCTTTAACTACAATCAAACTTTTAATTCACCAAATAGGAGACAGCACGCATACAAGATAATGGAATAGATTACTAGCAGGGTGCCGAAATATTATTTATATGCTTTGTTATATATCGGAACTAAAAAAATACAATTTAAAAATATATATTTCTTGTAAATTAAATATTGTATATTATTTTTTGCATTTTTTTAACCAACAGGTGGGGTATCATTAAAATTAATGTGCCGTGCTATTTTAAAATCCTTCCAAACTGTAATCCTTACTAACTGAGTTATATTGTGTGGAGTGTAAATGTATATTAAATATTAACATACATTATATATATATATATATATATATATATATATATATACATACACACACACACATGCAAAAATGAATAAAGTAAAAAATATAGAGCCACAAACTTAAATAAAATAAATAAATAATTCATATAAAATATAGTGCCACAAACTTGAATAAAATATATAATTCATATAAAATATAGTGCCACAAACTTGAATAAAATAAATAATTCATATAAAATATAGTGCCACAAACTTGAATAAAATAAATAAAATAATTCATATAAAATATAGTGCCACAAACTTGAATAAAATAATTCATATAAAATATAGTGCCGCAAACTTGAATAAAATAATTCATATAAAATATAGTGCAGCAAACGTGGATCATAAAGTGCCATAGTGCATGAAATAGTGATGTTCAAATTAAAGATGTACACTAGACAGGTTTCTTTTGTGCCGAGAACATGTACATTACAATGTGTATGATTCCCCCCCCCCCCCCAAGCTAAAACCACATTCACCCCAACAAAAATAATCATCAAATTCATTGGAACTGTCAATGCAGTGCTGAGATTTCCACAATCCTGCCAGACGGCACAGCCGGATTGGTAACCATACCTTTCGCTATTGCCTGACCCCCGGCTATAACTGGGTATAACTGAGTTTACTGTACCGGGCATAGAAAAACATTAATACCAGGCCACATTCTGATACTTACAGCAGGTGAATTTAAAAAACACACTCAATTTTTAAAGTCCCATTGAATTTTTAGGTTTAAATCAGCTATTTAGATTCCGGGTACATCAAAACCAAAGGTGTTAAATATCACTTTGTGGTTAGGACTACAAATGGTCATGAGATATCATCTATAACCCTATTTTGGTTGCAAGACGACATCAATAACCTCTTACTACAATCTATTAAAGACCAATGTTTTGGTAAAACGGATGGTGCTAGTCCCCCATTTTCTTCTTACAGTTGACTGGTGACCACTGCTTATTCTCTCGTATCCCTATAAAACTATAAAAACCTCCCTTTAAGTACTGCCTTTACACACACAAATTTTAATGGCATCCCAATCTTAGTCCATAGGGTTCAATATGGAGTTGGCCCACTCTTTGCAGCTATAACAGCTTTAACTCTTCTGAGAAGGCTGTCCACAAGGTTTAGCAATGTGCCTATGGGAATGTTTGACCATTCTTCCAGAAGCGCATTTTTGAGGTCAGGCACTGATGTTAAAGAGAAGGCCTGCCTCATAGTCTGCACCCTAATTTATCCCAAAGGTGTTCTATTTGGTTGAGGTCAAGATTCTGTGCAGGCCAGTCAAGTTCCTCCACCCCAAACTCACTCACCCATGTCTTCATGGACCTTGCTTTTTTCCCACTAACTTGGGAGCATAAAATTGTGGAAAATGTCTTGGTATGCTGACGCCTTAAGTGTTCCCTTCACTGGAACTATGGGGTCAAGCCTAACCCCTGAGAAACAACCCTGCACCATGATCCCCCCTCCACCAAATCATTTGGACCAGTGCACAAAACAAGGTCCATATAGACATGGATTAGCGAGATTGGGGTGGAGGAACTTGACCTCAACCCGATAGAACACCTTTAAGATGAATTAAAGTGGAGACTGAGGCAGTTATAGCTGCAGAGGGTGGGCCAACTCAATATTGGTATGCCATTAAAATTCATGTGCATGTAAAGGCAGGTGTCCCAATACTTTTGGGAATACAGTGCATTTATTTTATAGACATCCTACTAAAGGTTATATTTTATACTACTGTTGGCTAAGGTGCGCGGGGTTACGCACCTTTGTTCTGTTGAATTAACCACTTGCCGACCGCAGAATGGCACGGGCAGGCACGAGCCATAAGCCACAAGCTCCATGATTTCGACCGCGGGTCTCACGGACTTAATGTCCATGGGCATACTCGCTATCGTGAACGGTAAGTAAGAAGGGGAAATGCTTATGTAACAAGAAGGGGTGATCACTGTCCTGTCAGACACAGCCCATCCCCCCTACAGTTAGAAGCACTCACTAGGGCACACTTAACACCTACAGTGCCACCTAGTGTTTAACCCCTTCACTGCCAGTGTCATTTTCACAGTAATCAGTGCATTTTTATAGCACTGATTGCTGTAAAAATGACAATGGTGCCAAAAATTTGTCAAAAGTGTCCGCCATAAAGCTGCAGTCACAAAAAAAAAAAAAAAAAAAGCTGATCGCCGACATTACTAGTAAAAAAAATAAAATCATTAATACAAATGCTAGAAAACATTCCCCTATTCTGTAGACGCTATAACTTTTGCCAAACCGATCAATAAATGCTTATTATGATTTTTTTTACCAAAAATATGTAGAAGAATACGTATCGACCTAAACTGAGAAAAAAAAAACATGTTTTTTTATATATTTTTGGGGATATATATTATAACAAAAAGTAAAAAAATATTGTTTTTTTTTCAAAATTGTCGCTCTATTTTTATTTATAGTGCAAAAAATAAAAACCGCAGAGGTGATCAAATACCACCAAATAAAAAGCTCTATTTGTGGGAAAAAAAGGACTTCAATTTTGTTTGGGAGCCACGTCGCACGACCACGCAATTGTCAGTTAAAGCGCCGTTTCGCAAAAAGTGGCCTGGTCTTTGACTAGCAAAATGGTCCAGGGCTTTTAAGTGGTTAAGGTTCACAGTAAGTCTTTACAGTACTTTTGATATTCATGCACCTGAAATGTATTTACAGCAGCTGATTTACATGAATACAGAACTGCATTTGTTAGAATGTATAATGCTGCGTACACACGATCGTTTTTCATGATGAGAAAAATAGAATTTTTTAAATTGATCATTAAAAACAATTGTGTGTAGGCATTTTTCTCGACGTGAAAAATGGGCATTAAAAATTTTGAACTTACTTTATTTTTTCTCAACGTTTTTCTCGTCGTGAAAAATGGTCGTGTGTAGGCTTTAACAAGGGGGGAAAAAACGCACTTGCTCAGAAGCAAGTTATGAGAAGGAAAATGTTCATAATCAGCCCAAAGACGCCATCTGAATGGAACTTCCTCTTTTTAGTGCTGTCGTACGTGTTGTACGTCACTCGAGCATTTTTTTTTTCACGATTGTGTGTAGGCAAGGCAGGCTTGACAAGAATCACGTAGAGAAAAATTTAGTTTTTTTCCATGACATTAAAAACGGTCGTGTGTACCGTATATTTACCAGCTTATGTAAAAAATAAAAATAAAATTGTGTTTGTAAAATAAAGAGAATCTTTGGTACAGGAAAGAGCTTGTGGTGGAGAAATTAAAGTGTCCAGATCAGAGAGCAAAGGCTTGTCAGACAGTAATTTATCAATTACAAATATAAACCATTATTAATCTAAGAAAACAAGTTCATTATTTTGAATTATGACAGCAAAGCACGCCTGCATTACGCATGAAAAACAATGCTTCTTTCAAAATTGCTGTTGTACCATAATGAACTCTTAAGGCTTATTGATGCTTAAGGCTTTTTAAATGCCACAACGCAAACAGCAGTGATGTGTTCCATTCAATAAACGTCAACCAGATTTCAGCTTTGAACAGTTCATTATATTATGTGGTTTATTTACAATAACTAGAGAAGGAATAGACGACTCTGGCTGGTCATCCATTACTTGATTTTTAATAACTTTTACCCAAATGTTGGTATAAAATGGTCAAACTACAAAGTATTCCAGCACATATGGTTTGCAGTGAACAGTCCACCCGATGCAGAGAGACTACTGCTTTCACACAGAGAACAGCAGTCTGACACTGTAGAATACTACAAGGCAATATATTCACTTCTGAACAGGGCCGCCATCAGGAATTATGGGGCCCCTTACACAGCTTCAGGCATGGTGCTGCCCTGAAATTGAGAAGTGGGGGGGCCTAAAAGACTAAAGATATATATATATATATATATACACACACACATATATACATATATAGTTACAGGGCTTTTTTTTCCAGGGGGAACTTGGGGGAACTGGGTCCCACCACCTCTGGCTCAGACCCTTTGGTGCCTGCTCACCACAATCACTTGTAAACACAGAAGTCTGGTTTCTGTGTTTACAAGTGACAGCTCTGTGTGTAACCCCCTGAACTCTACACTCTGTATGTAATGCAATTCTGGTATTTAATGCCCCTTTAAGACCCTTCTACTGTTTGTGAAATCTAAAACGGGTCGTGGTTGAGTTCCTGCACCTATTTTCTAAGAAAAAAAGCTCTGTATATATATATATACACACAGTAGGTTCCGCCGATTTTGTGTCAATCTCGCCTCTGCTAGCGGCGAGGTTGCCCACCTGAGATCCCCGTCGCGGTAACAAAATAAATATTGCACTGGAGATAAAATCGATGTAGCTACATAAACTGTAAAACTGATGTGAGTAATACCAAACGGTACCAAAAGCAGTCATAAAAAACATGTAGCTAAGTATGATACTGGTATAAAAATGTGTACAACGATACCACTGCTGAATCCAGATGAGGAGGGGTTAACATCAGTCCGTCAGCATTTAGATGTCCCGTGAAGGGAACTATCACAACTCCCAGTGGATGGTTGTAGAATCCCAGGTTGATAGAGGGAAGTGCAACAGCCCTTGCGTGTGGCAGATAGTAAGGTCCCGCCGGCATGCAGATATGAAGGCACAGTAAAGGAGCCCTTCAGATGGACTCGGCAAGCCTCGTCGGTGTTCGTGACGTTACCGGATCTCTGACGGAACTCCCTGAAGGCCCAGAAGCCAGCGGAGAGGTGAGTACCAATCAAGAGAATTTTAATCGATCAAAAAAATTAAAGATTAATCGATTAATTAAAAGCTAATTTGCACAGCCCTAATTTATATATATATATATATATATATATATATATATATATATATATATATATATATATATATATATATATATATAAAATAAACATTTATAAAAAAAAAGGGGGGGTTGCCACATGGGGCTCTGGGTCCTCTGAGCCCTTTAATAAAAAATAAATAAAAAGAAAAATAAATATATTTAAAAAAATTATTTATTTTTTATTAAAAAAAGGGGGGGTTGCCACCCGGGGCCCTGGGGACCTCTGGGCCCTTTAATAATTTATATATATATATATATATATATATATATATATATATATATATTAAAATTAAAAAAATAATAAAAAAAATATAAAAAAAATAATAATATTTGTTTTATAAAACAAAAGGGGGGTTGTCATCTGGGGCCCTGGGGATCTCCGGGCCCCTGGGGGCCTCTGGGCCCTTTAATAATTTATATATATATATATATTAAAATAAAAAAAATAAAAAAATATATATAAAAAAAAAATAATATTTGTTTTATAAAACAAAAGGGGGGTTGTCATCTGGGGCCCTGGGGATCTCCGGGCCCCTGGGGGCCTCTGGGCCCTTTAATAAAACATTTTTTTTATAAAAGGGGGGTGCCATCCGGGCCCCTTACAGGTGTACTGCCTGTACCCCCCTGATGGCTGCCCTGCTTTTGAATAAATCCATTATCTGATTTTTGATAAATATTAACCAAGATGTTGCTAGAGATGGTTAAACTACAACTTATTCCAAACACATACAGTATGTTTTGCACATGCAATGAACAGTCAGATTGATGCAGAGAGACTGCTGTTCTGACACAGGGCGCAGCTGTCTACCTCTGTAGAATACTGCAGTGCAATGTATTCACTCCTGAACAAATCCATTATCCAGTTTTCAATAACCATTACCCAGGTGTTGCTAGTAATGGTCAGACTACAACTTATTCCAACACACGTTTTGCACATGCAGTGAACAGTCCAATATAGAGAGAGACAGTTGCTCTCACACAGAGCTCAGCCGTCTGTCTCTGTAGAATACTGTGAAGCAATGTGTTTACTCCTTAATAAATCTAATATATGATTTTCATTAACCACTTAAGGACCCCCGCACGCACATATACGGCCACAGAATGGCTCGTACAGGCACAAGGGCGTAAATTTACGTCCCCGCCTTCGTGCGGTTCGGGGGTCCCATCGGGACCCCCTCCGCGGTGTGCGGGGGTCCCCCTGCCTCTGGGAGCGATCGCCGACGAGCGGGCGGATGTCCGTGATTTCCGCCCCCCCCGCGATCGCTCCCAGCCAATTGGAGCGCGCTCCCATCGTGTCAGTTCCTCCTCCTGTGTTTACACAGGAAGGAGGAAATTATGTAATCTCTCATCGCAGCGCTGTTTCCCAGCGCTGCTGATGAGAGAAGACATCACAAGTAAGTGTGCACCAACACAACATTGACACACACTCACATAGGCATATTAACCCCTTGTGATCGCCCCCCCCCACCCCCCTGTCACAGTGTCACTGAATGCAGTGATCTAATCACTGCATTTAGTGTCAGTGTGACAGGCAGTGTAAAAAACAGTTAGTGTTAGGTTCAGGATAGCCCCCCCGCCCCCCCTAATAAAGTTTTAACCCCCTGATCACCGCCCTAGTTAACCCTTTCACTCCCTATTGCCAGCGTCACTAAGCAATCATTTTTCTGATCGCTGTATTAGTGTCGCTGTTGCCGCTAGGTAGCTATTTTTTTTTATTGCGATTTTTTTTTTACTAAAGACATGTGGCTGAATTAATTTTGGCCTAAATGTTTTACTAAAATTTAGTTTATTTGATTTTTTTTATAACAAAAAGTAAAAAAATTGTGTTTTTTTTCAAAATTGTGGCTCTATTTTAGTTTATAGCGCAAAAAATAAAAATCGCAGAGGCGATCAAATACCACCAAAAGAAAGCTCTATTTGTGGGAAAAAAAGGACGCAAATTTTGTTTGGGAGCCACGTCGCACGACCGCGCAATTGTCTGTTAAAGCGACGCAGTGCCGAATCGCAAAAACACCTTGGGTCATTTACCAGCGTATTGGTCCGGGTCTTAAGTGGTTAAATATTACTCAAGTATTGCTAGAGATGGTTACACTACAACTTTTTCCTGCACATATGATTTGCACATGCAGGAGTCAGTTGGACCGCTGTAGAGAGACTGCTGCTTTCACACAAAGCAGAGCGGTCTATCTCTACAGAATACTGCAAGGCAATGTATTACATTTCTGAATGCATCCCTTATATGATTTTCTCTATTGCCTCATACACGCAGACGGTTTTCCCCAAAGGGAAAAAAGCGAGGAGAGCTTTTGGCTGGGAATCTTGGCTGTGTGTATGCTCCTTGCAGTTTTTCCCATGGGAAAACTGCCCAAAAACCGCCAGAAAAATAAATAAAAAAAAGGAGAGAACCAGCAGACTTTTGCCCGTCCTTTTTTTGCAATTTTTCCAAGAGAAAAACTGCAATGGAGCATCCACAAGGCCCGGGAAAACCGTCCGTATGTTGGGGGAAAGACTGACGAACAGGTTCTCGGCTTTCCCCTCTGGATTTCCGACAGGAACTTTTCCCGTTGGAAATCGCGCATGTGTACAAGGAATAGCAATACATTTTTATTGAAAAGGTTTTACATAATCAGAATACAAAAACGTAGGTAAACTTCACTAGGAGAACCAACCCCTACAAGAAGAGACAGGGGTAATACAGTAGCTATTTTAGAGGTTGGGTTATTGATAAATGATTTATTGTACAAAAAATGGTTACTTTAATATATAAAAAGGGAGGGTATGTACACCCTCAGCCTCAAGGGAACACACAAAAATCACCATAACAATACGTGCCACGCATACGTTTCAACAAAGCAAAACAAAATACATTGAACATAGATAACAAAAAATCATCCGGGGACCAATTAGGGCTATACCACCACAATCTGCTGTTTCTTTAATTAGCCAATCAAAGTGCATAAGGTAATTACCCTGTGTGTAGAACCCGTGGGTCCTCAAGCTAGATTGGGACTAATTGTGAACCAACAATGCGCTAGCTTAAAGGAACCTATTTAGAAAAAAAAAAAAAAAAAAACCTTTACAACCCCTTTAAGGATGGTGGGTTGCAGTTGAATTTCATGTTCTTAGATCTCCTGTTGGCTTTAAATGGGACAAGTAGTGTTCACTCCCATATACTTCTAGGTGCACCATTAAGGAGAAGGAATTTAAGGACTACCAGCTCTTGATTATACTATTACCCAGTCCCATTGTTCGATAAATGCAAAAAAGGGAAAAGTACTTGTTGATCCCACCAGAATTCCAGTGCGGTCCTGTATATCGTACACTCCTTAGTCTTTCTCATGAAACCTGCATGTTACCTCTGTACACTACAGGACCTCTGTGTACAGAAAATTATAAAAGTTCTAAAATAAGTATATCCCCCCAATCCTCCAACCCTGGGCTCACATACAATTAGGATACATATTAGGTATCCCTGCACACATTTAAGGTTTAAGAATAGCTTTAGGGCAGGCATGTCCAAAGTCCAGCCCGCGGGCCAGTTGCGGCCCGCTTTCCGGTTCTGAATGGCCCGCCTGGTCATTTTGGACATGTATATCTTTTGTGGCCCCCAACGAATCTCCGAGCTAGGGGGCCACAAAAGATATACATGCTGGCAGCCTTGGAGGGGACAGGGAGGAGGCGGGACGAGTGCCGTACAATACAGGTGTATTTCCTGTTTGCATGACGGCCTCTGTAATAGGAAGTCCCGTCTCCTGCGCTGCCATTGCACCACTGTTGTCCATTGCAGGAGGCAGGACTTTGTATTAAAGAGGCTGCAGAGAAAAGTGATTATGCTGTCCCATGCCAGGTTGCAGATGGCCATCAATCAGGCTGCACTGATGGTGAGTCTGCATTCCTGGCAATGGTAAGACTGCATTCCTGACAATGGTGGGTCTGCATTCATGTGCTCGGACGAACACACTTAGACCGAATTTTAATGCTTCAAAGAATTTTAGGCAAAATGTCGGCCCTCACGCACGTTCACTTCATCAAATCTGGCCCTCTTTCAAAAAAATTTGGACACCCCTGCTTTAGGGGCACCCTTTTAGCGTCATTCTTCATGCAACATTAAATAGTAAAGCTTTTTGCTGAAAGTCCCTTATCTATAGTTTTGCATATCTTTAATTTTCACTATTTAACAAAACATGTGATTTAAAAAAAATCGAAAATTCGAAAAATGTTTTACTTTTATATATTTTTATATTATTTTATTTTTATCAAGTGTGCATTTTAACAAATGTGGAAAAATGGTGCTTGACCGTCTTGGTGCAAAATGGGAGGAAAGTCAAGGTTGTGAAAGGGTTAAAGGAGAACACACACACACATAAATATATTTTATACACACACACGCGCAATCTATATATTATTTAGTGCTCTTATGTATTCCATGAAATGTCACAAAATGACTTTTCAATCCAGCCAGTGTAATTACCTGACATCTGCCTCTATGCCGACTTGCCATACTACATCTAAGAGCCAACGTCAAGTTTGAAGTGAGAGTGCCTGCTCTGTAAGCTTATGTGTGCAGATCACGTGTACTTAGCTGGGCTTGCAGACAATAAGGCATGTACAGAATCTTAGAATTTCCACTCAGGCCATTAGGCTATGCAACTTAACATGGATGGGAAAGTGAAACATTAGTCAACAATGTCTATTAGTATGCTTTTTTTAGCTGGCAAACAATTTCTATAATGTTTCAAATATTTTAATGTTTTCCTAGAAGCTATCGTAAAGACCAATATCTAAATACATAGATGACTTGAACTGCTTTACCTGTGTAGCACCCTTGTACGTTTAGGTACTGGTGCTGTTCTAAATTTAAGGGGGATGAGAGAGTTAGTTATCTCTCATCCAGTTAATTTGCTCACATTGGGTCTCTGTCTGGGTTTGGCTGTGCTGGACCCATTCTGTTGTGGCTGGGGTGCGGTACCACCCCGGGGCGATAGGTGGTGGCAGTGCAGTCCATGCGGTGGTGCTTTCGGCAGCCAATGGGGAGGGTTGAGCCTCACTGGGCATGCCGGTTGAGGGTACATAAAAGACGGGACTCTCTAGGTTTGCGGTTCTGGAAGTGCATCACCCACCTTCAGGGTGTCTGTGCTAAGCGCCCCCGGCGTTATGGCCTACCAGGCCAGGGTGCGCGTGCCACAAGGTGTTTTCGGTTTTGAGCCTACTTTGGTTCGGAGCATCTGGGTCGTGGCTGGGCCCCAGTGATCGACTGGGTCCCTATGATCCATTGGGGATCGAGGTGCTGTACACTGACAAGGCTGGACGTCGGTCGCCTGTCAGTCTGTAACCTAACTACAAACTACCTGAAGTTACTCATGCTTAAAACTTACTGAGGAGAATATTCTCAGTGATCGAGATTCTAGGAAGGGGCCTGTGGCAGAGGTTTGCTTCCCTCAAAGTTCCGAGCGGTGCTCCGGCTGCCAGGCCTGTGGCAGAGGTCTGCCTGGGTGCGTTAAACCCACTCTGACTAGAGTGGTGAAGAAGATAAAAGTGCTATTGGAAGCAGGACTGTCTTCTTCATTGTTACGTCTGAACCTGCTATTTCTTCTTGTAACACATCTTTACCTTCACTGCACGTTTTACCATTTACCATGTTGGGTAAATAAAAGCACAAGATAAAGACACCTGCTGTTTGGACATTCCATCAACTACCCTAGACGGCGGAGCTATAGAGGTAACAGGCCATCCCAATTCTAACCAGCAGCTCCTTCGGGGGTGAGTGCTACACCTGCTACACTCCTATCCATCCAGTTCTGCGATTACACCGCCCTGCCAAACAGCATAGCTAAATCTGCAACCACACTTTTCTCTACTGAAATTATACAAAAGAGCTTAGTCATCTACTTGCCCTCAGATTTTGAGTAGCACCCTCTAGTTAGGTAGTTGCTAGAGTGAGTATTTTTCTAATAGAGTAGGAAAATTTGGGCAGGCCTAGCTGGTGGCTAGGCCTGTTTTCATTCTAGGCTGGAATTGACTTAGGGCAGGGCTGGGTGGCTCAGTTATAGCATCACTGTCACCTCCCTCTTCTTTCTATAAAATGCTAAAAAGAGAGGAGGAGAGGAGAGGTGGAGCTGTATGGGGTATTTTGAGGGGATTGGTCAAGGCTCCTCAAAATACCCCAGACAGCTCCAAAAGACCAGAAAAAACACAAACCAAAAAGTTACAATACAAAATGTATTGATTCTAGAGTACAAGATTAAAATAGTTCTAAACCCTTAAATATACTCCCTGATGAGGCTAGGGTCAGATGAAACAAATCTCTTACACAAGTTGCACCTGTTTATCTGCATCGCTCTCTTCCCTACAGCCTTTCTAAAACACACAGACAAAGAGGCTTTTTCTCAGCTTCAGAAGGCAGGTGGTGCAAATTAGATGTCAAATACTGCAAAGCATGGAGAGGAGAGTTGAAATTACACAGCCCTCTACACATTGACACTCCGATAGGGAAACATGTACAGCTAAGATGGTCAATAACTTTTTGTGTGCTGGGGGGAGGGGTCATCTCCAAAGATTCTGTGGTTTCAGAAATTACTAATGCAGAAAACAGAGAACAGATGTAAGAGAGAGAGAGAGAAGACAGAAATCACACCAAGTGGTTTGGATTGAGGCAAGTATACATTATTGAAGAATATGATGTGTTCAGTTTGGAGACCACTGGTGTAGATGATGATTGTATTTTTTATTTCTGGACCTGCTATCAATAAGTTTTGCATATTTTTGTTTTTCATGTTTGTGGTCTTTGGTGTCACATGTAAAGTCCCTACCTATTCCATTTCTAATACTGTACTCCTCCAAAGGATGACGACACTTCAAACTCATTAAAACCATACCTCTCAACTTTTTGAGATAGGAACGAGGGACACCTATTGGCATGGGCTTCCGCTCTATAGGGCAAGGGGGGGGGGGGCAATTCCCCCCCCCCTGGAATCGAGAAGGTGTTGAAGAGTGAAGACACCCCTCCGCAACTGAAGCAGTGACAGCGCCGCAGTGACAGGCAGCTTAGAACAGGGAGAGAGCTGCTGGCCGTGGCATTGCAAGGGGGGCAGGGGGTGGTCTGGTGTGGGGTGACACCACTGCACCTGACCAACCATCCCCTTCTCTCGCACCGTGGGCTGTCTGAGCGGTCCAGGGCCAGATGTCACACAGGCACAGTGAGCAGAGTGAAGCTGCCTTCCCCTCTAGTGTTTATGTGTACACAGGGGGAGGGAACCGTGCTAATCTGAGGTACTGAATGGGATGGGGGAAGGGTTGTCCGTCTGTGCTGAATAGAGGGGTCTGTGCTGAATGGATGGGTCTGTGCTGAATGGAGGTCTGTGCTGAAGGGGGGTCCATCTGTGCTGAATGTAGGGGTCTGTGCGAAATGGGGTGTCCATCTGTGCTGAAGGGGGGGTCCATCTGTGCTGAAGGGTGGTCTGTACATTCTCTAGGCTATATTTATATGGGCATGGAGTGAAGCTGAATTATCTCAAGAGCCATTTCACACTGCCAGCTGGCTGCATTATCCGGAAAGCGGTGCTAAAAAGCAGCGCTTTACCATCGTTTTAGCTGCGCTATTCGGCCACTAGCGGAACACTTTTAACCCCTGCTAGCGTTTGAAGAAAGGGTTAAATGCAACTGTGTATCGCCGCTGCCGAAGCTCCCCCCCTGAAAAAAAATTCAGGGGACGCCCATGCCTATTAGCAAAAGTATGTAGGCATAGGACACACCTACTGTCACGCCCCCTTGAAGCGGAAGTAAGCCCATCCATAAACCAGCCTGCACATGCCGGAAATGTAACACTGCCATTGGTTGTGCTCTCAACCAAACAGTCAAGCCATCGAATGGCTGGTGTCATAACTGATCACATGTGCAGGTTTATGGCAGTTGTAGATTAAACAGAAGCCAAGATGGCAGCTTCCTTGGCTGAAAATGATAGGGGGGTTTACTAAGGGAGATTTATACAAAAAAAAAAAATGTAGTTAAACCCACAAGTACTTTATTTTACCACTACTATTCCTTTACACTGGCTATTTCAATTTACAATTTACAAATGCAGCAATTTAGAAATTGGATGAAAGGTTGATCACTGGGAAGCACTTTTTGAACAATAAATAGTGCATTTATATACAACTATTGTATGCTATGATAACTCCTAATAAACTTTTATTGTGAAAAAAAATATACAGTAAATCAGACCAAAAAGAGGAAGAAATGAGGAGAAAAGAGGGACTTTATTCCAAATCAGGGACAGTTGGGAGCTATGTTAAAACGCTTATATCTGATGTTCTACTTGCTACATTATTAGTTAGAATATAGGCGTACTTTAACCACTACCTTACTGGGCACGTATACCCCTTCCTGACCAGATGAAATTTCAACTTCTGGCACTGTGTCGCTTTAACTGACAATTGTGCGGTCATGCGACGTGGCTCCCAAACAAAATTGGCGTCCTTTTTTCCCCACAAATAGAGCTTTCTTTTGGTGGTATTTGATCATCTCTGCGGTTTTTATTTTTTGCGCTATAAACAAAAAAAGTCAATATTTTTTTACTTGTTACTATAATAAATAGCCCAATTTTTTTAAAAAAATATTTTTTTTTCTCAGTTTAGGCCGATACGTATTCTACATATTTTTGGTTAAAAAAATAAATAAAAAATAATCGCAATAAGCGACCGGTTTGCGCAAAAGTTATAGCGCTTACAAAATAGGGGACAGAATTATTACTAATTTGTATTATTATTTTTTTTTACTAGTAATGGCGGCGATCTGCGATTTTTATTGTGACTGTGACGTTATGGCGGACACATCGGACACTTTTGAGACATTTATGGCGCCATTCACATTTATACTGCGATCAGTGCTATAAAAATACACCGATTACTGTATAAATGTGACTGGCAGTGAAGGGGTTAACACTAGGGTGTGAGGGAAGGGGTTAAATGTATTCCCTGGGTGTGTTCTAACTGTAGGGGGAGGGGGTGACTGGGGGAGGTGACCGATGCTGTGTCCCTATGTACAGGGGACACAGATCAGTCTCCTCTCTCCCTGACAGGACATGGATCCTTGTGTTTACACACAGAGATCCATGTCCTTGTCCCTGTCCCCGCCAATTGCGAGTGCCTGGCAGACATCGTGGCCACCAGGCACGCGCATCGACATCTCAGGAATGCGGTGGGCACACGCGCGCCGCCGGCGGCGGTGCGCGCGCGCCCTCTAGTGGCCTGGAAGAGCGGAGGACGCATATATGCGTCCTGTTAGGCCTTGTACACACAAGGGAATAGATCCGATGGGAACGGTCCGACGGACCGTTCCCATCGGATCTGTCCGCCGGATTGCTTTGATCCGATGGCTGTACACACCATCGGATCAAATTCCCCGCCGGTGGACAGCGCGGTGACGCGGCGGTGACGCTGACGCCACCACGTCACCGCACCAGGAAGTAAACACTTCCGCGCGCATGCGTCGGATCCATTCACAGGATACGATGCATGTGCGGGCAGATATGTCCGCTGGTTTGCCGTACTAACCAGCGGACATATCTGACGGACTGCTCTCCGGCAGAAAAATTCCAAAGCATGCTTTGGAATTTTTCCACCGGAGGAATCCGGCCAGAACGGTCCGTTTGCCCCTACACACGAGCGGATTTTGGTCCGTCGGACCATGTTCAGCAGATTTATTCCCTCGTGTGTACAAGGTCTTAGAGATTTAGAACCACCCCGCGGCCGCACATATTCGTACGGCTGTCGGGAAGTGGTTAACTAACAAAGAATGTTACCTTTAATAAGGAGACTTGCAGGGCAGATCCATGGCTTACTAATAAATTCTGCATGAAATGCAACCATAATCTCTGGTCTAATGCATTCAAATGCGACCACGGAAAAAAAGTGCATCACTGGTTAAAGATCACAGTAATGAATGTGAGCAGAATAAGAATTATTTCACAGCTTCTGTACTGGCGTGTCAACTGACTAACTCCTAATACTTGTGGCTGCACTCATTCCATCTGTGGGCTCCAGAAGGCAGTTGTCACACATCAGCTCCACCTGAGCTCTCTGCAGTGTTACAAGTACAGGCTGCTACAGTGCATGTGCTAATGTAATACATGTAGGAGCTGAGCCCTTGTTAGGTACAGATGTCAGAAGACACATTTTAATGCCTCCTCTCTAAGTATGCATTAACACCCAAATTATATAAACGCGTGTATCAGATCTCAACTGGAAGACAAAATGTTCTGCAACGCACAAGAAGCATAGACGTTAGTATTCGGATCATATTAGGAAGACACAGAAATATATTTAGTCAAGTGTAACACTACTGAGCTTACTTATGAACTGAGCGCGGGGACCAATGCCAGCTTGCTCAAGCAAAGCGCAGAAAAGCAAAAGGAGTATACAGTACAGTAACCCATAGTTTTCAGTTTGCTGGACTCAACTCAGATACAAGGTGATTTATAGTTGTTTGCGATGGGACTATAACACCATCAATGCTCCCTAAAAAATAAATATATAAATGCGCTAACTATACCTACAGTATATATAAAAAAAAAAAATCTACCAGCTGCTGTTAAAAAAATGCAATATTTTTTTACTTTTTGCTATAATAAATATCCCCCAAAAAGATATAAAAAAAAATCATTTTTCTTCAGTTTAGGCCGATACGTATTCTTCTACATTTTTTTACCAAAAATATCGCAATAAGCGCTTATTGATTGGTTTGCGACCTTATGGCGGATACATCGGACACTTTTGACACATTTTTGGGACCATTGCTATTTTTACAGCGAAAAGTGCTATAAAAATGCAATGATTACTGTGAAAATGACACTGGCAGTGAAGGGGTTAACCAAGAGGGGGCGCTGTAGGGGTTGAGTGTGCCCTAAGGGAGTGATTATTACTGTGGAGGGGGGGGCGTGGCTGTGTGCATGATGTCACCGATTGTCGTTCCCTAACACAGGGAACAGACGATCACTGACAGCCACACTAGGAAGAACGGGGAAGGTTTGTTTACACTTACCTCTCCCCATTCTTCCTCTCTGTGACCCAATCGCGGGACACCGGCGGCGATCGGGTCCGCGGGCACGGTCACGGAGAACCAGACCAGGTCGGCGGCATGTTCGCGACCCACGGCTGGGCTCTTAAAGGCGGCGTACAGGTACGTGCCTGTGCCCAGCCGTGCCCTTCTGCCGACGTATATTAGTGAAGGGGTCTTTAAGTGGTTAAAGGAGTTGTAAAGGTTTGTTTTTATTTTCTAAGTAGGTTCCTTTAAGCCAGTGTATTGTTGGTTCACTTACCTTTTTCTTTGATTTCCCTTCTAAATATTTTTTTTCTTTGTCTGAATATCTTATGCCTCGTACACACAACCATTTTTCTCAGCAGGAGAAAAAAATGAAGTTTTTCCCGACGTGATTCCACTCCAGCCTGACTTGCATACACACGTTCAAGCGCGGTGACGTACAACACGTACGACGGGACTATAAAGGGGAAGTTCCTTTCAAATGGCGCCACCCTTTGGGCTCCATACTTGATTCTGAGCATGCACGTTTTTTTCCCCTTGGAAAAGCATACACACAACCGTTTTTCGCGACGAGAAAAAGACCGACGGGAAACACGATGAGAAAAAAGAGAGCTGGTTCCAATTTTTTTTTTGTAGGCAGTTTTTGTGTTGAGAAAACTGCTAGGGGGCATACACACGACCGGTTTTCACGATCAAATATAAAAAAATTGCAGTTTTCTCGTTGTGAAAACCAGTCGTGTGTACTAGGCATATGGCTGGATTCACACCTATGCATTTTCTGTGCTTTTTGCATTTTGCACTACAATAGGAAATCATGTTAAATGGAATGTAGTGCAAATCTGCAAAATGCAAAAAGCACAAAAAAATGCACAGGTGTGAATCCAGCCTAAAGCCTCAGGCCTCGTACACACGACCGTTTTCCTCGACAGAATCCATCAAGAAACTTGGTGGCAGTGCTTTTTTGCCGAGGAAAACGGTCGTGTGTATGTTTTTCATCGAGAAAAAAACTGTTGTGGAACTCGATGAGAAAAAAAGAACAAGTTCTCTTTTTCCTCGTCGGGAGTCTCAATTTCCTCATCGTGTTCCTCGTCGGGCTGGTTTTCGACGAGAAATGTGTGTATGCTTAGAAACCCGCTCAGAAGGGTGGCGCCAGTGGAATCAAACTTTCCCTTTATAGTGCCGTCGTACGTGTTGTACGTCACCGCGTTTGAGAACGACAAGATTTTGTCTTGACAGTGTGTACGCAAAGAAAGCTTGTCGAGATTTGACAAGCCTAACAAGGGACTCGTTGAGGAAAACGATATTTCATTTACGACGAGTTCCTCGGTCGTTTGTACGTGGCCTCATACACGCAATCGGACTTCCAACGGACTTTTCTGTGGATTTTGCTCTGAATGGGCATTGTCCGTGAACTTGGTATGCAGGACTTTTTCAGCCAACAAACATGAACGTGGTGACGTAATAGACGTACTACGTGTTTTTTCTGCTCTTTACCACCACTCTTTGAGCAACTTCAGCTATTGTTGTCTGATCTTTAGCATTGGTTCTGAGCATGCGTGCTTGTACTTTGGACTTTAGTCCGATGGATATTCAGACTTCTGTACACACCATCGGATTAGCCGGCGTAGGACATTTGTTGCCGGAGAGTTTGTTCTTACAGCGAACATTTGTCCGATGAAAAAGTTTGTCCGATGGAGCGTACACACTGTCGGATTGTCCACTAAAACAGGTCCGGCGGACATTTGTTGTCAAAAAGTCAGATCTTTAGATTGTTGTTACATAGGGATTTCAAGATTGATCCATTGTTACAAACCTATGGAAGGTTCATTTATTTTGGGACTGGAAGATGCAAGGATGTGAGGGAAACGAAGAAGCTTGGCTTCAACACAGTTAACCTTAGATGGAGTTCTGAATGGAAAATAAGGATCAAAATGCATGGCAAAGGCAGAAGACCCTCCAAATTTATGTTTTGATTAATAAATAGGCTGAAACCATTTTTATGTTACCTTTCCTATGGAACATACATCCCTTTTGTTGAAATACATACAGCCTGGTGTCAATATAGCAGGCAAATCCCCCCCCCCCCAAAAAAAAAGAAGAAAGAAAAAACCTTGATTTCCTTTGGAGAGCATTTCTTATGATTTGGTCATTAATAATAAATTATCTATGTGAATTGTTGGACCCAGTTGCCCTTTAAAATTAGTCTATTATAAAACAACTTTTACAAATTGCTAACTCTCTGGCTGTCAGTTTTGGCTGTCCAGTTGAATTCATGCAGACTAATTTATGCATACTAAAGGCTAGTACACGCCACTATTTATTTTGTATTTTTTAAACTGACAGCTCAGATAAGAGCCGCTGTACTAACAATCCCATGTTAGTAAAATGATCTCCCCTGCTGAGCTATTGTGTTCTGAGAAGTGGGTGCCTCCTTGCCAGAACACTTTGGTCAATGCTTTCAGCCATTGGCGAAAGCCGGCAGACTTTTTTCGATCATGAGCCTTCGACGAATGTCGTCTGAATTCTATTAAACTTGGTGATGCTGGCTGACATTTGGGACGTGTGGACTAAGTTTAATGTGTCACCCCCCGGCCCCCCTTTTCTTACTAATGCCTCTTCAAATGTTAATGTTAAAACTGTAATTATGCAGTTTATAGGCAAATTTAATGGCATCGTTTTTTTCGCCTCTGGCAGGGGACTGTAGGTGGGCCTTTCTCCTGGATTGAGCGGAACTCACATGATGAGATATGAGGCCACTAGCCCAGAAGTGTTGTGAGCCCCCAGAGGGCAAGTCTATGACCACCTGGGCTCACAAAAATTGGGTTCAAAGAGGCTGGCTGGAAGGAAGTACTGTGCTTGACTGCTCCAGATTGTAGGTGATGCACTAACAATCCGATGTTAGTATACAGCAATATCCTCTGCTGAGCTACTGTGTTCTGACAGGGGGAGGCCCCCTCCACCAGAAGACTCAGGTCAGCACTCTCAGTCATTGGATGAGAGCACTAATCGGGAGCCAGTAGGCAGACATTTTTCCATCACAAACCTTTGACAGAAGCCAGAAACATGAGCATAAACAAAGCGTATCCCTCTAAAGCGTGTATTTGTCTCACTCAAGAGCACTAAGTGTCATTTTTATCTGCTGCTTTGTTCCTCTGCTAGCTACATGAATCACTTCTGCCCAGTTTTTCTGATACCAAGAGAAAAAAAAAAAAAAAAGTGACGGGGAGGGATTTCCAGCTGATTGACAGCCTCAGCTCTGTCCCTGTGTGACGTTTTGGAGCCTTCCCTCCAATCAGCTGTCAGAGCTCTCCTCACTGAACTCTGCAGAGTGTAACTTTAATCCAGGCCATGTGTATGCTCCATCGCAGTGTTTACCACAGGAAAACTGCTGGGTTAAAAACCGCTTTTTCCCCACCGGAATCATGGTGGGGAAAAAAGAAAACATGTTCTCTTTTTTTTTTCCGGCAGTTTTCCTGTCGGGAAAACTGCGATGTAGCATACACACGGCCGGTATTCCCGACCAAAAGCTCTCATGGCAGTTTTCTTGACGGGAAAACCGGGTCATGTGTATGAGGCATGAGGGTTTATACCACTTAAAAAAACGTACCTACTTAATGGGAATATGAATAACTACGCAGTCAACGTCAGAATTATTTTTCATGGTCACCAACTCACTAAGCAGTATGGGCAGGACCGTTGATAGGGGGGGGGGGGCACCAGTCCTCCTGTAGGGAGCCCGGGCTCACAGGGGGGCCCAAACAGCAGAGGGAATCAGTGCGGTTGGATGGAGGGGCAATTACAGGATGCCCTATGTGACTTCTCTGCAGCAGCTGAAAACCAGTTTCTCTCCCATCCACCGACTTTCAGCTGCTGCAGGGAGAGACACAGCTGCCGGATTCCCTGTCCCATTAAAAAAAGAACAAATTGTAACCCTGTATTGTTTTAATCCCTTGTAAAACTGAATACAATTCCTGGGGGGGGGGGGGTGTAATTTTTTTTTTTAAATTGTAAGAAAAACAATTCAAAACATTTAAATGTTTTAAAAAAAATATTTAACCTGTTTTTGTTTAACAATGTAAAAAACTATTTAAAAAAGGGCTAATTCACACAGCTTCTCTGTTATCTTTGTGTCCGCTAAGAATGATTTTAGTATATTTTAAGTGAAAATCTTTTTTTGATATATTTGAGGGGGGCCCTGCCAGGTAGGCTGTATGGGGCCCCGTGATTTCTAACAGCAGCCCTGAGTATGGGCAATCTTGTCTTTTTATTATAATACTAATGGAAAACTAAATCTTTTTCAAGATGATTTGTAGAGACAGCTAAATTCTGTGAACTAAAGAATTTCAGAACATACACAATCAGCCGGATTCACGTAGGAGTTACGCCGATGTATCTATAGATACGCCGTTGTAAGAACAAATGTGCGCCGTCGTATCTCTGCGCCGATTCCCCAAGCTAGATACGTCGGAAAAATAGGCTTCAGCCGCCCGGCGTAAGTTGCCTACGCTGGCGTATCGTGGGCGCATAGTTACGCTGGACGCATTTGGCGTACCCATTTGAAATATGCAAATGAGTAAGATACGCCGATTCACGAACGTACTTGCGCTCGGCGCATGTTTTAAGCGATTTGTGTAAGGGTTACATCCGGCGTAAAGTTATTCCTCATATAGAAGCCGCAACCCATTCAAAAGGTATGGACCAGGGAACGAACGCCGTAGATTTTTACGTTGTTTACGTAGCACGTGAATAGGGCTGTGCGTAGGTTATGTTCACGTCGTAGGCAGTGTTTTGACGTATCTTAGGCAGTTATCTCGACGTAACTGTGAGCATGCGCACTGGGATGCGTCCAAGATACGACGCATGCGCAGTTCATTTTTGAAGCTCAGCCCATCTGCATGGGGTCACGCTTCATTTAAATATATCACGCCCACTTCCAGCCCACTTCCACCTACTTTGACTTATGCCGATAACTATACGCTACGCCGGCGCAACGTTTAGAGCATTTGCTTTGTGAACACCATGCTTGCCTCTCAGCGTTGTGCCGGCAGAAAGATGCGCCGAGGTACGTGAATCTAGCCGATTGTGAACAGTGCAATCAGGGTCCGTACAAAAACATTTTCTGTTATCTTGATTTTTACATAAATCAAAGCCTAAACTTCCAATTGTCTGTAGTAGATATGCATTTACCCAGTTTCCCCTTTCCTTAGATGTATATGCGGTTATGTTAAACATGGAAAATAATTTGTTCCCTTCCATGTTTCTGAAAAAGTCAATCTGACATCTCTTGAATTTAAATAAATTGTCCTGTTAGAAGAGATTTACCTTCGGCAATGTATTTTTATAAATCATTTTCCTGGTTATAATAAATGATAAACAGAGCATAGCATTTTCTTTACACTCAGCAAGACTAGTACCATACCGGTCCTAGTGGATAACGCCATGATGAAAGCCTACAGTCAGCAAAGTGAAAGGCTGTGCACACGCTGACTGCCATGCCTAAAGCTGGCCGTATACCAGCAGGATTTCATTCGAACATTGAAAATTCAGAAAAATTGTTTGTTAGAGCATTTAATCTTGCCATCACCGAGTCAACTAATTTCATTTGAAAGCCCTTAAATATCGTCCAAACCTGCTACTTGAATGGACTCCCAGACAGATTACCATATTATGGATGATTTTTTCCTAACTAAAGTTACATTCACAGTTAAAAATGTGTTAATTCGAGAAAAAAATGTCATCCCGCTCATTCAAATTTTCTCATCACTACAGATTAAAATAAATGCCGATGTGACCCGACCAACCATCGGAACATTGAACCAATGTTCCCAAAAATATATATTTTTGAATAATAATTCTAGTAGTCTATGGCCAACTAAAAGTAACTTTTTTAGTTTAACACACAGGAGTTGATTTACTAAAACTGGAGAGTGCAAAATCTATTGCAGCTGTGCATAGAAACCAATAAGCTTCTAGGTTTTATTGCAAGATGAAGTTAGAAGCTGATTGGCTTCCATGCACAGCTTTTGCATTCTCCAGTTTTAGTCAATTAACCCCATTGGTCACAATAAAATAAACGAACAATCTCCAGTCAAGTGTTCGGTAAAATTCGAACAAAATCCAGATGGATGGTGGTCCTATTTTCCATCCGACTGGTGGATTGGACCGGATAGAATCAGAGGTAAACAAACAAGCAGTTTGTTTCCATATGATTTCCCCATAGAGGAAAGCAGGACTGTGTCCGTGTCTGCTCTGCACAGTGGACATGCAGGGCCACCATCCGGGGGGTACAGGTATTACACCTGTAAGGGGCCCGATGGTCCCCAGGGGCCCGGCTGGCCCCCTCCAATTAATTTATTTACATTACACTTGTAAGGGGGCCAATGTTTTTTTTTTTCTTCAGCACCCCTCCCGGTTCTCTGCTCCAGGGGGCCCTGCCTAAATCTGTGTAAGGGGCCCCAAAATCTGTGATGGCTGCCCTGCGGACACGGACCAGTCATCCACCTGGTCAGAGGGGATCAGTAAAAAGATCCCCCGCTGAGCATGCAGAATCCCCTGCACGAAGGTGCCCATGTGAAAAGGGGCCTACGTTTTCTTTTTTCAGACTAGGTATGTATTCTGCAAATACAAAATTTTTTATTGATCCCTGATCATATTCCAGTACCCTTGGAACTTCCTGTATACTGAGCTAAAATCTCAAACAATGACATCAGCTTTTCAAGCTATTTTCTATGAACCTAGGTTAGTATATTGTTTTTCTAAATCCCAAACTTCTCTTTTACAACTCCCTATGTAATAGAGATGATGGGGAGGAGGAAACGTTTGTACTTCAAATAAGGAGAGCAGCCTAGGGTAATATTTCTGCTCTCTCATAGATATAGTACAGTGAGTGAGCCTTGGACTTGGAGTATGTTACTGACTGATCACCAAGTAAAAACAAAAAAGCATTAAAAAAGGAAACTAATGCGGTCACACCAGTTAAAGTGGATTTTTTTTCATGTCACAGTGTACAATATAAGATTTCCTATGATCTGTGCCCAGTCTTGCCACACAGAGTTAATCCAGCTCTGAGCAATCCTCTTTTATTGTTCAGTAAAATAAAACGGACTTACAGAGAAAAACCTTAGTCCGTTCCGCCCCCTTGCTGTGAGTGACAGGTTATTTACATATCTCATGCACTAACCTAGAGACAGGCATTATTTATTATTTATTTCCCACCCCCACTCCATTTTGAGGAAGTCATGTGGTTACTTTTCTGGATTTTGAGTGGATGTTAGTGATCATACCAGATTTTAGTGTAAGGGGAGTGTAGAGGAGGGCAGGGAGTCTACTGACATCATGATTCCACCCACAGAGGGGGGACAAATATGACAGATAAGGATACATCCAGGAGACCTGTATATCCTTATAGATCAGCACTATGGCAGTAGTTTAGAAAGCATTAGTGTTGCTCACGAATATTCGCATTGCGAATATTCGCTATAGCGAATATTCGTATTTTTTCAAATTTATTTTTAAAACAGATCACATCCTAGTGATCTCCATCGACGTCTAAAAGCATTGCTGGTATGATTAGAGAGAGACCCTGGGCCGAGTAGCTGATGCGATTCTTTTATGTTGCCGAAAATTGCGAATTTTCGGCAACATAATAGAATCACATCAGCTACTCGGCCCTTCTTTTGCATCAGAGCCAATCAGAATAACTCGAATATTCGGCAAAAGGAATATTGCGCGATATTCCTTTTGCCGAATATTCAAGTTATTCTGATTGGCTCTGATGCAAAAGAAGGGCGGAGAAGATAATCGCGCAATATTCCTTTTGCCGAATATTCGAGTTATTCTGATTGGCTCTGATGCGCCCTTCTTTTGCATCAGAGCCAATCAGAATAACTCGAATATTCGGCAAACGGAATATTGCGCGATTATCTTCTCTGCCCTTCTTTTGCATCAGAGCCAATCAGAATAACTCGAATATTCGGCAAACGGAATATTGCGCGATTATCTTCTCCGCCCTTCTTTTGCATCAGAGCCAATCAGAATAACTCGAATATTCGGCAAAAGGAATATTGCGCGATATTCCTTTTGCCGAATATTTAAGTTATTCTGATTGGCTCTGATGCAAAAAAGGGCGGAGAAGATAATCGCGCAATAGGAATATTGCGTGATTATCTTCTCCGCCCTTCCTTTGCCCCCTTATTCTCCTTTCTTTTAAGTAGAGTTAGTGTAGAGTTAGTGTTTAGTGCATATTAGTTTAGTAATACAGGAAATGATCTCCGTTTATGAGAATTTCGCAATCATTTTCGCATTAGCGTAATTTCGCAAATTTTTTTTTGAATAAAATATCACGAATATTCGATATTAGCGAATATTCGCAAATATTCTTCTATATATTCGCGCAATATCGCGAAATCGAATATGGCGTATTCTGCTCAACACTAGAAAGCATGAGAGTGGGTTTACATCCACTTTAAGATTTCAGAAGCTGACAATATATTACATTTTAATTTTTGGCGTTTGGATATGCTTTAAAAATTAACACAAATTGTTCAAAGTACATTCAAAATGACCTACACATGTACAGACACCTGCTGCTAACAAGGTCGATGAGGCCAACATGGACTAGCGACCCAAGACCAGTTGTGGAGTATGTAGCAGGCTCTGGCCAGAAATCACAGTATCTACTGTATCGGGATTATATGCAGTATATTATAGTAGTGAATAATTACTCTTTTATTTATAATGACATTAAGAACAATCAAATGCAGTAACCCATGGAATCTAAATTCACCTTCATTATGCTAATTATGCTAAACTGCTGTAAGCTCATTCCTTGTTGGATGCTTTGGGTTATTGAAAAATAACTGCTATCTGTATCATTTTTTTAAGGGTTCAATTATCTGCTGGAGGAATGGATCACCCAACAGCTTCATATATCTGTTCATGTAGTCATCTATGTATTTGGGTACCTAGATCCATACAAGTGCTGTAGTTATTAACGAGAAGTCTCACTGTGCCTGCTCAATAGCTCATTAATGTTGCAATATCGATTTGGAAGCAATTGGATTGAGAATTCTTTTGCTACCAGGGGGTTGAGGAGACATTTCCTGGTGGCATGATTAGAAAGTTGGAGTCCTCAAAAGACATGAGAAGCTAAAAGGTCATTAAAGGTTTTTTTTTTTCCCTAAATGGGTTCCTTTAAGCTAGTGCATTGTTGGTTCACTTACCTTTTCTTTCAATTTGCCTTCTAAATGTTTTTTTTCTTAGTCTGAAGTTCTCAATTCCTGTTTCTCCTCAGTAAGCTTGCCCCCATCATCCATGGGGGTTAGGCAGCCAGAACAGCTTACTGAACCGCTTTCTGAGGAGGAACAGGAAGTGAGGAATTCAGACACAGAAAACAAAGAAAAAAAAACATTTAGAAGGGAAATAGAAGGAAAAGCTAAGTGAACCAACAATGCATTAGCTTAACCAATTAAGACCCCTTTTTGCGATTGCGTAGTCTTGCGACGTGGCTCCCAAACAAAATTGGCATCCTTTTTTCCCCACAAATAGAGCTTTATTTTGGTGGTATTTGATCGCCTCAGCGGTTTTTATTTTTTGTGCTAAAAACAAAAATAGAGTGACAATTTTGAAAAAAAATCTATATTTTTTACTTTTTACTATAATAAATATCCCCAAAAAAGATATAAAAAAAAATTAGGCCGATACGTATTCTTCTACCTATTTTTGGTAAAAAAAAAAAAAAAAAAAAAATCGCAATAAGCGTTTATTGAGTGGACACTTGACACATTTTTGGGACCATTGTAATTTTCACAGCAAAAAGTGCTATACAAATGCACTGCTTACTGTGAAAATGATAATGGCAGTGAGCGGGTTAGCCACGAGGTGGCGCTAATAGGTTAAGTGTGCCCTAAGGGAGCGATTCTTACTGTAGGGGGGTGTGGCTGTAGGCGTGACGTCACTGATCATCGTTCCCTATATCAGGGAACAGACGATCAGTGTCACTGCCAAAGTGAGGAACGGAGACACACACCTCTCTCCTTTCTTCAGCTCCTGTGACCCGATTGCGGGACACCGGCAGCGATCTGGTCCCGCGGGCGCGGTCACGGAGCTTGGGACCGGGGCACGCACGCACGCTACCCACGGCTGGGCTCTTAAAGGAAACGATCAGGTACGTGCCTGTGCCAAGCCATGCCATTCTGCCAACGTAAATGTGCAGGAGGCGGTCTTTAAGTGGTTAAAAGGAACCTATTTAGAAAATAAAAAATGAACCTTTACAACTCATTTAAACTCACCAGCATTTGTCCATAAGCAAGTGAGCAAATTGAGAGAACTTAAAGCAAATATATTTTAAGTAAGACCCTCTGTCCATTTGTGTTTTTTTTTTCTTTATTGTAACCTACCGACACAAAACACCTACCTTGAATGAAATAACTGCTACTGCAGGATTTACCGTTGGAAGTCATGTGACCAAAGGCCTTGGTATGTGATCTTGGCAGAAGAAGATGATCAGAGTCTAGACTAGCTAATGCAGCCCATAGATGACTCGATTTTCTTTCCTTCCACCTTGGGCGGAAGGAAAGAAGTTGTTCCATTCTAGTCATGTGTGTTTTGGTTCGATTTTTTGAGATTTGGATGTATACGAATCTCTGAATGGATATAGTAATGAATGTCAACGAATCTATATATATATATAAAAAAATACGAAATTAACAAATGCATTTATTTTTATTCAGATGAAGTCACATGATTGGATAGTAGTTTGGGCCCATGGGGAAATGAATTCAGTTCACAAATTCATTTGATAATTCGGATTATGAATGGATCCGAACTTCGTTCCATTCATTAATTTAGATGCACGCGACGACAGGCGATATTGTCCTATCAGCTCATGCAATTTCTCTCGGTGGATTCTAAAAACATCAAATCTGTCCGATTCGTTAATATGTCGTATATATAGCAATCTTCCAGGAAACTGCAAAAAAAGATTTTTCAAATCCACCCGGCTAATGAATATGTAAAACGATTTCCAAAGATATGGACAAATTCCAAAAATTAATGGGGTCCAACATAAAGAAGAAACAAAACTCTTCAATGAACCGATGCATTTAAAACAGACTAAACTAAAATGTATGTTGTGCACGTGTACTTGATTCCCCCAATCAACATAGTCAGTGTTGATGGGGAAGATACCTCCATCAGTGCTGTTGTGTTCTGCTGGGGGGGGGGGGGGGCAGATTCCTGGCCAGCAGAACACAATGATTACCTCTAGAAGCTATAGCCGCCAGCAGTAATCAAATATAAAAACCTGACAGGCTGGTTGCACTCAAATTGATCAATGGATTGTTTTGGGTACTATCAGCCTGCCCATACATGGATCAGATCTCAGCAGGTCCCTGCTGAATTTAGGTCAGCAGCATCGACAGGGAAATTAGGGAACTTGCTTTAAAGAGATGAAGCCGGTTATGTCATAAAATACCAGTACCAGTCCAATCAATCTCCGCTAAGTGATAAATCCTACAACCTGAGTTAAAGCTAAATGGAAATATATATTTACTGCCACGTGTAGCTCTATCCAGCCATGTATAACATGTAATTTGAAGACCAACTATGGTGAGGTGTTCTTGAACATACAGAGCAATGTCTTGTCTGATGACTGCATTGACATTATGATCCTCAAACACAAGAACAAACAGGTTGCTGGAATCTGATTCTCTAAAGAGTCATGGTCCATGGATGTTGTCAGTGAGCACACCGGCTATGATTCAGCAGCACTCCACAAAAACGGGAACTTCTCCCAGGAACCAGGAAAGAACCCAGTGTTGAGAATCCACATACAAACATTCCAATGAGAGCATCAAACAAACATCCAAAAGTCCAAGATTCTTATTAATAAAAATCATATTTTCTGAAATAATTTGATCACTAAAAACCTTGAACTGTTGGACGTGTGTTTGATGCCCTCATTGGACTGTATGGTTATGATCTCCAAAGCTGAGTAGACATGTCTTGTGAAAGTAAATGGGCTGTTCCCTATATATACATACTCTGCATGTTCTCTACATTATACTTACTCTGCACGTTCTCTACACTATACTTACTCTGCACGTTCTCCACATTATACTTACTCTACATGTTCTCTACATTTTACGTACTCTGCATTATACGTAATCTACATTAATCGTAATCTACATTATACGTAATCTGCATGTTCTCTACGTGTACTCTACATTATACGTACTCTACATGTGCTCTACATTATAAGTAATCTACATTACACATACTCTACATGTTCTCTACATTATACGTAATCTACATTATACGTACTCTACAATATACGTACTCTACATGTTCTCTACATCATACGTACTCTACTTGTTCTCTACATTATACGTACTCTACTTGTTCTCTACATTATACGTACTCTACTTGTTCTCTACAATATACGTACTCTACATGTTCTCTACATTATATGTACTCTACATGTGCTCTACATGTTCTCTACATTATACGTACTCTACTTGTTCTCTACAATATACGTACTCTACTTGTTCTCTACATTATACGTACTCTACATGTTCTCTACATTATACGTACTCTACTTGTTCTCTACAATATACGTACTCTACATGTTCTCTACATTATATGTACTCTACATGTGCTCTACATGTTCTCTACATTATACGTAATCTACATTACACGTACTCTACATGTTCTCTACATTATACGTAATCTACATTACACGTACTCTACATGTTCTCTACATTATACGTAATCTACATTATACGTACTCTACATTATACGTACTCTACATTATACGTACTGTAATCTACATTATACGTAATCTGCATGTTCTCTACGTGTACTCTACATTATACGTACTCTGCATGTTCTCTACAGCATACGTACTCTACATGTTCTCTACATCATACGTACTCTACATGTTCTCTACATCATACGTACTCTACATGTTCTCTACATCATACGTACTCTACTTGTTCTCTACATCATACGTACTCTACTTGTTCTCTACATTATACGTACTCTACTTGTTCTCTACATTATACGTACTCTACTTGTTCTCTACATTATACGTACTCTACATGTTCTCTACATTATACGTACTCTGCATGTTCTCTACATTATACGTACTCTGCATGTTCTCTACATTATACGTACTCTGCATGTTCTCTACATTATACGTACTCTGCATGTTCTCTACATTATACGTACTCTGCATGTTCTCTACATTATACGTACTCTGCATGTTCTCTACATTATACGTACTCTGCATACTCTACTTGTTCTCTACATTATACGTACTCTACTTGTTCTCTACATTATACGTACTCTACTTGTTCTCTACATTATACGTACTCTACATGTTCTCTACATTATACGTACTCTGCATGTTCTCTACATTATACGTACTCTGCATGTTCTCTACATTATACGTACTCTGCATGTTCTCTACATTATACGTACTCTGCATGTTCTCTACATTATACGTACTCTGCATGTTCTCTACATTATACGTACTCTGCATGTTCTCTACATTATACGTACTCTGCATGTTCTCTACATTATACGTACTCTGCATGTTCTCTACATTATACGTACTCTACTTGTTCTCTACATTATACGTACTCTGCATGTTCTCTACGTTATACGTACTCTGCATGTTCTCTACATTATACGTACTCTACTTGTTCTCTACATTATACGTACTCTGCATGTTCTCTACGTTATACGTACTCTACATGTTCTCTACATTATACGTACTCTACATGTTCTCTACATTATACGTACTCTGCATGTTCTCTACGTTATACGTACTCTGCATGTTCTCTATATTATACGTACTCTACATGTTCTCTATATTATACGTACGTTACATGTTCACTATATTACACATACTCTATAGGTCTTCCTTCATGATGTCAACATAATGCCCCCTTGAATGGGTGACTACAGGAAAAACAATACAAATGTAACTAACAGTTCAAGTAACACGTCCAGCCTGTTGTGACATGTTGTTTCCTACATTGAATTTTGATATATTACATTTTTAAGCCTTTTTTGAAGCTTTCTTATTTTAAATGCCAGTTGTTTTTAGGATTCTGGCACACCATACACCTCAACCTTGGTGAAGAATTCATAACATGCCTATCCTCAAAGCAATCACCCATTGGTACCACCTACTACGAATGTCACTCCCAACGTGTGCAACTTTACCTGTGACACACGTTTGCAGAAATCGTCATGCCTATGGAGAGAGGATGTTATAAACCAAACCCCCCCCCCCCAAAAAAAAAAGAAAAAACACAAGAAAAACAAACAAAAAAAACACACAACACAGGTTGCAAAAACAAATTCAACATTCTGCAAAATCTCTTTAACTAGCCCTTCAACTGGAACAGGTCATGCTGTGATCTCCATACCATGCAGACGATACTTAAAAAGATTACATTGCTTGTGAACATCGCCTAATGTCTGACCACCCTGAGAGCTTGAGGCTATTCCTGTCTGTACAATCAGTCAGTATATATTTTTTTTCCCCTGTAAATTAAAACCCTACATGGAGCAGAGACAGATTGCTCCTGCACCTATGCAAAATGTGTTTTAATAACGCTCTATTGATCTTTTTTTTTTTTGTCGCTGCGTGTCGAACAATCCTTTACGTTCGTTCTTAACATGTAATACAAAGTTTGTGTGTGCTGCAGGAACACATGGTATACTCTATGTTTATACACAATTCAGCTGTACCGCTATGACAGATGGTGCTGGTAGTAATATTGTAAGATACGACAAATTTTTGCAACACATTGGGGAGATGACATTTTAAAGACTGGAATCCCAATGCTCAGGTTGTGCTTGTGGCTTTGATGCCGATTGACATAAAAGAATGATGCTGTAACATAGCAAAGGCATGAAACATACTCCACGGCACACGACTGCACATTATTTTTTATTATGACATATTAAGTCGCCAATACTACAGTGGACGGTCCTGGACACACACACACACAGACTCATTATGTTCTCGTTAATCCACCATACGATGAGTGCCTTTAAATGTTGTCATCCCTCTGTGTGTGACTAAGTTACATTGTATGATGTTGTACTATATTTAGGGATGAATGTGCCATTGCAGTAAAGGTGCACAGGGGTTGTAAAATAATCACGCAAATTATGCACTCAACGTCAATTTTTTCTCTTCTTCCATACGTTGAGCTCGAACTGTGCCTTTGAAAATAAAAAGACCTGATTATTATTATTTTTTTCTTTCGACTATGCTTAGCGAGTGTGTGCGATTGTGCCACAAGCTATAAATCGAACTGTTGTGGGTACGTGTTGATGCACATTTCGTGCCGTATTGCCGGGGCACAGGGTGTGCTGCCTTTACAGGAAGTTATTGTGTCTTAAAATGTTTACAAGGACCGGTTGACAGGAAAAATTATGACTCTTAGCCTCCCCTTGAGCTTTATACACTTTTAACGATGTAACATATCCACCCACCTACCGCCAGCAATAATTGCATAGAGTCGTAAACATGTAGACAACACAAGAGAAGCTATTCCATCATTGATAAGCAATTTGTAGGCAACAGCTGTACAGTGGTTCATGCATGCACATGTGCTCCCATCTCTGAGCATAGACACCGCTTTTCTACACAGACAGCAGCACAATCTCCCTCCCTGCGCCAGCACACATAGTCCTACCTTTTTTTTTCCGGTCTCCTGTCTTGGGGAAGGAAGGGGTGGGGGAGTCCTACAGTTTAGGGGGCTGGAGGACAGCAGTTGCATTCAAAGGCAAGCTTAGCGAGCTCCACTTTCCCCATTCATTCCATGCTGCGCTCCAGTGTGTCAGAATGAGCATCCAGCTCTTGTCTGGGCAAGGGGGACTGAGAAAGATGTGTGAGACAGAAGAAGCCAGGATCCAATCCCCTCTCCTGTTCTCCCCTGCTGGAGACTCGGGGAATGCACAAGGAAAGGAGCAAGATGTTAGACTTGCTTACTGCTCACTGAGCTGGGCTGGAGGAGGCCACTGAATCCTGGAGGGGTGGGGTGGGGGGGGGGATCTGATTCCCAGGAAATCTCTCAACTAGCACAAACTACAGGGATCAGCTGTGTAGCGTCCCCCCCTCCCTTGCTTGCCCGTTAACTCTTACATTGGCTGTAACGTTGTCTTGAATAGAGCAAGGATGTTTGGTGATGAATTAGAAGAGCGGAGCGTGGCACATCAGCATGCAGCTGGCCCCTGTGGAGATGACTTGGTTAAGTGTTGCCTTTTTATTGATCGCGTCAGGTGGGGGCCATTGCATTTTTCATTAGCCTCTTCCACACCCAAAGCCAATTTTTTTTTTTATGCAAAATCCAGGGGCTACCGTTATTCTATTACTAGTCGGAGGAGCAGATGATGGCACCGTGCCCAATGATGGATAAGAAGATGAAAGAGAACGATGCACCTATTTAGGATATTTGGGAGAAATATATAAATAAAAAAAAATAAAAAATTATATATATAATTTATTTTTATTTTAAAGGCTGCTCTACATTATATATTAATTTTAGTGTGGAGCTGTGCCAGAGTAAACAAAGTAACAGGTTGTCCTTATAGGAGGAACAATACGAGTCCTGTGTAAAGCAGGTCATACACGGTCGAATTTCGAACACATTTTCTTTTCAAAATCAGAAAGTTCGTTTTTTTGTGATCCGATGATGCCAGCATTGATTTTCGAAATTCGGCCGACCAAACCTTCATGTTGCCGGGAATATTCATTTCTCTCCGGGAATATTATTTTCTTGCACATGCGCATTTTTTTTTCTATTACATTTAATGCACAATTCTCCCATCATTGATCAGAAAATCGTTTGTTTTTCAAAAAATTTCCAACATATTTCCTCAAATTTGATTGCCGCACGGAAATTGGCTGTTGCTGCAGCCCACTAACGGTGGGAAATTAGTACGAAAATTATTTGATACGATTTTCAAAAGATTTTTTTTTCGATATTCGAACCGTGTATGGTCGCCTTTAGAAGAGACTAATGCCCTGTAGACACGATTGGATATCTGATGGAATCTAATCCCATGTATTTTTTCGTCAGATATCCGATGAAGCGGACTTTCATCAGTCTTACCTACACACCATCAGTCAAAAATCCGTTCGTCCCAAAATGCAGTAACGTAAAACACTACAACGAGCTGAAAAAAAAAGAAGTTCAATGCTTCCGAGCATGCGTCAACTTGATTCTGAGCATGCATGGATTTTTGTCAGATGGAGTTTCACACAGACAATTGGATTTTTCTATTGTTTTATTTTTTTATCCATTTTTAAATTTAAAACATGTTGGGACGAATTCTGAAAGAAGTTACGTCGGCGTATCTGTTGATACGCCGCGTAAGTTCTAGGATGCGCCGGCGTATCTTTTTTCTGTATTCAGAATGCAAGATACGCTGGAATTTTGCTAAGATACGTAAGTCTCTTACGTCATCGTATCTTAGTTGCATATTTACGCTGGCCGCTAGGTAGCGCTTCCGTAGATTTACGCGTCGAATATGCAAATGAGGGACATACGCCGATTTCCGAACGTACGTGCGCCCGGTGCATTTTTTTTACATCATTTGCGTAAGGCTTTTTCCGGCGTAAAGTTACCCCTGCTATATGAGGCGTACACAATGTTAAGTATGGACGCCGGACAGCGTCAAATTTTCCATTGTTTACATCTGTTGCGTAAAACGTTCGCGAATAGGGCTTTGCGTAAGTTACGTTCACGTCGAAACCAATGAGTATTTGCGGCGTAATTTTGAGCATGTGCACTGGGATACGTCCACGTTCATTAGAAATGTCTTTTGCGTGGGGTCATGGTTGATTACCATACAACACGCTCACTCCAAGCCTACTTTGAATTACCCGGGCTTACGCCGGCCCATTTAGGCTACGCCGCCGTAACTTAGGACGCAAGTGCTTTGTGAATACAGCACTTGCCTGACTAAGTTACGGCGGCGTAGCGTAAAGAAGATACGCTACGTTCGCACAAAGATACGCCCAGGTATGTAAATCTGGGCCGTTCTATTTTTTTAACCGATGGAAAAAAAAACGATGGGGCCCACACACGATCAGTTTGTCTGAAAACAGACCGATGGACTGTTTTCATCATCGGACAATCCGATCATGTGTACACGGCTTAAAAGGTGGCGCTGCCTGGAACTGATGTGCAATGCTCAAAAGAAACAAACCATATACGTATGAAAAAAATAAAGATGATAAACCATATAAGTTAGAAAAGATTAGCGTACCGTCTCTTTAAATCACAAAATGTGCATATGAAATCTCCTAATGCAAATTACTATAAAGTGCACAGTAATAAAAAAAATTGTGCTATAGATGCAAACATAAGTAGAACCGCTGTCATAAATGGAGACTGCATCAAATCTATCTGACAGTTATATATATATATATATATAAAAAAAACTCCATAATTTAATGTAAGTAAGTAAATAGTCCACAATATACTGTAGACATGTGTATGATGAAAAAATGTGTTTAGTTTCATTTAGATTAGTTAATATACCGTAGTTATTTTGTTTATTTAAATTTAATGGATTTGTTTAATTCGTATTCAGGATTTTCAAATTTTCTTCTAATTTACAGTTTTGTTTATTTTTTTCGATTAGAATCATTTAAAGGGTCACTAAAGATTTTTTTTATTTTTTATTTTAAATAAAAAACATGTCATACTTACCTCTACTGTGCAGTTTGTTTTGCACAGAGTGGCCCCGATCCACATCTTCTGGGGTCCCTCGGTGGCGGTCTCTGTCCTCCCCACAATTAGTAACCACAGTAATGCGAGAGCTCGCATGGTGGTCACTAATTGCGGGCGTGCTCCCCTGATACAGCGAGCAGCCATAGCCGCTCACTGTATCACTCGGCCCCGCCCCTCGGCGCGCTGTGTCACTGGATTTGATTGACAGCAGCGCCAGCCAATGGCTGCGCTGCTCACAATCCATCCTCTCTAGCCAATCAGCAGCCAGGCTGAGCGGCGAAGAGGATATCGGGACCGCGCGGGACTTTCGAGGGGTCAGGTAAGTATAACGGTGGCTCGGGGGGGGGGGGGGGCAGCAGCAGATGTTTTTTTCCCTTAATGCATAGATTGTATTAAAGCGACACTAAAGTCAGGATTTTTTTTTTTTTAAAACAACAAACATGTTATACTTACCTCCACTGTGCAGTTCGTTTTGCACAGAGTGGCCCGGAAAGCTGTCTTCTGGGGTCCCTCGGCGACTGTCTAGGCTCCTCCTCGCAAAAGCTTTCCATCTTCATGCGAGGGCGCTCGCACGGTGGAAAGCTTTTGCGAGCGCGCTCCCGTGATACAGCGGCGGCCATAGCTGCCGACTGTATCACTCGGCTCCGCCCCCCAGCGCGCCGCATCATCCGCTGTGATTGACAGCAGCGCCAGCCAATGGCTGCGCTGCTATCAATCCGCCCAGCCTAGCCAATCAACGGCCAGGCTGGGAACCGAAGAGGATAACGTGGACACGCCCGGGAGTTTTGAACGGTCAGGTAAGTAAAACGGGGGCTCGGGGGGGGGCGGTGCTGCGAGATGTTTTTATACCTTAATGCATAGGATGCATTAAGGTAAAAAACGTTTACCTTTACAACCCCTTTAAGGTGAAATTTTTTTTCCTTTACAACTCCTTACAACCCATACAGTTTTGAATCAAAATGTTATATTGTTTTCGATTCGAATGCAGCACAAGGTGAACAAAAATCTTCATTAAATGATTACAATGACTCTTTAACCACTTCAGCCCCAGAAAATTTGGCTGCTCAATGACCGGGCCATTTTTTGCGATTCGCGACTGCATCGGTTTAACTGACAATTGCGTGGTTGTGCCACGCTGTATCCAAACAAATTTGACGTCCTTTTTTTTCCCACAAATAGAGCTTTCTTTTGGTGGTATTTGATCATTTCTGCGGTTTTTATTTTTTCTGCTATAAACAAAAAAAAGAGCGTCAATTTTGAAAAAAAAAAAAACACAATATTTTGTTCTTTTTGCTATAATAAAAATCCCAGTTTTTTTAAAAAAAATATTTTTTTTTTCCTCAGTTTAGGTTGATATACATATTTTTGGTAATAAAAATCACAATAAGCGCATATTGATTGCTTTGCTCAAAAGTTATAGCGTCTACAGAATAATTTATAATCTTTTTTTACTAGTAATGGTGGTGATCAGGACTGCAACATTATGGCGGACACATTGGACACTTGAACTATTGTTCCCCCAAAGTCGCGCGATTTACAGTGCAACTTTGCAATGTGATTTTTTGATGCAATGTTATGCGACTGGTGAGAACCATGGGAGAACAAGTCGCACAGAAGTCGGAACAAAGTAGAACAAAAAACTTTTTGGGAGTTGCTGCGACTTGAGTCGCACCAATTAGAACAGAGACCATGGATTTTGACTCGTCATGCGACTTCACATGTGTCAAGTCGCGCAACAACTCACAGTAGTTGAAACAGAGCCTATGAGGGCAAATTCTTTCGGGGCTGAAGTGGTTGAATCACCTTTGGCTTAACAAAAACAGCATTATTTTGAAATGGTACTCTAAGGCCGCGTACACACGATCGGTCCAACCCGATGAGACTGGTCCGAGGGACCGTTTTCATCGGTTCACCGCTGAAGTGGCCTGAAGCCCCATACACACTATCAGTTTTCCTGATGGTTTTCTCTTTAGGTTTACCAAAACCATCTAATATGAGGTCAAACCTCAAGAGTTTCAATTTGTATGCAATCAGACAGGCCCTTGCACTACATGGTTTTGGTAAATCTGAAGAGAAAACCGTCAGGAAAACTGATCGTGTGTATGGGGCTTGATGGTCTGATGTGCGTACACACCATCAGTCCAAAATCCGATCGGGTCAAAACGCGGTGACGTAGAACGACGTGCTGAAAAAACGAAGTTCAATGCTTCCAAGCATGCGTCTACATGATTCTGAGCATGCGCGGGTTTTTGGACCGATGCTTTTGCGTACTAACCATCGCTTTGGCCCAATGGTCAGGCGTCCATCGGTCCGATTTTAAAGCAAGTTTTAAAACTTTGGTCCGACGGACGACGGTCCGATGGGCCGTACACACGATCGATTTGGACCGATGAAACTGGAGTTTAATGTAAAATTCAATTCGAACTTCAGTCTGAATTTCGTTACGTTATTCGGAGCATTTGGTAATAATTGTTTAATTTGTAAGTCGGGTATTCGGATATATATAGAATATGAAAAAAAATTCTGAATATTAATTCGGAATGAAACAAACCTACACATGTCTACCACAATATATGATATAAAACGAATAAAGGAAAGAGAAAGGCATAATGAGCTAGTATGCATAGCATACTAGCTCATTATGAATTACTTTTCCCGAGATCGAAGCCCCTGAAGCGACTCTCGTTCCTCACCTTCACCGCCGCCATTGATACCCAAGTTACTTCCGGGTATCGCGGCTCCGGCACTGTGATTGGCCGGAGCTGCAATGACGTCACATCCCGTGCATGCGCCAGAGCCGTCAGTGATGGCACATTCGCCCTCACTAACGGCACGCTCAGTGTGCCTGCGCCGTTGTCTACGGCGCACATGCGCCGTGGACATCGGTGCAGTCTTTTCTGCAAATATCTCCTAAACCGTGTAGGTTTAGGAGATAGTTGTTGCACCTAGAGGTAAGCCTTAATCTAGGCTTACCTGTAGGTTAAAGTGGTCTGTACGGGTCCACAACCACTTTAAGGCTGCGTACACATGATCAGTCCATCCGATGAGAACGGTCTGAAGGTTAACCGATGAAGCTGACTGATGGTCTGATGTGCCTACACACCATCGGTTAAAAAAAAAAATTAGTCGGCGTAAGCCGGCGTAATTCAAAGTAGGAGGGAAGTGGGCGTGATCCATTCAAATGAAGCGTGACCCCATGCAAATGAACGCCGGAACGATTGGAGCATGCGCTGTGATGTGGACATATGTCCCACACCCCTCTACGCAACCCCTAATTGCCTACGCCCAGTGCATAAATGCGCCCAGACATGCGCCCGCCGAGCGCAAAAGTACATCATTTTTTTTTTTTAGGTGGTGTAACGACTTTTGCGTTCTGTGTTGTGACATGCCTGCTCCCAGGAAGGAGAAACGGAAAAAAAACTTCTCCCCAGAGGAGAGGGCCATTATCGTATCGGCCATGGAGAGGTATGATTCTCGCCTCCATGGGGCAGAGAGTGCAAGCACCAGCAAATCCAAAAAGGATGAGATCCTCATGAAGATTGCTGCCCAGGTAAATTCCCTGTCTCATGAGGTCAGGACACCCCAGGACATTGCCAAAAAAATGAATGACCTGCGGCGTGTTGTCAGAGGCAAGCTGGGTGAGATAAGTCGGCATGCCAGGGCCACTGGGGGTGGACCAGCCTGTGCGATCCGGCTGACTCCAGAGGAGAGAGTGATTGCCCGCTGTCTTCAGAGGGAGCAAGTGGAGGGAGTGGAGGGCTATGACTCAGTTGAGCTGGCCTTGAGAACAGGTAAGTGTGTTTTATCTACTATCTGGTGTGTAGCATGTGAGGGGTGGAAGGGAACATGTGACAAGTGTGTGGGTCCACCAACATGTGAATGTTTTGTGTCATCCACAGATGTGCAGGATGGAGCTGGGCTGTCTGATGCTGCCTGTGGCCGTCCAACCCCATCCCTGGAACATCCTGTTCCTGTGGCTGCCCCCCTGGGAAGCCAAGAGGCATTGGTGGAGGGGAGTGCCCAGACCACAACAGAAGAGGTGGTTGAGGAGGAGGTGGTCTCTATGGACCAGGAGGTTTGCCTCTTTTTGGAGTCTAGTGTGTTCGCAGGAGCATCGCACACAACCACCCCCATCATCTCCAGCCCCTCAGGGTCCACCCCCAACATCTCAAGTCCCTCCTGTTCCATCCCTGTCATCACCAGCCCCTCAAGGTCCTCCCCCTATGGAAGGGCCTCAGCTACTCCTGGCCCCAGGAAGGCGACCAAGAAGACAAGGGGTGACTCTGATTTTCTAAAGGAACATCTGGCAAGGGAGCAGGACCAGCAGAGCCGCCATATGGCCGAAGTAGTGGTGGAGATGAGGCGCCTGGCAGATAGCCTGGCCTCCTCGGGCCCCTTAACTGACGAAATGCAGGATGTTGCTGGAAACAGTGCTGCCACGGTCACCTACAGAACTTGTGGGGGAGGTGAAGTGCCTGAGAGTGGCCGTACAGGCCCAGACAGCTGCCCTTGAGTCGGTTCTCACCCATATAGCGGTGGCTTTGGAGGGCAGGCAGCCAGGGAGGGACCTGGGGATGCTCTTCCACCTGATGCCCCACCCCCCCACCTGATGCCCAACCCCCCCACCTGAGGCTCCCCCCAGGCAACTAAGGGCCAGGAGCCTGGGCACCAGGCATAGCCCGCACCAGGGCAAGTGATTTTTTTTTTTGTTAATTTTTCTGCTCTGGTTAAGAGCTTATTTTATTTTTCTGCTCTGGTTAAGAGCTTATTTTATTTTTCTGCATGGACTTGGGCTAATCCAATGTGATGTGGATGTGGTGTGTGTGATCTAGGGACCACAGTGGTGTGCATGCGTGCACTGTCCGTGTGCCATGATGAATGTGTGTGTTTAACTTTCAAAGATTCGTTCCACGAGGCACCTCCTGACTGCTGTTCCATCAGCAGACGGGGTCTCCTCTGGCAGGGGGGGGGACTGTCTGGTTAGGGGGTCAGGTCATCACGTATGTCAATCTCCAGGCCCTTTCTCATGGCGTAGTTGTGCAGAATGCAACATGCACCGATGATCTGACACACAAAGTTTGGGGAATACAACAGGGCCCCTACCAGACTTATCCAGGCATCGGAAACGGGACTTCAGGAGGCCAAACGTGCGCTCCACCACTGCACGGGTACGTATGTGTGCTTCATTGTATCTTCTCTCTCCTCTGGTTTGGGGATTCCGGAATGGAGTCATGAGATGGGGCCCAAGGACATATGCCGAGTCACCTGGAAGGGAAAAGACAGGAGGATGTTAGCCGTGCATGTGCCCCTCGTGATGTCCGCATCATGGGGTCGGACAGTCATGCCTGACTCCCATGTCACTCACCAACCAACCAGCTGTCCCCATACACATTCTGTTCGAATTCTGTTGGGATGTGGCTTTGACGGTACATGTAGCTGTCGTGGCTGGAACCGGGGTGTTTGGCACGGACGTGCCATATGAGGGATTTGGCATCAGCTATCACACCTGTACGTTGATGGAATGCCAATGCTTACGATTGCGGTACATGTGCTCTGTGGCACGGGGGGGGGGGCTGTAGTGCCACATGTGTGCAATCAACGGCCTAATGGTGCGTGGCAATCCGTCAATTATGCAGAAATCCTGCATTGCCTTCTGCCGCAGATGCTCATTGGTGGGTCTGGTGATGTGGTGGAACATGCGTCTGAGGATTGCGGGGACAACCTGGTGCACACATCTGCTCATGCTGGTTTGTGACAACCCAGCCACGACTCCACTTGTACGTAGAAAAGATCCACTGGCAAGGAAATGCAGTTTTGCCAGTACCTTGACCAGTGGCTGCAGTGCATGTGAGCGGTGTGTCTTGCTGGTGATGTCATCATGCATGGTTGTGGCTATTTCCTGGATGGCTTCAGGGCTGAATCTGAAGATGTGATACCTCCAAATCACCCATGCCAAAGAGGCTCATGCGCGTTCGGTATATCCTCTCCCGTGCCCTCCTTCTCCTTCTACGCGCCTCTGCACACACTAGTAGTGCTAAGAGCATGCCTGCCCCTGGCATGTTGGCATACGAATGTGTTGTCCTGCAAGTGTGGTTGCTCAGCTCGTCCGTAATGGTGCTGCTGAAGCTGCTCTCCAACTGACTTGGGCAAGTCTGGTGCAAAGTTACCCCTGCTTTATGAGGGGAAACTTTAGGCCGGGCGTACAGCTTAGGTGCACCGCGCGTAGCCTGCGCCGTACGCGCGCATGTTCGGGAGTCAGCGTATCTCCCTCATTTGCATATTCGCATATGAAATCAATAGGTGCGCCGGATGCGTTCGGCGTAAATATGTGCATGGGCAAGTTACGCCGGTCGGGAAAAGCCTCGTTTCGAGCGTATCTGGTTCTGTGGGTACGGCGCATACATACAATGGCACATATTTAGACTTACGCGGCGCATCTCGAGATACGCCGGCGTAAGTCCTTTGAGAATCTGGCCCAGAGTCTCTAAAGACGAATTCTGGGGCAAGAAGAGATCCGGAAATAGGGTAGGTAGATCTTCTCCATGAAGTCCGTGAAGATAAACTCTGGGGATAAGGTCAAGAAGAAATTTGGGAACTATAGTAAGCAGATCTTACCCATGGAGTCCTTAAAGCTGAACTTTCAGGACACAGGCAAAAAAAGATGCAGGAACTACAGATGGTAGATCTTACCCATTAAGGGCCAGATTCTCTTAGAATTGCCTATCTTTAGGCAGGCGTAGCATATCTCAGATACACTACACCGACGTAACTCAGAGAGGCAGGTACAGTGGGCCAGATTCTCATATATTTTCGGCGGCGTAGCGTAAGCCATTTACACTACGCCGCCGCTGCGTGCTAGAGCAAGTGCTTTATTCTCAAAGCACTTGCTCCGTAGTTTGCGTTGGCGTCTCGTAAATCGCCAAGCGTAAACCCGCGCAATTCAAATGGGGCGGCTTGTATTTAAATTAAGCGCGCCCCCGCGTCGAACGAACTGCGCATGCGCCGGCCGGGGAAAAAGCCCAGTGCGCATGCTCCAGCTCACGTCGGGAAGCGTCGTTGAAACCGACGTCAAAACGACGTGAGCGTCATTTACGCAAGTCCCTATTCGCGAACGAGTTAGTAAAACGACGTAAGCGACGGAAAAAGCCGACGCTGACCCGACACCATACTTAACATGGCGTCCGACGAGACACGACGGCATCCGACGGGACCTCGTAAGGTTACTCCACATAGAAGCTGGGGTAACCTTACGTGAACGAAAACGACGTACGCGACGACGGGGCGGCGTAAAAGCGATCGAGAATCGGCGTACTACTTCATTTGCATATGCAAATGAAAAAACAACGTAAAGGCCACCTAGTGGCCGGAGTTGTCATTACACCTACGATCCGAAAGTTTAATGCTTTTATACTTGTCGGATGTAGAAGCGTATCTATGCAAAAGTGATGCTCAGCATCACTCGCATAGATACGAGGACAAAAAAAAGGCGTTACGACGGGGTATCTGAGATACTCCGTCGTAACGCCTCTGAGAATCTGGCCCAGTATTCACAAAGCACTTGTGCCTGACTTTGCACCGGCCTAACTTAATTTAGTCGGCGTAAGCCGGTGCAACTGGAAGTGGGTCACATCACAGCCTCCGTCACATCACAGTCCCCCCTGTACATCGGAGTCCCCCTTCACATCAGAGACCCTCCTTCACATCAGAGCCCCTCCTTCGCTCCCCCTTACTTTCCGAGAAAAAAAGTCAGGCAGATGTAGCCTCCATCTGACTTTTTTTCTCAACAAACAAAAGTCACTGCCCCTACCTATGACTGGTCTTTACAATAAGGAGCACTAGAAAGGGCACGTATACATACAAAAACATAGAACATAGAGACTTAAAATGTAATGTTATAGTTAGGACTGCAGTAGACAGAGAGCCTTGACGGGGCCTGCAGCTTACACATGCATTTTAACGCATACTGTTAGACAGGTGAATTTGGTTGGTTGCTGATTGGTCGGTAAGTTTGAGCCTGGATATTCTATGTTTTTGACTTTTTTTCTCGAAGTCCGACGGACCTTAGATAGAACTCTTTCTTTCCGTCGCACTTCCAATGGACTCACGGCGGACTTTTGAACGGTCAACGCGGACTGTGTGTACAAGGCATAATGCTGAGCTACAGTAGTTCGATCTTGTCACATGGCCCCCCTCCCCACTTCAAGGGTGTACTTCTCATTTCGCCTGGAGAACGATGAATAAAATTATATACTCGCCTTAATCATCACTCTTTTGGCAGCCAGTGCTGTCCAACACCCTGGAAAGTGGACTGCTGTTCCTGCATTGCATTGTTCCTGCATTGTAGAGCTGCAACCGGTTGGGCGACAAAGGAAAGAGGCTTTGTGGAACCGGCTTACAAACAAAAGCCTGTGGGAGTGAGGAATAAGGGAAGTAAATCTTCTAATTTATCATCCTCTAAGCAAAGCAAGCAATTATCTCTTGCAGTGGGGGGGTAGAACCATTACAAGGGCAAATGTTTTTCATCCCCAGTGTTCAGATTAAAAAGAAAAAGAAGCCAGGGGCTGAATTATTCCATCATCCTCCACATTGAACTGAAGTGTCACATTTGTGTGGAAGCCTAGAAGACCTTATTATGTGTTTGTTATTTAATATCCCATGCATTAAAAGAAGGATTTTATGGTACATCAAGTTAATACTGGATTTCCGGGGGAAGTACCAAAGACAAACCAGAGATGACAGATAGACAACCAGACTTTACAGCATTGCTCATGAAAGCTTTTTTCCTTAACAACTTCTGCAGAGAGGCAATTATGTTGTATGCTTTTAGTGAGTACATATTTTGAGTCATTATAAAGTTTATCTGAAAGTTTTTTTTTTTTGTATAATCTGATTTTATAAACAGTTTACACATTTTACATAGCAGAATAAACATCTTCAGGTACAGTTTACAGTGTTGTGTCTTTCCTTACACATTCGGAATTAGTGACAGTTTGGTAACAAAAGTTTATCTATTAAACTTCAGATGTTTAGAGAGATCTGGAAAAAAAATAGTTAGGAGAACAGCAGTGGCGGCTGGTGCAAACAAAAAACAATTGCAGCCTCACTGTGCCCATCAAACGCAGCTACTGTGCCCATCAATTGCAACCACTGTGCTCATCAAAGGCAGCCACTGTGCCCATCAATTGTCACCACTGTGCCCATCAATTGTCACCACTGTGCCCATCAATTGTCACCACTGTGCCATGCCAAATGCAGCCACTGTGCCATGCCAAACGCAGCCACTGTGCCATGCCATCAAACGCAGTCACTGTGCCATTAAACGCAGCCATTGTGCTATCAATTGTTACCACTGTGCCATCAATTGTCACCACTGTGCCCAGCATTTGTCACCACTGTGCCCAGCAATTGTCACCACTGTGCCCAGCAATTGTCACCACTGTGCCCAGCAATTGTCACCACTGTGCCATGCCATCAATCTCATCCACTGTGCCATCAACTGTCACCACTGTGCCATCAATTGTCGCCACTGTGTCCAATTGTCGCTACTGTGCCCATCACTTGTCGCCACTGTGCCCATCACTTGTCGCCACTGTGCCCATCACTTGTCGCCACTGTGCCCATCACTTGTCGCCACTGTGCCATCAATTGTCACCACTGTGCCATCAATTGTCGCCACTGTGCCCATAAACTGTAGCCACTGTGCCCATAAACTGTAGCCACTGTGCCCATCAATTGTCGCCACTGTACCCATCAATTGTCGCCACTGTACCCACAAATTTTCGCCACTGTGCCCATCAATTTTCGCCACTGTGCCCTGTAAAATGCTGCACTGTGCCTGTAAAATGCCCCCTGCCTGGCACTTACCTTTCTGGGGTCAGCCATCCTGCTTCTACCATCCCTCGACGTCTTCTCCCGCCCTCGATGACGCTTCAGCCAATCAGGTTACTGGTAACCAGAACCGGTGAACCTGATTGGCTGAGACGCCTGTCAGTCTTATCCAAGGAACGCACCCCTGCTGCTGGCACTGATAAACACTTCCACAGCCATTCAGCGGCCATCTTAATAGTCGGCGGCACCGGCAATACACAGAGTCATGCAATGCATGAATCTATGTATTGGATTAGTGGCAGAGCGGGAGCCAGAGGGGGCGGCGCTCCGTCGGCGCTCCGGCGCCCTCTATAGATGCACTGCCACTGGAGAACAGGGAAAGGCAGGTATTTATATTGTAGGTACTGTTGTCTTTTCAGTATGAGGGCCACATCATGTATTTTACAAATATTAACAGGCCAAATTTTTTTTTTAAATTAATAATTAAAGGGGTTGTAAAGGTTTGTTTTTTATTTTCTAAGTAGGTTCCTTTAAGCTAGTGCATTGTTGGTTCACTTACCTTTTCCTTCGATTTCCCTTCTAAATGTTTTTTTTCTTTGTCTGAATTTCTCACTTCCCGTTCTTCCTCAGTAAGCTTGCCCCCATCATCCGAGCCGTTCTGGCTGGGGGTTAGTCAGCATGCTTGCCCCCTCCCTTGGGACTACATCCTTAGGGGCAAGCTTACTGAGTAGGAACAGGAAGTGAGAAATTCAGACAAAGAAAAAAAACATTTAGAAGGGAAATCGAAGGAAAGTGTAAGTGAACCAACAATGCACTAGCTTAAAGGAACCTATTTAGAAAATAAAAAACAAACCTTTACAACTCCTTTAAGCTTGTTCCAAGAAAAAACTTCACAATAGAATCTCCCCTTTACATCAGAGTTCTCCCTTCCATATAAGAGCCCCTCCGTCACATCACAGTCCCCCCTGTACATCAGAGTCCCCCTTCACATCAGAGACCCTCCTTCACATCAGAGCCCCTCCTTCGCTCCCCCTTACTATCTTCACCAGAGCATGAATGACACAGGCTGTAAAGCCTAGGAGGTCTTGCCAGAGGGAACGAGGTGGAGCAGGTCCTCCTGAATGCTGGGATGGCGCTGGGTACCACAGCCAGGGCCATCTTATCAGCATCATGGGCCCCTGGGCAAAGTAATGCACTGGCGCCCCTACCAGCTTGCCCCAAATCTACACACCTACTTTCAAGAAATAAAGTATAAACAGTTGATAGAATTACACATATATTCATTAGTACGTTCAATAAAATCAACTATACAAAAGGAAAACATTCCATAAATCAAGGACTTGTCAACACAAGGGGCACAGTACAGGGGGGGAGGGGGTTTAGAAGGGCACAGTATAGGTTCGGGGATGCTTCCTGGGACACGATCATATTGGGACAGTTTAGTATAAAGACTGATAGTCCCAGCACATCCGGGACAGTTGGCAAGTATGATGTAATGCAAGATTATTGTGGAACCCCTATGTACCTGTGGCCCCTGGGCAATGCCCAGAAGTGCCCTTGCATTAAGATGGCTCTGACCATAGCTCAGAATCAGTGTCATGCCCTTCCAACATGTGGTTGGGCTGGCCACCAGCACCAAAGCAACAAATTACATTTTGGACCGGGATTTAGATACATCGGCGCATATTTATGCCACCGTAGCATATCTTCTTTACGCTACGCAGGCGCAACGCAGAGAGGCAAGTATGAAATTCACAAATGCTCCCAACGTCAGCGCAAGTCAAAGGTGGAAGTGGGAGTGATATATTTAAATGAAGGGTGACCCCATGCAAATGATGGGCTGAGCTTCAAAAAACTAACTGCGCATGCTTCGGCTCTTGGACGCATCCCAGTACGCATGCGCAGAATTACGTGGGGACAAACGCCTAAGATACGTCGAATCACTGAACGTAACCTACGCACAGCCCTATTCACGTAGTACTACGTAAACGACGTACAATACGACGGCTGTTCCCTTGTCCATACCTTTGCATGACTTACCCCTGCTTTATGGAGGGGTAACTTTCCGCCGGATGCAAGCCTTACGCAAACCGCGTATCTTTTCCGCCTGGCGCATCTACGTTCTTGAATCGGCGTATCTTACTCATTTGCATTTTCAACATGGGTACGCCGGTTGCGTCCAAAGTAAATATGTGCCCAAGATACGACGGCGTAGGACACTTACGTCGGTCGTTTGAAGCCAAATTTCAGGCGTATCTTGCTAACAGAATCAGGAGCATAGATACAACGGCACATCCGTGCACTTACGTGGCGTAAGATACGTTGGCGCAAGTGCTTTCTGAATCCGGCTATTTATGTCCTGCTCAGCATCATTGGTTGTTATGGCGCTGGCAGCTGGCCCACCTGCGCCATGAAAACGCATGAAGCAAATACAGGACAAGTTGCTGTGAGGTGGGTAAAATCATGTAGCGGGCCTAATGTAGCCTGCATGCCTGGGGATCCCTGTTTTATAGGAACAAGATTAAAAAATAGTATTAGATGTTTTTGACTAAATGAATTAAAACCAAACTCTGGTTAACACTTTTAAAACTGCAACATTAACATTGTCACTCACCAGAGCTGTCATCTTCTACGAGACTTCCCAGGCACCCTATTGAGGTGGGGATTACGGGAATAAGTAACTGAGTTAGACCCCTTTCACACTGAGGAGTTTTTCAGGCATTTTAGCGCTAAAAATAGCGCCTAAATACCGCCTGAAAAACTCCTGCACTGCAGTCTCAGTGTGAAAGCCCGAGGGGCTTTCACACTGGAGCGGTGCGCTAGCAGGACTGCTCCAAAACTCCTGCTAGCAGCATCTTTGGAGCGGTGAAGGAGCGGTGTGTTTATCGCTACTCCAATGCTACTTCCCATTGAAAGCAAGGCAAAACCGCAATAATACCGCCAGCAATGCGCCTCTGCTGAGGCGCATTGCTGGCGGTATTAACCCTTTTTCGGTCGCCAGCAGGGGTTAAAACCACACCACTAGCAGCCGAATACCGTCACAATTCCAAAAAATATATAGCGCCGCTATACCGTCAGCGCACCTCTCGCCCCAGTGTGAAAGGGGCCTTAGAGATAAAAGTGTAAGGTGTAAAAGGGTAGTAAAATATTGTGTGAGGGTATAGGGAAGGGAATTGAGGGAGAAAAGGGGAGAAAGGGGCCCCCCTGAACATTGTGTAGCACCCTTCTAGATACAATATCTAAAAAAAGTGAGTACACCCCTCACATTTTTGTAAATATTATTTATATCTTTTCATGTGACAACACTGAAGAAATGCTACAATGTAAAGTAGTAAGAGCCGGTTCACACAGGGGCGACCTGTCAGGCGACTCAGCCGCCTGACAAGTCGCGGTCTGCAGTAGTCAATGGAACCGTTCTAATAGGAGCGACACAAGAAAAAGGTTCCTGTACGACTTTGGGGGCGGCTCGGGCGACTTGCATTGACTTCAATACAGAAGTCATTTTGCAAGTTGCCTCTCAAGTCGCCTTGAGATCGCCTTGCCGAGTCGCCCCCAAAGTCGTGCCCCCTGTGTGTGAACTGGCTCTAATGCCGCGTACACACGGTCGTTTTTTGCGATGAAAAAAAAAACGACGTTTTCTGTGAAGTAAAAAACAAAGTTTTTGAAACGTCACTTTTCAAAGACAATTTTGCATACACACCATTGTTTTTTCACAAAAAGCAAGGTTACCGTTCACCACTCTTTTCCATTAAAGCTCGCTTCATAACTAGCTTCTGGGCATGCGCGGGTTGAAAAACGTCGTTTTGAACGACGTTTTTGCTACACACGGTGACTTTTTGTGAAACAAAAAACGACGTTTTGAAAAACGACACAAAAAATTCAAGCATGTTGGAATTTTTTTTGGTCGTTTTTTTGAAGACAAAAAACGACGTTTTGCCCACACACGATCAATTTAAATGACGTTTTAAAAAACTTCGTTTTTTTTCATCGCAAAAAACGACCGTGTGTACGCGGCATAAGTGTACAGCTTGTATAACAGTGTACATTTGCTGTCAAAATAACTCAACACACAGCAATTAATGTCTATAGGGCTTAGGTCTGGAGACATGCTTGGCGAGTCCATCACCTTTACCTTCAGCTTCTTTAGCAAGGCAGTGGTCATCTTGGAAGTGTGTTTGGGGGCGTTATGTTGGAATACTGCCCTGCGCATCATGCTCTGTTTCAGTATGTTGGCATTAATGGTTCCCTCAATGAACCGTAGCTCCCCAGTGCCGGCAGCACTCATGCAGCCCCAAACCCTGACACTCCCACCACCATGCTTCAATGTAGGCAAGACACACTTGTCTTTGTACTCTTCACCTGGTTTCCAACACACAAGCTTGACACCATCTGAACCAAGTTAGTTTATCTCATTAGACCACAGAACATGGTTCCAGTAATACATGTCCTTAGTCTGCTTGTCTTCAGCAAACTGCGTGTGGGCTTTCTTGTGCATCATCTTTAGAAGAGGCTTCCTTCTGGGACAATAGCCATGCAAACCAATTTGATGTAGTGTGCGGCGTATGGTCTGACCCCCCCACCCCTTCAACCTCTGCAGCAAAGCTGGCAGCACTCATACATCTATTTCCCAAAGACAACCTCTGGTTATGACACTGAGCATGTGCACTCAATTTCTTTGGTCAACCATGGCAAGGTCTGTTCTGAGTGGAGCTGTCCAGGTTAAACCGTTGTATGGTCTCGGCCACCGTGCTGCAGCTCACTTTCAGGGTCTTGCCAATCTTCATGTAGCCTGGGCCATCTTTATGTAGAGCAACAATTCTTTTTTTCAGATCCTCAGAGTTCTGTGCCATGTTGAGTCACATGACAACAGGGAAAGAAAATGGCAAATTGGGCCCAATTTGGACATTTTCACTTGGGGAACTTTTGTTGCCAGCGGTTTAGACATTAATGACTGTGTTACATTATTTTGAGGGGACAGCAAATTTACACTGTTATACAAGCTGTACACATACAACTAAATTAAGCTTGTCTCACTGTAACCGGCAGTAGCGTTGCGTCCATAGGGACGTCGGAGCACCGCACCCTCTGGCTCGCTCATAGCCACTAAAATATACAGATTCATGCATTGCATAAATCTGTATATTTTCGCCGCTGCCGCCCACTATTCAGCTGGCTGGACATTGAGCGCCGGTCAGCTGAATAGCGGCAGCTGGCTGGCTGTGAGGAAGTGCCTATAGGCTTTCCAAGTACAGCCCTGAGGCTGTAGTCGGCTTCCTGAAGCTTATCCTCGGGACGTACCGGCGGTGTGTTCCTTGGATAAGATTGACATGCATCTCAGCCAATCAGTAACCGGATTGGCTGAGCGTCATCGAGGGCGAGACGAGGGACATCAAGGGGCGGTAGAAGCCAGAAAGGTAAGTGCCAGGGGGGGGCATTTTTCTGTGGGCACAGTGGCTACAATTGGGGGCACATTGGCGACATGCAATATTGTTATTACCTTTCTTTGATTGCAGTCCTCAGGAGCAAACACACCTCACACAAGCGATATAGTAGATATAGTATAATAGATATAGTATGGGCAAGTGCCCTCTCACCCGAGCAGGCCTGGTCCGCCTGGGTTCCTCACGGCAGATACGCTGATCAGTAACCACGCTGCACCGCACGGTTTCCGTTATCTTGCTCTCCACTGTTTCAGCCATCAGCTGGTGAGTCTGTCCGGATTCTAGGAAACACGACCGAGACGCACTTGATCTTGCTTCTCTCCGGGTGTCACCTCATCCCTTTAAAACTGAACACCTATTAATTACACAGGTTCTGTGGCAGATTAAGGCTGTAATTAAACTAAAGTAGTGCCTTATTTGCATCAAATTAGCCACAGAACCTGTGTAATTAATAGGTGTTCAGTTTTAAAGGGATGAGGTGGCAACCCTAATCCAGGCTCAGGCTTCCCAAGAGAGCGAATTCGGCTCCTGCCAGCCTTTAAATAACCTCCCCCATAAAGCTGTGTGGAGGTGTCATGTGCTCCAGGAAGACAAGGCATTGTGGGAACTGTAGTCTATTCCTACTAATGTTAATGGAGTCCGTTTCTCCTGGTATCTCTAATCCCACAATGCATTGCTTTAGGAAAAATAAACACATATTTACAAAGTAGCTGAAACTCCCAGGAAGAATTTAGGGTGACATGCTATCAATAGCCCACGATAGTATAACCCCGCTACACTTGTTATTGAGCCAAAAAATGACTGTGATTGTGATCCTGGCTATGGGGCAATTAAAGAGAAAAGGAATCCAGACAACTTCCAGTGGGTCCTTTGGGGGTAGCGCTATAGTTGAATTTGACCCAACTTTTAAATTATTATTTGCTTGACTTGCAGTACATATATTACCATATTTCATATATAGATATGCATATTTTCCATCTAATGCTTACCTGTATCTCAGACAGTACAATCTCTATCCTAGTAAAAATTTGCCAGAGACAAACTCCATTTAATGATACATTGCCTAGAGATTGCATGTGGTAAAGCAATATGGTCTAAGCTGTAGACACGAGAGAGTGGTTGGCTGTTTTTAATTAAAATAGAGTGCAGGTTGAGGTTGCCACTCCATTTATTTTAGCAGGACACCGTAGATGTGAAACTTCCAGGGGTCACCCTTCCTTTTTTGATAAAATGTTTATAGGTGGCCCCTGATCACAGAGACAGCTGATTCTAGGGCAAACAGTACATAGGTTAGTTAGAATACATATTCTAATCAATAACACCTCTCCGTAAGATAAGTAACAACTTCCAGAGCTGCTCATCCTTCCACTTAACAAGAACAGAGAGATTCAGGCAAATAGGATGTTCTGGCTCGAAGACCTTTCATCTAATCCTAGTCTATGCATGTTCCATTACACTCATAGCTCTGGCGATGGTCTTAAAACTGAACTGTAAAAATTATCTTTTTTTTAAAACTTACTTTGATCATATTTGAACTTATCAAGTTCTTCATATTCCACATAATTTGTGATACAGAAATTCACTGTAGTAGCTTGTGCTACGTACAGGATAGTCAATGCTATCCTGTCCTGGGTGCTGCTGGAGCGACTTGCCTTCTGCCTACTGACCACAGGGGATCGCTTGCTTATCATCTCCACTATTTAGAGAACAGCTTGTATTTTTACTACATATCAGGAGTTCTCGGAATGGATGAAGCAGAGATTGAGACATCACCTGCTCCTCCTCTCCACCTCATCCAATGGAAGATCGCACCAGCCAAGCAGACACTGGCTGGAAAAAGCGCCCAGAGGCGATTCAGTTTGCATGTGTTGCGCTATACAAGTCATTCATTCATTGTATTGGCTGAATTTGTTTTGTTTCCTAAGTGGTGGAGGTGCCAAGCATGTGACACTCTGTGGCAGTGGAGTAAAGTGGGGGGTGTGGAGGGGGCTGTGGCACGACATTTAGGGGGGGAAAAAATTCACGCCAGTGTGTGTCACTACTGGCTGCCTCCTCCTAATTTCAAGTTCCTGTTTCCCCCACGCTCCTGCCGCCATGTTCAGTGTCCAGCGCCCTGTGATTGGGTGTATGGGGGTCATGTGAGGCATGGGGCTGGCCTGTCTGCGATCGCAGTTGTTCCTGAAGTCCCACCTCCGCACATGACCCCCATACGCCCAATCACAGTGCGCTGGACACTGACATGGCGGCCAGAGTGTGTGGGAGACAAGCAATACAAAATGTGAGCCACACCTGTCGATGTCTTCTCCTCCTCCTATCCTCTGGACCGTTGCGGGACAGGACAAGAAGGTGAATGAGTCTCCCTCGTGAGAGTTGTGTTACTGGGAATGGAGACAGACTGGGGAGAGGGAGCAGTCAGAGAGAGAGAGAGAGAGTGTAGAAGAGCAGCGCAGTGTATGTAGTGTCAGTATAGGAATACTGTAGTCAGTATAGTATAGTGGTCAGTGTAGTGTAGTGGTCAGTGTAGTGTAGTGGTCAGTGTAGTGTAGTGGTCAGTGTAGTGTAGTGGACATTATAGTGGTCAGTGTAGTGTAGTGGTCAGTGTAGTGGTCAGTGTAGTGGTCAGTGTAGTATAGTGGTCAGTGTAGTGTAGTGGACATTATAATGGTCAGTGTAGTGTAGTGGTCAGTGTAGTGGTCAGTATAGTGGCCAGTGTAGTGGACAGTATAGTATAGTGGACAGTATAGTGGTCAGTGTAGTGTAGTGGACAGTATAGTGGTCATTGTAGTGTAGTGGACAGTATAGTGGTCAGTGTACTAGCAGGGCTGGACTGGGACATAGATTTGGCCCTGGACTTCATCCAGACTGGCCCACTTTGACAGGTCTCTTTCATGGCGGCTGGACAAATCCCGCATCCCCCCCGACCACCCAAGCCCCCTCTCCCCCTTCACTAGCCACTAGCCGCTCTACTTTATTAAAGTAGAACGGCTGGTACTGGTACTCTTATAGGCAGTACCAGTGGGGAAGCTAGACATTATTTCACCCGGGGCAAATAATCGGTTCGGTGCTCCCCCTTATGGGACAAGATTAGGCAGAAGGGAGAAGCTCCCAGGCCATAGCTGTTGAGTCAGCTGTCTGTCCCCTCCCCCATGCTCCTGTCGTCCCCCCTGCTTCTTTGTTCCCCCCCAGGTGAGCGCTGCGGAGAGGGAGAGGAGGTTTGCGCTGCGGGGAGGGAGAGACAGAGGAGCGGCGGTCCACTGTCACTGAAGCCGGCCCACTGAGCCATCGGCCCACCGGGAAACTCCCTGTAGTCTCAATGGCCAGTCCATCCCTGAGTGTAGTGGACAGTATAGTGGTCAGTGTAGTGGTCAGTATAGTGGTCAGTATAGTTCTCAGTGTAGTGGACAGTATAGTATAGAGGTCAGTGTAGTGCTTAATGGTCAGTAAAGGAATCTGGTTGGTCAGTACTATTGTATTGTTGGAAGGGACTCGGGAAGTGCTAAAAGTCTGCAGGTTAAGGGGCGCAAATTACTTGCCTTGCCCCGGGTGCTGACAACCCATGCTACACCACTGCTCTGTGGTCAATATACAGAAGGCGAGTTGTTCTAGCAGCTCCCAGAGGAGACCAATGCTGACTGCATATGACACAGGCTACTGCAGTGGATGTCTGCTGAATCTCCAGCAACCCTCTGGATGTGAAACATGAATGATTAGATGTAACCAATCTAAACAAACAAAAAAAAAAACAGACTGGCCCTGGGGTTTGGCTTTAAAGCAAATATGTGTCCCAGTTATAGACATTCGAGTATTTGAGTGTTTTAGGTTTCTTTCACAACATGCTGAACTGCAAAGCATCAAAAATGCACATTTAAGTCGATTTAACAAGCATTTGCATGCACATTGTGTTGCGTTATGTTACATTTTTATGCAAGTTGGTATGCGTTTTCATGTCGCTAAAATCAGAATTCAAATGCAAGAACTTCCAGCAAAGAAGAGAATATAATTGTATCTAATGCCGCGTACACACGATCATTTTTCGGGTTGTAAAAAACAATGGCCCAGATTCACGTACATCTGCGCATTATTGGACCGGCGTAGCGCACCGCCTTTACGTTAGACTTGCGCAATTTTGCCGCGTAATCACCCTATTCTCGTAGCTTTTGCGCAGGAAATTGCGCATGCATAACGTTATTTCAGAGGCGTAAGGCGGAGTAATACAAATTGGGAAGGACGTGGGCGTATTACATTGAAATGAGCCGTGACCCCATGCAAATAAAGGGCCGGCCGGCTCGCGCATGCGCGCTTGAAGGAGACCATGGTCAGCTCCGCTGTGCGCATGCTCACAACTCGGGAGCGGCGCAATCAGTGAAATTGGAAATGGACTAGGGCAACGTAGTGAACTACGCAAACAGCATAAATAGACAGACACAAACGCATTGCAAAAGTACATCCCTTTGTATCCCTTCCCATTTAACCAAGTGCTTTTGTCCTGTTGTTCGTTGCGTTGTGTTTTGTATTTGTCAGATTAGTGTTCTGTGTGATCAAGTGTTTGTTAGTAGATCTTTGAAAGTGTTTTTTGATAAGTGTTTGAGAGACTGTTCGTTTGATATATTTCTGTTCGTTTGTTTTCTTGCTGAATTTTTGCTGTTTGTTTTTGTGACAGTTTTTTGCTGAGTGCTTGTGTGATTTTTTGGGTGTTAGTTTTCTCTTTGTGTGTGTTCTTGCTTGATTGGTTGTGCTTGTTTTTGTGACTGATTTTTGTTGACTGGGAGTGAGTTTTTTTGGAAGTATGACAGAGAGAAAGTGTGTAGCATGTGTGGGGGAGGGGGTGAAAGGGAATATGTGGCAAGTGTGTGGATCCTCCAACCTGTGAATGTTTTGTATCATCCACAGATGTGCAGGAGGGTGCAGGGCCATCTGGCCTGACCGCACCATCCCCAGGACAGCAGCCTAATGAGGCCCCCCCAACAAGGCCGGAGTCCGCGGAGGAGGTTCAAGAGAAGGAGGAGGAGGTTGAGGAGGAGGAGAATCATGAGGAGGAGGAGTCCATGTCAGGCACAGGACTTTTGGTTTTTGAGGACTCTTCCCCTCTGGTTGGCAGCAGGCAGCCCTCCCTAAGGGGGAGCCCCCCCTCCTCCCCCAACATGGCTCCCCTCCCAAGGGCCTCCCCTTCTCCCCGGCCACAAGCATCAGCTGGAGGCAGGAAGTCGTCCCAGAACACCAGGGGGGTGGCCGATCTCCTGCCCGCCACTCTGAGAAGGGACCAGTTGCTCCAGACCCGCCATCTGGGACAGGTCAGCCAGACATTGGTGCGGATGGAGGAGAGCCTGTCCTCCATCAAGGATACGCTGGGGAACCTGGACTCCCACTCCCGGGCTTTCACAACCTGCCTAAACGAACTGCAGACGACATCAGCAGGCGTTGGGCAGGATGTGAGGGCCCTTACCCAGGCTATCCAGGCCAACACGGCAACACTTGGTGCTGCCCTGGACAGAATAGCCGTGGCCTTGGAGGGCAGGCCGCCAGGTGGGCAGAGATCAGGGGCTGCTCCTCCTTCCCCGGTTTACCCCCCCTCCCCATGAGTCTCCCCTGAGGAGCCGGGGCCGTGGCCGGGGGCGCCCCAGGCGTGGCTCACGTAAAGGGCAATAATTTATTTTTCCCCTTTTTTTTTTTTTTTTTGCTGGAAAATTTTTGATTTTGCTGGTCATTTTTTTTTTTTTTTTGGGTTGTGAATGCTGTTTGAATGTGGGGGTGCCGGAAAAGGGGTGTCACCCTCAATTTTGGTGGAGAAGGGTTCCCCAGGACCAGGGAGAAGTGATCCCCAGGTCCTTGTGAATGGTGTATGAATGTACAGTGACATAATTGGAGCCTTGGCGTGGCGTTGCTGCTCACAAGTCCTGCATGGTGGACTGGTGCCAATCCAATTTGATGTGGATGTGGGGTGTGTGTGCTAGGGACCACAGTGGTGTGCATGCATGCATTCTCATTGTGCCATGATTAATGTGTATGTTTAACGTGCAAAGATGCCCAATGTGAGCTGTCTCCTGGCTGCTCTCACCTCAGAAGACGGGGTAGCCTCGGTTAGGGGGGAATTGTCTGGTTCAGGGGTCAGGTCATCACGTAGGTCAATCTGCAGGCCCTTTCTTACTGCGAAGTTGTGCAGCATGCAACATGCACCGATGATCTGGCACACAAAGTTTGGGGAATACAAGAGGGTACCCCCAGACTTATCCAGGCATCGGAAACGTGACTTCAGGAGGCCAAAGGTGCGCTCCACCACTGCTCGTGTTTGGGCATGTGCTTGATTGTATCTTACCTCTCCTGGGGTTTGGGGGTTCCGGATAGGAGTCATGAGATGGGGTCCCAGTGGATATGCAGAGTCACCTGTAAGGGAAAAGACAGGAGGATGTTAGTCATGCATGTGCCCCTTGTGATGTGTGCATCATGGGAGGGGATAGTCATGCCTGCCACCCATGTCACTCACCAACCAGCCAGGTGTCCCCATACACGTTCTGATCGAATTCCATTCGGATGTGACATTGATTGTATATGTAGCTGTCATGGCTGGACCCTGGGTGTTTGGCACAGACATGCCATATGAGGCCTTGGGCATCGACTATCACCTGTACGTTGATGGAATGCCAATGCTTCCGATTGCGGTACATGTGCTCTGTCTCATGGGGGTGCTGGAGTGCCACATGTGTGCAATCAATGGCCCCCACGGTGCGTGGGAATCTGGCAATTCTGTAGAAATCTGTCATTGCCTTCAGCCGCAGCTCCTCAGTGGTGGGTTTGATGATTTGGTTGGCCATGCGTCTGAGGATTGCAGGGACAACCTGGTGCACACATCTGCTCATGGAGGATTGGGACATCCCAGCCACCACTCCACTTGTACGCTGAAAAGAGCCACTGGCAAGGAAATGGAGTGTTGCCATGACCTTCACCAGTGGCTGCACTGCATGTGAGCGGTGTGTTGGGCTGGTGATGTCCTCCTGCAAGGTTGTGGTTAATTCCAGGATGACATGAGGGGTGAATCTGAAGATGCGATACACCTCAGAATCACTCATGCCAAACAGGTCTATGCGGGTGCGGTATATCCTCTCCCGTGCCATCCTCCGTGCCCTCCTCCTTCTTTGTTCATCTAAAGTCAGTAGTATAGCTATGTGCGACGATGCCCCTGGCATGTTGGCATACAGATTGTTGTGCAACACGTGTGACTGCTGAGCTCCTCACTAACAGTGTTGCTTTATCTAACAAGTAGACTTTTTTTCTCTTTTTAGACCAGCTTTTATATGCTCTACTTTTAGACAGGACATTTTGCTGTTGCGCACACTGCGTAGCCTGCGCTGCCCCAACGTTCTTTTGTGGATCCCCGTAAGTCCCACATTAGCATATTTGACTAGCAAATCAATGGTCTGTCTAGCGCAGTTTTGCGCGGACGGATGCGCCTGTCTAACGAAATTACGCCGGACCAAAAAAAGTAGATTTCTTGCGTATCTCCTTCTGGGGATGCCGTGCATCGAAACGCACGCGCACATTTAGACTTACGCAAGCGCATCTCCTGTTGCGCAGGCGTAATCGCTCTGTGAATCTGGGCCAAAGTTTTTCAGGCTCTAGAAAAAACAAAGTTTTTTTCAACTTAATCATTAAAACGGCCTTGACTACACACGATCGTGAAAAAAAAAATGCTCTAGCAAAGCGCGGTGACGTACAACATGTACGACGGCACTATAAAGGGGAAGTTCCATTCAATGGGGCTGCTTTAGCTGATTTTGTGTTAGTAAAAGATGATTTGCGCTTTTCTGTCTGTTACAGCGTGATGAATGTGCTATCTCCATTACGAATGGTAGTTTTACCAGAATGAGTGCTCCCGTCTCATAACTTGCTTCTGAGCATGCGCGTTTTTTCACGTCGTTAAAGCCCACACACGATCATTTTTTACAACCTTAAAAACGACAACGTTAAAAACTATCGTGAAAAATGCTCTGAAGCCCACACACGATGGTTTTAATTACATAAGAAAAACGTAATTTTTTAGAACTCGAAAAACGGTTGTGTGTACGCAGCATTAGACTTGGGCTAAGTTAAAGGCGTTGTAAAGGAAAAAAATGTTTTGCCTAAAATTAATGTCTGCATTCAGACAGAATAGTGTAATGATTCTGTTAAAAAATGAGTAAATACCTATTAAATTCCTTCATCTATATCACCTCCGGCGATCTAGTTTCTGTTCTCTCATTCACTTCCTGGTTTGCGGCGCTCGTTCATGTAAGAACTATATTTCCCAGTATGAATTGCGGCACGCCCAGTAATTCACACCTCCTTGAAGTCTCTAACGCGTAGAGAGCGTCCTGCCGCACAGATGTAGTTCCCAATAGGGGGCGAGCACGTTACTGACCACTGCAATAAAGCCTCCCTTCACTGTGGTCAGTAAAATTAGACAAGCAGGAAGTGAACAGAACAGAGAAGAAATAAATCAACTTCTGAGCAAAAACAAACAATGAGGAAGTGAAAAGAAGAATGTCTGCAGGTAAAGGATGCTTATTATGAACAAAAAATAAAAATTCCTTTACAACCCCTATAAAAGGAACAGTAAAGTACAATTACCAGCAATAAGCTGTAATTACAGGATGCATTTAGAGACATCCATAAGGCTACTTTCATGGACAAATATAGCTCATGTCTATACATAGTATCGTGGCATTTGAATCATTGATTTACAGTAGTAACATTATTTTGATCAAGATCATCGCATTTACCTATCTAAAAACTGTTAGGACACTACAGAAGAAATAAACCCCTAATGAGTGTGATTGCATTTGCTAATGAGCTGTGGGGTTTATAGAGAGGACAAAATGTGTCACATTTCTGCATAGAAACCAATCAGCTTCTAACCTCAGCTTGTTCAATCATGTTATGGCAATAAAACCTGGAAAGTGATTTCTATGCAGAATTGAGACTCATTTCTCTCTCTAGCTTTAGTAAATAAACCCTGTGCATCATAAACAACTGTCATTAAAGGAGGAATTCACCTCTGTAAAATAAAATAATAAATCCTTTTCAGATAAAAAAGTTCATTTATACATTTTTTTTACTATGAGTCTGCAAAACAACGGACCCTACATGTGACCTACAGTCACTTCTTGTCTACATAAACGCCTACAATGCTGGATGCCATCTCTCAGGATGGGCTCTGATGGTGACAACAGTGGACCATGTCTATAGGAAATATGATCTGAAATCATTGTAGTCTTAAAGTGATATTAAAGTCAATTTTCTTTTTTTCTTTAACCATTTCAGCCCCGGAAGGATTTACCCCCTTGCTCACCAGAGCATTTTTTGCAATTCTGTACTTTTTTTGCTTATCAGTACCCATCAGTGCCTTATTATCAGCGCCCATCAGTGCAGCCTATCAATGCCCATCTGTGCCTATCAGTGTAGTCTCATCAGTGCCCATCAGTGCAGCCTATCAGTGCCCGTCAGTGCAGTCTCATCAGTGCCCATCAGTGCAGTTTATCAGTGCCCATCAGTGCAGTCTATCAGTGCCCATCAGTGCAGCCTAGAAATGCAAATCAGTGCAGTCTCATCATTGCCCATCTGTGCAGCCTATCAGTGCCCATCAGTGCAGTCGTATCAGTGCCCATCAGTGCAGTCTCATCAGTGCAGCCTATCAATGTACATCAATGCAGTCTCATCAGTTCCCATCAGTGCAGCATATTGCCCATCAATGCCCATCAGTGCAGCCTATCAGTGCCCATCAGTGCAGTCTCATCAGTGCCCATCAGTGCAGCCTATCAGTGCTCATCAGTGCAGCCTATCAATGCCCATCAGTGCCTCCTCATCAGTGCCCACCAGTGCAGCCTCATCAGTGCCCACCAGTGCAGTCTCATCAGTGCCTATCAGTGCAGTCTCATCAGTGCCAATCAGTGCAGTCTCATTAGTGCCAATCAGTGCAGTCTCATCAGTGCCAATCAGTGCAGTCTCATCAGTGCCCATCAGTGCAGTCTCATCAGTGCAGCCTATCAATGCACATCAATGCAGTCTCATCAGTTCCCATCAGTGCAGCACATTAGTGCACATCAGTGCAGCCTATCAATGCCCATCAGTGCCCATCAGTGCAGCCTATCAGTGCCCATCAGTGCAGTCTCATCAGTGCTCATCAGTGCAGCCTATCAATGCCCATCAGTGCCTCCTCATCAGTGCCCACCAGTGCAGCATCATCAGTGCCCACCAGTGCAGTCTCATCAGTGCCTATCAGTGCAGTCTCATCAGTGCCAATCAGTGCAGTCTCATCAGTGCAGTCTCATCAGTGCCAATCAGTGCAGTCTCATCAGTGCCAATCAGTGCAGTCTCATCAGTGCCAATCAGTGCAGTCTCATCAGCGCAGTCTATCAATGCACATCAGTGCAGCCTATCAGTGCCTATCAGTGCATCCTATCAATGCCCATCAGTGCCTCCTAATCAGTGCCCACCAGTGCAGCCTCAGTGCCCATCGGTGCAGCCTATCAATGCCTATCAGTGCCCATCAGTGCAGTCTCATCAGTGCACATCAGTGAAGGAGCACATTTTTAAAACAAACTATGAAAAACGGTTTTTTTTTTTTTAAATGTTTGATATTTTTTTTTGTTTATTTAGCAAAAAATAAAACCAGTGTTGATTGAATAAATAGCATGCATTTTTCATTCAATGTTTGACCTGGACAAGAAGGGGGTAAAAGTGCCCAGTAAGCAAGTGGTTAAAAATATTGAAAATTATATCATATAACATTTTTGTAATTTGGCTGAAATCTACTCCATGATTACTTGTAAAATGAAAAAACAAACAATAAAAACACATATTCCTAACTCCTACACGTTTGCATTTTAAAATTCATTTGCGGAAACAATATTTTACCTAACAAGCTGGCACCCGTTGGCTCAGGAAACATATTGTCCCTAGAAATGATTGTACGATATTGCCAGCGGCAATCAAGTATATCACACAGCGGGTTCACAGCTAATTTTGACAAGTCACAATAAGTTACACGTGGAAAGCCACCGCACTCATTTCATCAACAGAAAAACTGCTGGGTGTTTTGTGAGGACTAACAGGGCTAGTTAGCGGTTAGGGAGCCTCTTGAATCATTTCTTTCCTCTTTGTATTTGTGCAACGAGTCTTGTACATGGCTGTGAAAAGAAAGCACAACGTGGAATCACGGCCTCCATGATGAGACACGCAATCCGAGAGGAGGAAACAGGCACACAAAGCAATGTGTGGTTAGCCAAGGACAGAGTGACATATCCACCATGCTCATTGCCCTTAGGAATCAAGTGTAACTTTGTGCTGCAAGATCCTGATGTAACCCCTGCCTGTCCAGGTACAGCCTGTACAATCCGGGCTTCAGCAGACGCAATAGCTATTAAGGCTTTCCTTCGCCATTAAATGCAGTCTAGTAAGGTGGCAATTTATCACAGTGGCTTGGCCGGTAATAGATTTTCCGAGATTTTTAGGTTGTATTTTTGGTGATGAAGTGCATAGAGGAAATTCACATTAGAAATGTACAAAATAGCAAATGGACTGAGAAGCAGAGACCCAGATAACTATTAGGTTTTTCAGACGCAGCATAGTTGACATGGCCTGACATTCTCAACACTGCCTGTATTTTAAGGTACAGCCCTGGGCGCAGAGGTCAGTCCGTCAAATCACTTGCACTTACAAAATGTTCCATTTTTAAAAATACATTTTCATTAAAACGTTCACAGTTGTAAATAGAAGATTTTTTTAGCATCAATTCTGATTCATCCAATGGCTATTGGAGACTTTTATTAACCACTTAAAGGATCACTAAAGGATTTTTTTATTTATTTTTGCTAAATAGCTGCCTTTACCTTACTGCAGTACTGGTTTCATGTCCTCATTGTTAGTTTTTGCTTTGAAGTTGCTGTAATTCTGCTCTGATCTCCACACTTCCTGCTTGTCTGGCTCCTTATGAAAAATCTCATGGCAGCTTTTCACGGTGGTCCAAGCTGTCATTACTGTGTGTCTAAAACTCCTCTGAAGCAATCAGATTCATTTTAAAAACAAAACACTGCCCTGGATTTGTTTGTTTTGGTTCTGTGTGTCTCTCTACTTCACAGAAACATGAAACCAGTTTAAAAGTGAAACTAAACTGTAGGCACATTATATGATTGATTTTTATCTATTTTTAATCATTTTTAAAATGAATCAGTTAACTTTTATGTCTCTATACCCTGTAAACAGTCATTTCAGCAAAAAACATTTTTTTACTTTAGTGACCCTTTAAGACCCGGACCATTATGCAGGTTAAGGACCTTGCCCCTTTTTGCGATTCGGCACTGCATCACTTTAACTGACAATTGCGCGGTCGTGCGACGTGGCTCCCATACAAAATTGGCATCCTTTTTTTCCCACAAATAGAGTTTTCTTTTGGTGGTATTTGATCGCCTCTACGTTTTTTTTCTAGCGCTATAAACCAGGGGTGTCCAAACTTTCTAAGCAAAGGGCCAGTTTACCGCCCTTCAGGCTTTAGGGGGGCCAGACTGTGGCCAGTAGGAGTAGAAAATGCCCCAACATCAGTGCCACATCATTTGTTTTATTGGGAGAAATAGTACCCCATTGTTGGTATCAATGGGAAGAATAGTGCCCAATTGATGGTGACGGTAGGGGGAATGGTGCCCCATCATTGGTGTCAGTTGGTTAAATAGTGCCCCAAGGGCCAGGTAAAGGCAAGCAAAGGGCCACATCCGGCCCCCGGGCCGCAGTTTGGAGACTGCTGCTATAAACAAAAATAGAGCAACAATTTTGAAAAAAAAAAACAATATGTTTTACTTTTTGCTATAATATACAGTACAGACCAAAAGTTTGGACACACCTTCTCATTCCTAGAGTTTTCTTTATTTTCATGACTATGAAAATTGTAGAGTCACACTGAAGGCATCAAAACTATGAATTAACACATGTGGAATTATATACATAACAGAAAAGTGTGAAACAACTGAAAATATGTCATATTCTAGGTTCTTCAAAGTAGCCACCTTTTGCAGCAGACACATCTCTAGAACAACTGTTAAGAGGAGACTGTGTGAATCAGGCCTTCATGGTAGAATATCTGCTAGAAAACCACTGCTAAAGAAAGGCAACAAGCAGAAGAGACTTGTTTGGGCTAAAGAACACAAGGAATGGACATTAGACCAGTGGAAATCTGTGCTTTGGTCTGATGAGTCCAAACTTGAGATCCTTGGTTCCCACCACCGTGTCTTTGTGCGACGCACAAAAGGTGAACGGATGGACTCTACATGCCTGGTTCCCACTGTGAAGCATGGAGGAGGAGGTGTGATGGTGTGGGGGTGCTTTGCTGGTGACACTGTTGCATACATCCAAACCGTCACGTATTTTGCAGGACTGTTCCACGATTTGCGGTAATTCCCGTGGTCCCGCGATTACCGGCCCCCTCTCAACAACTCCGATCTGCGGACCCCCACGCTCAACAACTTTGATCTGCCGAACCCCCCCGCTCAACAACTCCAGCAGCATGCTATTCCATCCGGTTTGCGTTTAGTTGGACCATCATTTATTTTACAACAGGACAATGACCCCAAACACACCTCCAGGCTGTGTAAGGGCTATTTGACCAAGAAGGAGAGTGATGGGGTGCTGCACCAGATGACCTGGCCTCCACAGTCACCGGACCTGAACCCAATCGAGATGGTTTGGGGTGAGCTGGACCGCAGAGTGAAGGCAAAAGGGCCAACAAGTGCTAAGCATCTCTGGGAACTCCTTCAAGACTGTTGGAAGACCATTTCAGGTGACTACCTCTTGAAGCTCATCAAGAGAATGCCAAGAGTGTGCAAAGCAGTAATCAAAGCAAAAGGTGGCTACTTTGAAGAACCTAGAATATGACATATTTTCAGTTGTTTCACACTTTTTTGTTATGTATATAATTCCACATGTGTTAATTCATAGTTTTGATGCCTTCAGTGTGAATCTACAATTTTCATAGTCATGAAAATAAAGAAAACTCTTGGAATGAGAAGGTGTGCCAAACCTTTGGTCTCAACTGTATATTCCCAAAAAAGAAACAACATTTTTTTTCCTCTGTTTAGGCCGATACGTATTCTTTTACATACTTTTGGTAAAAAATAATCGCAATAAGCATTTTACCGATTGGTTTGCACAAAATTTATAGCGTTTACAAAATAGGGGATTATTTTATGACATTTATATTAATATTTTTTTTTTCGTGACTGTGACATTATGGCGGACACAACAGACAATTTTGAAACATTTTTGAGACCATTGTCATTTTCACAGCGAAAAGTGCTATAAAAATGCACTGCTTACTGTGAAAATGACAATTGCAGTTTAGGAGTTAACCACTAGGGGGCGCTGAAGGGGTTAAGTGTGACCTCATGTGTGTTTCTAACTGTAGGGGGGCGGAGCTGGACGCGTGACGTCAGTGATCGTCTTTCCCTATATCAGGGAACAGACGATCATTGATATTGCCACAATGAAGAACGGGGAAGGTTTGTCTATACACACCTCTCCCTGTTCTTCAGCTCCAGTGACCGATCGCGGGACACAAGCGGCGATCAGGTCCGCAGGTCCCATGGGCGCAGTCACGGAGCTTAGGACCATGTCGCGAGCGATCGCGACCCCACGGCTGGGCCTTAAAGAGACACGTACAGGTACGCCCAGCTGTGCCTTTCTGCCGACATATATCGGGGTGAAGGGGTCCTTAAGTGGTTAAAGGGGTTGTAAAGGTACAATTTTTTTTTTCCAGAAATAGCTTCCTTTACCCTAGTGCAGTCCTCCTCCATTACCTCATCCTTCCATTTTGCTTTTAAATGTCTTTATTTCCTGGTGTGAAGTGTCGTGCTCGCCCCCTCCCTTGGACTACAGGAGAGTCAGGACGGCCACTAACACACAGCTCCTTTCTCTATCTGCAACGTAGAGAGCGTCCTGACTGTCCTGTAGTCCAAGGGAGGGGTCGAGCACGACACTCCACACCAGGGAGAAAGCCTTGCATTACTGTGTGGGGTTACAGACAGAAGAACAGAAAGTGAGGATTTCTCAGAAGAAATAAGGACATTTAAAAGCAAAATGGAAGGATGAGGTAAGTGAAGGAGGACTGCACTAAGGTAAAGGAAGCTATTTAGGCAAAAAAAAATGTACCTTTACAACCCCTTTAACCACTTCAGCTCTGGATGGTTTTACCCCCTTGCTGACCAGGTCATTTTTTGCAATACGGCACTGCTCTACTTTTACAATTGCGCGGCCGTGCGAGGCTGTACACAAATAAAATCAATGTCCATTTTTTTTCCTACAAATAGAGCTTTCTTTTGGTGGTATTTGATCACTGCTGCGTTTTCTTTTTTTTTTTTTTGCGCTATAAACAATAGAAGATCGACAATTTTGAAAAAAAAACAAAAAAAACAATATTTTTGACTTTCTGCTATGGAACATATCCAATAAAATTTAAAAAAAAAATCAAATTTCTTCCTCAGTTTAGGCCAAAATGTATTCTGCTACATGTTTTTGTAAAAAAATCCCAATAAGCGTATATTGATTGGTTTGCACAAAAGTTATATTGTCTACAAACTCTGGGATAGATTCAGGGACTTTTTCTTTTTTTATATATATTTTTTTATATATTTTTTACTAGCATGTCACATTTGGCACTTTGCAGGGGGGAGGGGGAGGGGGAGCAGATACCTGTGTAATACAGGTATTTGCTCCCACTTCCGGCGAAAGATCGCTGGAGAATCCGCAGCGATCTACACCATGTCCGGCCCCTTCTCTGCCCCCCCTTACTGTCTTCTGGGAGACACACATGATCCAGAAGACAGCAGGAACCACTCAGAACATGGAGCGCAACCCGCGCATGCGCAGTAGGGAACCAGGCCACAAGGCTTCACTTTCTGATTCCCTTACTGAAGATGGGTCGGCTTCGGATGAGGACATCGCGGGCACCCTGGACAGGTAAGTGTCCTTATTTTAAAAGTCAACACCTGCAGGATTTGTAGTTGCCGGCCTTAAAAAAAAATTGGCAGAACTCAACTTAAAAAAAAGGGGAAAAGGGTATTTGTAGTGTTTGTTTATGTGTACACAAATTATTTTCGTGTTTTATTTCAATTTTCAATTGAATGGATTGTTTTACAGGGTTCAAGAGGGTTTACATAGGCTTAAAGCGAAGCTTCTACTAAAAAACAATATTAAAAGTCAGCAGCTACAAATACTGCAGCTGCTGACTTTCAATAATCGAACACTTACCTGTCCTAGGCTCCAGCGATGCGAGGGAACGAAGCCCTGCTTATCTCCTCTCCGCGGCGCTGGGATTGTCACTGTGAGCGCTCGGCTGTGGCTTCACAGCCAGGCATGTACTGCGTATGCGCGAGCTTCGCTACACACTGTGACTGGCCGAGCAATAATTTGGGACCTGTGACTTGTCCCAGATGATTGCCGAGAGGGACAGGGAGAGGTGAACATCCTCCTGGTGCTGCAGTGCCCAGTAAGAAAATGGAAACCCTCTAAAAAGAGGGTTTCCGCCACCCCTCAAAAAAATGACATGCCAAACGTGGCATGTCAGGGGGTCACCTTCCCTTAAAGTGGAAGTTCCATTTTTGGGTGGTATAGCATCTACAAAATGTATTTATTTTTTATTAGTAATGGCGGTGATCAGTGATTTTTTTGCGGAACTACGACATTTCGGCAGACAGATCAGACACCTACTGTAACTAACAATTTTTTAATTTTTTGGGGAACCAGTGATATTACAGTGATCAGTTCTAAAAATATGCACTGACATTGTATTATGTAATGACATTGTAATGGCACTGGCAAGGAAGGTGTTAAATCAGTAGAGGCTGGTGGGATTTTTTTGGGGGGGGTCAGCAAACAACCAGCACTACCCCCTCTCTGGGCCGCACAGCACTGATGCACCTCCCCCGTACCAGGGGTGGCCGCGGGGCTTGCGGCACTGTCAGCCAGCACATAACCCATAATCTGTCATTCCAGACAGCTGGTTCACAGTGGTGACAGAACAACATTCAGCTACCCCTCACATGGACCTCCAGGATAGCTGCAGGTGTCAGTATCGATGTATGACTGACATCACGTAGGAAGTCCTCATAGTCTCTGTGCAGTCTATACAAGCTGTGTAGAGCAGGATGGGATGGCTGATGGTATGAGCTGTATGAGAGGAGAGAGAAGCTGGATCACATGACTTGGTGATGTCAATGCATTTCGCTCACATCACAAGAGCTTCATCAGGACACTGTGGAAGTCTGTTTCCGAATCTTAGAACAGATAACAAGGGTACAGAAAGAGGAAAGGTCTGGTGTCCCCAGTAACACACTTCCATCCCTGTTACATATGTTCAAAACAAAGGATTCGCCCCGGGACTTTAAATTAAGTGGGTACCGTTTCCGCCAGTAAAAATAACAATAGTTATACAGTAAAAATTATTCAAGTCAAATTTATATGCGTAAAGTAAAATTGTTACATACAGAGATAAACACCAACAATTGCCAATTGAAAAGATACATAAACAATAAATATTGGTACATAAATATAGTATTGGACAGAGTGCACATCATAAAAGTAAGCCAAAACAGGTAAATTAGCTTAAAATAAAAATGTTGCCCATTTTGTGGGCGTGGCACCTGCAATGTTGACACAGAAATGTGTCAAAACGGGAACAAGTGTCCCGAAAACGGATGCAAAAAGGTTTTCTATGCAAAAATTTAAGGAAGGGGGAAATAACTGAACAGTATCCTATTGTTCAGAGCTCAAATACACATGCATTTTCTTTCTACTTAATAAAGTCTCCTAGATAAAAAATCCAAGCAGTCAAAACCAAAAGTATTGACAACACAGCAGGCCAGTCAACCAGGCATTTAGAAATTACAACTGAAACCAATAGGGTTTTCTGAATTGGATTTAGAAATGGAGGATATTGGAAGAATACTAATCATAGATAAAATTCCACAATCAATAAACATTTTGTGTTGCTAATAACACAGCTAAGTATCCAGAAATACCTGTAGACTGAGCTCGGTGTTGAGCCCCCTTGGAATCATAAACAGACTATCCACTGTTTTTCCTTATGGAGGAGAACCATATCAAAGTCCCCCCCCCCCATTCGACAGAGTGAGTGCAAAAAAGCCCTTAATTCTGAGACCTTCAACAGAGGAGTTGTGAATTTTTCAAAATGTTGGGATATAGGCGTACGTTCAGGATCATCGATGCGGATGCGCAACTGGCGCTTCATCTTTCCAACATAGAGCTTTTTGCAGGGACATTCAAGGATATATAAAACCCTTTGAAGTACTGCAATTAATGAAATGTTTAATGGAATAGACCCTTTGCCCATCTGCATCGGTGAAGTTATTCCGTACCTTCCACAAATTGGCAGATGTGGCAAGTGGCAATGTCTGCAAGGAAACATGCCCATTGGCTGGGACAGTTCTGATAGCCAATTACTCATTGGGGTGCGTACAAACTCTGACTGAACCAGATTATCTCTGAGGTTTCTAGCTCTTCTTGACACAAGCAATGTTCGAGGCCCTACAATTTGGGACAGATCATTTGATCTATTTAAAATATGCCAGTGCTTTGCCAAAACAGACCGAACCTCATTCCATTGAGATCCATATTAAGTGATAATGCGGACCGGAGATGAATGAGGTAAAGGGGATACAGCAGCCCTTGGTTTAAAAAGATTTTCCCACTTAGATGATGATGCTCTTTGTTGTGCCAGGCTCATCATTTTATGTGAGTAACCTCTATTTCTAAACCTCCGTTAGAGGTCCTTAGTTTCAGATTGATAACCTGCTTCATCTGAACAGTTCCCATGAATATGGAGGGACTGGCCTATGGGGATTCCCTTAATAAGTGTTGTAGGGTGGTGGCTAGAGGCCAGAAGTAGTTTGTTAGCCGCTGTCTTCTGTCTTCTTTCTAAACTTTCTTCTCTCCAGTCTGCCAATGCAGATAGATATGGACAAATCAAAAGAGGATAATTTTCGGGTATTAGATGTGTAGGTAAGTCTAATATTCCTTTCATTGATGTTCAATTCAGAAATTATTTGATTTAACTCTTCTATAGTCCCACCCCAAATAACCAGAACACTGTCAATGTATCTTAACCAGAGACGTACATGGCAAAGATACTTTGACAAACAATATACATCGCTCTCTTCCCACCATCCAAGAAGGAGACTGGCAAATGCAGGTGTGTCCAGGGTGCCCCCATGGAATTCCCCCTAATTTGTTGATAATTTATTCCAAAAAACTGACAACTATTCTGGGTAAGGGCGAAATCAAGCAGTTCTAAAATTAATTAATTTTGTGAACCCATAGTAGGGTGTTTTTACTCCAGGATAGGAGCTACCGCAGGCAATCCACATTGTTGAGGGAGGGAGGTGCAGATGGACTCAACATCAATACCAACTAGTATTGCCCCCTCCTGCACCTCCACCCCAGCTATCCTTGAGAGGACATCACTGGTGTCCTGAACGAAGGATGGCAACTCCTTTATCATCCTCTGATCATAGCAATCAAGAATTGGCCAATCTGTTCAAGTGGGCCTCCAATCGCCAAAATTATTGGTCTTCCGGGAGGTCTAGTTAGACTTTTATGGACCTTTGGGATCAAATATATAGTAGTTTTTTTAAATCCTTTACTGTAAGGAAATTCAACTTTTTCCTAGTGAGTAAGTGTGCTTCAAAGGCCAATTGAAGTTTGAAATTTAAGGAGCTAACTATCCCTGGAAAGGGGTTGGACATAAGTTTGAGATAAGTCGATTTTCCATCCAATTGTCTCATAATTTCTTGTTAGTAATCCTGCTCAGAGAGGAGAACCACATTGCCGCCTTTGTCACTAGACTTTATAATTTAATTAGGGGCCTCACTTAATTCCTTAAGTGCCAATCGTTCATCTGGAAGGGGGTTATCATTGACAATGTTATCCCAGTTGATCCCATTGAGATCTTCCTGGACCAAATCAAGAAAAATACCAATCCACCGGTTCTTCCTAAATTGCGGGTATCTCAGTAGATCTAATATTGAGATAAGCATGTCTCTTCTGTGGATCCTGTACATGCATCTAATCTTTTGAATCTGCAGAGGAATCTCCCATCAAAGAGACAAGGTCATCTATGGCCCGTTGTTCTGTTCCCTAACATCCTGGGGCAATCCCCGCTCACCAAGATCACTAGATGTACCTGAATGGGCAAGTCTGTAGTATACATAGTTACAAAGTTACATAGTTAGGTTAAAAAAAAAGACACAAGTCCATCTAGTTCAACCATAAAACTGTATAAATAAATAAACAATTATATCAAACAATCCCATATGTCCAATCCTATACCCACAATTTTTCCTAAGAAAAAGGTTGATGTCCTTAAAAACCTCAAAATTGTTCATCCGAATAGATGTTGAAAAGGACAAACCATGACGGAGCAGTCGTATATGTCTATCTTGTAAATTGAAATCAGAGAGGTTCATAAATCCATGGGTCCGTGTCACCTTTTGGAGTTCTCACTCCACCCTTCCAATATCTACTTCTGTGTTTGACTCCTGTAATTGTTTTGTTTGATTCTTTTATGATTTGTTTTCCTCCTCCTCTACCTTTTCCCTTTCGATTGTTTAATCCCTTGCCCATTACAGGTGGTTTCAAATCTCCGCATATTGGGGGTATTTCGTATATTTGGGGAATTTCCACCTCACAGATCGAAAATCATCTCCATCACTCTCTGACAGTGTTGCTCATCGTCCTTTAAAAAAGTAATTAGTTACAGTTACAAATTACTTGTCCAAAAAAGTAATTGGGTTAGTGACTCAGTTACTACATTGGCAAAGTAATTAGTTACTCAGCAAAGTAACTGACTTTTTTTTTGCCGGCGTATGACGACCCCCTAATTTTCCAGCTAAAATGTTGGTTTTGGGATATACTCACTGTATAAGACGACCCCTCACTGTGCCATCTGTAACATGCCTCACTGACAGTGAGGCATGTTACAGGCACAGTGAGGCATGTGAGGCATGTTACAGGCACAGTGAGGCATGTGAGGCATGTGAGGCGGCGTACACATGGCAGGGAATCTCGACGGGCAGAACACATCGTTCCGCCCGTCGAGGTTCCCTGCCGGCCGTCGAAATCGGTGACCCGCCCGTCGGGAATGGCAACCAGCCATTCTTCCAGGCGGGCCGTCGAGGAGATAGAGAGCGTGCTCTCTATTTCGGCTCGACGGGCTTCCTGACGGGAAGCTCGCCGAGACCGTACACACGGCCGAGGTCCTCGCTGGAATGTGCATTCCAGCGAGGTTCTCGCTGGTTTTCAGCGAGAACCTCGGCCGTGTGTACGGCGGCTTACAGGCACAGTGAGGCATGTTACAGGCACAGTGAGGCATGTTACAGGCACAGTGAGGCATGTTACAGGCACAGTGAGGCATGTTACAGGCACAGTGATAGAGGCATGTTACAGGCACAGTGATAGAGGCATGTTACAGGCACAGTGAGTGAGGCATGTTACAGGCACAGTGAGTGAGGCATGTTACAGGCATGTACAGTACAGTATTGCTGGACATGTGGAGCTGGAGTGTGAAGAATCTGATATTGTACAGTATTTGCTGGACATGTGGAGTGTACAATATCAGATTCTACACACTCCAGCTCCACATGTCCAGCAAATTCTATATAATATCAATTCTCCACACTCCAGCAATACTGTACAATATCAGATTCTTCACACTCCAGCTCCACATGTCCAGCAATACTGTACAGTACAGTATTGCTGGACATGTGGAGCTGGAGTGTGAAGAATCTGATATTGTACAGTATTGCAATTTGCTGGACATGTGGAGCTGGAGTGTGAAGAATCTGATATTGTACAGTATTTGCTGGACATGTGGAGTGAGTGTACAATATCAGATTCTTCATCATCACACTCAGACTCAGTCACCTCCACTGTCCACATGCCCAGCCCTGCCCCAGCCCCAGCCCTAGACTCGGCCGCTCCCCCAGTCTCAGACAGTTCCTATCCTCCTTAGTTCCAATTCCAAATTCACACAGACACGACAACATGCAGCATGATTGTCTTGATGCCAGTCTCCTCTCCTCACCTGCTGCTGGTGATATGCGCAGGGCCACGGTCGTCGGTCGGTGCTGCTGCCACTCCAGTGCCTGCTGAGGCCGCCTCAGGATGACTTAGGTAGATGTAGGTTAGGTTTTGCGTAGCCTCCGCAGGGGAGATGTCGGCGGGCGGCTGTCTCGGGCTGAGCTGAGCTCTCGTCTTGCAGTCATGTCACGTGACAGACGGCTGAGGTGGGCGGGAGACTCCAGGTGCGTTCATGCACCAGCGTGCCGCCATCCGAGTTAGCCAATCACGACAAGGACAGGCCAGCTCTGTGTGGCCCCTCTCTGCCCCCGCCCCCCGCACGCAGGAGATGTAATTGGGGTAACGCTGCCCATGTAATGGGAACGGCGTTACCGCGAGGGTAAGAGTAAACTGGTAGATTACTCGCTACCCTCAAAAGGGCTTGCGTTGTGTAACGGCGTTTATATAAACGCCGTTACTTACAACACTGCTCTCTGATGAAGTTAAAGCCCTTTTGGATGAGGAATTTGATCGATAACAAATCCGTCTTGAGCCGCTACGGCCCCAATTGGCAGTTAAATCAAAAATCTCTCCACGTACCCAATTGTTCAAGTCCCTTTGAACCTGGACTGTTAGGTCAGTCGAAGATTTTTCTGGACTTTGTCAATTTATTTTTTGAGGAGTTCATTATGCCTGCCAAATTCAGGTTTATCCTTATGTGGCTCAAGACGTTTCGTACTTTCCTCAATCTGATTTTTTGCCAGCTAGCTGTATTAATTCTTTCTCAATAATGAGTTTCATAACAGCCAGGCCATGGACAATGCATAGGTCTTTCCATTCCTTTAAAAGGGGTTGTAAAGGTTTGTTTTTTATTTTCTAAATCGGTTCCTTTAAGCTAGTGCATTGTTGGTTCTCTTACCCTTTCCTTTAACTTCCCTTCTAAATGTTTTCTTTCTTTGTTTTCTTTGTCTGAATTTCTCACGTCCTGTTCCTCCTCAGTAAGGTGTTCAGTAAGCTGTTCTAAATGACTTTCCACCGCTCGGATGATGGTGGAAAGCTTACTGAGGAGCAATAGGAAGTAAGAAATGTAAACAAAGAAAAAAAACATTTAGAAGTAAAATCGAAGGAAAAGGTAAGTGAATCAACAATCCACTAGCTTAAAGGAACCTATTTAGAAAATAAAAAACAAACATTTACAACCTCTTTAAGAACTGTTCAGTATGAAGGTGTTATTCTGGATCACTTGTTCACAGAGTCCCCACAGTATCATGTGGTTACTGACATAAGACTCAAGGGAATAGATATCCCATTTGCGATTAAGGAATTTCACAGTGAGCCTTTTGTGTTGTTTAAATAGCCCCTTAATTAAATCATTATCTGTAGCTGTGAATTCACAGGCCTCCTGTGAAAACACAGACCTAATTTCCTCCTCTATCTCCTCACTGAGTTGTCGTGGATGTTCAGTACACAGAGAAATTTTGATAGTGGTGAAGATTTACCAATACATCTAATATTCAGTAGAATAATCAATGGGTTCCCTAAGGAACTGATCCAAATGGGATCCTATGCTATACTGTATGTAAGAAAAATAGTAGTAAAAAAGGGAATTAAAACATCACTTGAAAAATTAAGAAAAATTGATAGATAACTCACTCATCCTTATTAAAGAGTGGAGGATCCCGGAGCCAAGAGCAAACAAATTAAAGAAAAAAAATTAAACTAAGATACCAGCCATCAAAGTTAAAAGGGTGGCTCTGACATTGTACTAGGTAAAGACATTGTAATGACACTCTTATACAAAAAATAGTGGTCATGGGGTAAAATAAAAGGTACAAAGAGTATATAAAAATAACAATCACTTTGTTATGAAAAGAGTGAACCAAAAATATTGTCCTCAGGGTACATGATACGGCCATAAAAGCAAATTCCATACAAAGCTACATACATAGAATTGATGAATAATTTCATATTGAATAAATACATAATGGCACAATTAAGCCAGTACATAAGTAGATCTGGGTAAAGAGTAAAACTGTAATGACACAAACAAACTCAGTTCTTTTATTTCATTATAGTTTTACTCTTTACCCAGATCTACTTATGTACCGGCTTAATTATGCCATTATGTATTTATTCAATATTATTATTATTATTATTATTATTATCATACAGGATTTATATAGCACCAACAGTTTGCGCAGCGCTTTACATCAGGGTAGACAGTACATTCACAATACAAATCAATACAGGAGGGATCAGAGAGCCCTGCTCGTTAGAGCTTGCAATCTAGAAGGGAGGGTCAAGTGGAACAAGGGGTAGTTCGCTGTGGGGGATGATCATATGGACTCAAACGAAAATACAGTTGTTAGGTATGGGTAGGGTAGGCTTCTCTGAAGAGAAGGGTTTTCAGGGATCCTCTAAAAGCTAACATGAAAATAATCATCAATTCTATGTATGTAGCTTTGTATGGAATTAGTTTTTATGACCGTATCATGTACACTTAGAACAATAGTTTTGGTTCAATTTGTTTTCATAATAAATTGATTGTTATATTTTTATATACTGTTTGTATCTATATTTTACTCAGTGACTGGCCTCACTTAACTGCTTGCCGACCAGCCACCGCAGTTATACGGCGGCAGGTCGGCTCTCCTGGGCGACAGCCCGTAGCTCTACATTGGCACTTCTGCGGCCGCTAGGGGGCGCGTGCGCGCCCCGCTCGCCCTCGATTCCTGTGCGCGTGCCCGGTGGGCACGATCGCCGCCGGGCACACGCGATCGCTCGTTACAGAGCGGGGACCGGGAGTTATGTGTGTAAACACATAGCTCCCGGTCCTGTCAGCGGGGGAAACGCTGATCTTCTGTTCATACAATGTATGAACGGAAGATCAGTGATTTCCCCTAGTGAGTCCACCCCCCCATACAGTTAGAACACACCCAGGAACACACTTAGCCCCTTCCCCGCCCCCTAGTGTTAACCCCTTCACTGCCAATGGCATTTTTATAGTAATCCAATGCATTTTTATAGCATTGATCGCTAACAAAATGCCAATGGTCCCAAAAATGTTTCAAAAGTGTCCGAAGTGTCCGCCATAAGGTTGCAGTACTGAAAAAAAACGCTGATCGCCGCCATTACTAGTAAAAAAATAAATGAAAAATAAACATGCCATAAAACTACCCCCTATTTTGTAAACGCTATAACTTTTGCGCAAACCAATCAATAAGCGCTAATTGCGATTTTTTTTTTACGAAGAATATGTAGAAGAATACGTATCGGCCTAAACTGAGGAAAAAAATTGTTTTTTTATATATTTTTGGGGGATATTTATTACAGAAAAAAGTAAAAAATATGGAATTTTTTTCAAAATAGTCGGTCTATTTTTGTTTATAGCGCAAAAAATAAAAACTGCAGAGATGATCAAATACCACCAAAAGAAAGCTCTATTTGTGGGAGAAAAAGGATTTTGTTTGGGAGCCACGTCACACGACTGCGCAATTGTCAGTTAAAGCGACGCAGTGCCGAATCGCAAAAAGTGCTCTGTTTATTGGGCAGCAATATGGTCCGGGGGTTAAGTGGTTAAAGTCTCATGACCACTATTTTTTTGTATACGTATGTATTTTCCGGGAAGAAGGCCTGCCACCATGGTGGTGTCGGTTCATATTTTTTAATGACACTGGCAGAGAAGGGGTTACATGTGTTCCCTCAGTGTGTTTAACTGTGTTTGGGGGGGATCGACTGCTTGGGACAACACACAGATCCGTTTTTCTGCATAGCAGGAAGAGAAGATCTCTGTGTGATCCCCTGTCAGAAGGAAGATCTGCCTTGTTTCCTTTGGCAGATCCCCGTTCTGTCTCTGCGGGGAACAATCGCAGGCGGCTGGCGGACATCGAGTCCACCGGACCTGCTGATTGGCTCCCCCGCTGGCCAATCAGCCACAGAACCCTTTGCATGAACTGACATACACCTACGATGATTCCCACTGCTGAGCCAACCTGCCGCAGTATAACTGCGGCGGCTGGTCGGCAAGAGGTTAAAGTGACATTATAGCTTAAATTTTTTTTTTTTTAATTAAAATAACAAACATGTGATACATACCTGCTCTATGCAATGGTTTTGCCCAAAGCAGCCCTGATCCTCTTCTTCCATAGTCCCCAGCTGGGTCACCAGGCTCCACCGCTTTGGCAAGTGCCTCCATTAAAAAAGTCACTTGTCATGGGGGCACCCATGAGGCTTGCTCTTTAAGCCACACTGTCTGCATCTATTGACACAGAGCAGGCAGCTTGGGCCTGCCCCCTTCTCACTCAGCGCAGCATTTGATTGACAGCAGGGGGAGTCAATGGCTCCCCCTGCTATCAATCTGACCAGGGAGGATGAAGACTCTGGTGAGAGCCGCCACTCTTGTGCGCAACGATGGATCAGATTGGGCTCAGGTGAGAAAAGGGGGAGGGGAGGAGACTGGGGGTGGATTCTGCAGCACAGAAGGTACAGAATTTCAACTTAATGCATAGAATGCATAGCAGGGGTAGACTGACAACCCATAGGGCCCCCGGGCAATAGAAGATTTCGGGGGCCCCTGGGCTTACAGATGGCCACCACGCCAGGAGGCAGTGCAGAGCCGGGGCAGCTAAAATCTCAGGATTTTCACATCAAAAGCATGTCGGTTTAAGACATAGCAGGGACAGATGTAAAAATAACAAACAGATTTTTACATTCTGTCCCTGGTTTTATTGAGCCTGGCAACCCTGATGGGGCCCCCTAGTGGCATGGGGCCCTCGGGCAGTGCCCAAAAGTCCCAATGGTCAGTCCGCCCCTGATGCATAGAAACCTTAAGGTTTTAGAACCACTTTAATCCATGCGATGCGACCATGGTTAAGACACAAGCTGTGGCCACCAGATTGGTGAAGAGATGGTCTGAGGAGTCCTATGATATATTGTCAGGCTGTTTTGAGGTGACAAATTGGAATACACTCTGTGAGCCACATGGAAGGGATATTGACATTATTAAAATTTTTGTGTAGATTCTGTTATTCAAACAAGAATTGTTCATTATTATTCAAACACAAAAACCGTGGGTAATGAGGGAGATTAAGTATATTCTTGACTTCAAGAAGATGGCCTTTAGAGCAGGTAATAAGGAGGAGTTAAAAAGAATTCACAGGGACCTGAAAATTAGGCTAAGGAGATATAAGGGAGGAGCTGGATTGGAGACACCAGCAAAACCACGTGAGAGAGGTCTGGGTGGGCTTGAGGACCATTAAAGGTGGGTGGGGGAGGGAGAAAGGGGGATTCCCAAGGGCTCAAATAGAAAAATAAGGAGGCCAAACGGAAGAATGGCAAAGAGATGGCAGACAACGTTTTTGACATACAATGTCAAAGGGTTAAATAACCCGGGGAAAAGACATAAAATAATAGAGGAGATTAAGCAATATAGAGCAGATGTGGTCTTCTTACAGGAGACACATCTAACACTACACTCAAAGGCAAAACTATACTCCCCTGTGCACCCGACCTGGTACTACGGAGATTCAATCTCCAATCGAGCAAGGGGCATGGCGATTGGGTTCGCTAGGGGAGTAGGGTTTGTCGTAGAAGCAAGGTTGACTGACCCCAAAGGGAGGTATTTATTCTTAAAAGGAAAATTTGGTAACACAGTATACACCTTAGCAAATATATATTCTCCCAATGTAGGACCGATCAAATATGTGCAGAGAATCCTGGGAAAATTAAAAAATTCGCTGAAGGGCATATGATTGTGATGGGCGATTTGAACTTTAGTATGAACCCAAGAGTAGACAGTACGTCCCCTGTGCAGGGGACAAATAACGTGCAGCTCCAAAAGATGAAACAAAATCAAAACACGAAAAATCAGATAGTTGATGTGTGGAGGATATTACATCCGAATACACAGGACTACACGTTTTTTTCCCATGCACACGGGAGGTAAGTATACCGTGCCCGACGCGTTTCATCCTAGTGGACATCAACAGGAGATGCCCCTGTTGATGTCCACTAGGACGAAACGTGTCAGGCGCGGTATACTTACCTCCCATATTGCTTTTATCATTTTATATTATCAGTGATCACTTTTATGTCATTGTTGTTTTTTTTTTAAATAAAAACTGATCCCTCATTTATTTGCACCATCGGAGCATGTTTTTTGTTTCCTCTACATGACCTGTTTGGAAAACACCTTTTTTATACTCCATGAGTGCTCTTATCTACAAGAGGACATTTTACCTCCAACATTGTCTTGAAGCAAGTAGATCTCCAGGCTTTTCTGTCATCTGTTACAACCTGAGCCTACATTTCCACGGTGAGATTCCACTCCAGGATCTACGTCTATTTCTGGACACCCCGTGTGAAGTCTACAGCCGGGCGTCTCTACAACCGAGCAGTTTGGAGTCTATCCTATGCGCTTTTGATCTAGTGTCTTTGGCATATAGATCAACAACAGTTGGTAAGAGTATTTCATCCACTTTCATATTGCAAGCCTAGAATGTTCCTTTCATGCTGATGTCGTGCCAACACACCCATGATTGATGGACTTTCCTCCATTTGATGTTTTTATTTGATCCCTATCATCTACAGTGTCTTATATTTTTATATTTTCACTAATTATTTTTCAGCGCTACTTATATTTCCACCACTTTGTATTTATGTTTGTCACATTATTTTAGTAGCTGCTTTTGTATATTTGCTTTTTTCAGTTAGAGCAGTTTCTTCCCCTTTTTTCTAATTAACTTAAAGAGGTATTGGAACAGGAGACAAAAAAAAAACTATATTGTATAGCGCAAGAGAGATATATGTGGGGAAATAAATCTAGTAGAATTCTAGCCAAAATGGTCCAAAAAAAGAAAACCAGAAACTATATCGAGAAAGTAAAAAAAAAAAGGGGGAGATGGTCTATTCAAATAAAGACATTGCTAGAGAATTCCTAGCGAAAGCAAAACTCCCCAAGATTGAGGATACAATAAGATTAAATATGGATAGGCCTATAACAGAGGAGGAAATTAGAAAAGCTCTAAAAGACACAGCATTAGGGAAAAGCCCAGGCCCAGATGGATTCAGCGCATTGTATCTCAAAACATTTAGCAATACTTTAATACCAAGATTATGCAAGTATTTCAACGGCCCAGGATCAGAATTCGAAATAAGTAAGGAAGCGTCAGGGTCCGCCTTAATAACGATCATCTTAAAGGAAGGAAAGGACAGCTCACTTTGTTCAGGATATAGACCCATTTCTCTTCTGAACGTAGACACAAAGCTATTTGCGAAGATCCTAGCGGAGCGTCTGAAAGGGGTTATGCCCCTCCTGGTCCATCCGGACCAGGTGGGGTTTATCCCCGACAGAGAAAGTAAAGATAACGGAATGAGAGCACTTCTGATTCAAAAGATAAAAGAAGCTGGGTCCCCAGGTTTAGGCGTTTGACAGGGTAAACTGGGGACTCTTCCAAACCCTTGAAGAACTGGGAATAGGAAAGAGGATGATTAGTTGGATAAAAACACTATCTGCATCCCTCTGCAAAAATAAAAATAAACGGTATGCTATCAGCGTCAGTCGACTTGAAAAATGGGACAAGACAAGGCTGTTGGCTGTCTCCCCTGTTATTTGTTCTGTTTTTTGTTCTATCCCTAGAGCCGTTACTAGCCACAATTCGTAATGACCCGGACATTAAAGGGGTCAAAACGGAGGATGAAAAACATAAATTATCAGCCTTTGCCGATGACATTCTATTTTATATCACTAATCCTATGACCACAATTCCAAATTTAATTAGGATACTTAAACAATACGGAACTCTCTCTAATTTTAAAATTAATGTAACAAAAACTGAAATATTTAACATAGACATCAATAAATACGAAGAGAGGCTTATAAAAGGCATATGTACCTTCCCGTGGACAAAATAGTTAAAATACCTGGGTATAAAATTAGCTAACTCCATTAAGAAAATATACAAGATAAATTACGTTCCCTTGTTAAATGAAGTGAAAAATTATATAAAAAAAAATAACAGACCGATCTCTTGGATTGGACGTATAAATCTCCTGAAGATGATCCTAGTACCAAAAATCCTCTACTAATGATCCCAATAGCTCTCCCCCAACAATTTTTGAAAATATTAAATTCACTCTTAATAAACTATGGGCCAGATTCACGAACACTTGCGCTGGAGTATTTGGATATGCGCCGCGTAACTGTGATGATGCGCCGTCGTTTCTATGTGCCCGTACCCACCAAACTAGATGCGCCCAATAACGGGTCATTTGCGAACCGGCGGAACGTTCCGACGCCAGAGTATCGTCAGCGCTTATTTTCGCTGGGCGCATCAGTCGCGCCCATTGATTTCCCCTGCAAATATGCAAATGAGGGAGATTTCCCAATTCACGAACGGATTAGCACCATGCGCTGGCTACATGCGCCGCGCGTATCTCGTCCGTCCGGCGCAAAGTTATTTCTACAAAAGGCTGCTTTATCTTTACTCCAGACGGTCACAGGTCAGCAGGAGAGCAGCTACAGCAGCGTTACCGACGATAGGAGCTTGCTGAACAACAACACTTGCAAGGACAACACCTCTGTGTGCCAACATGCCAGGGGCAATTGTGGTCCTAGAACTACTGATGGGTCCCCTGGAACCAAGAAGGCGGCCACGTGAGAGGATATACCGCACTCGTATGAACCTCTTTGGCATGGGGGATGAGGAGGTGTATCGCCTCTTCAGATTCAGCCCAGATGCAATACTTGAACTAACCACAACCCTGCAGGATGACATCACCAGCCCAACACACCGCTCACAAGCAGTGCAGCCACTGGTGAAGGTACTGGCAACACTCCATTTCCTTGCAAGTGGATCATTCCAGCGTACAAGTGGAGTGGTAGCTGGGATGTCACAATCCTCCATGAGCAGATGTGTGCACCAGGTTGTCCCTGCAATCCTCAGACGCATGTCCAACCAGTTCATCAGACCCACCACTGAGGACCTGCGGCTGAAGGCAATGACAGATTTCTACAGCATTGCCAGATTCCCACGCACTGTGGGGGCCATTGATTGCACACATGTGGCCCTACAGCCCCCCAGTGCCACAGAGCACATATACCGCAATCGGAAGCATTGGCATTCCATCAACGTACAGGTGATAGCCGATGCCCAACGCCTCATATGGCACGTCCGTGCCAAACACCCCGGGTCCAGCCATGACAGCTACATATACCGTCAGAGCCCCATCCCAGCAGAATTTAACCAGAACATGTATGGGGACAGCTGGCTGGTTGGTGAGTGACATGGGAGTCAGGCATGACTATCCCCTCCCGTGATGCACAACAGAAATCGCACATGCATGACTAACATTATCCTGTCTTTTCCCTTACAGGTGACTCTGCATATGCACTGGGACCCCATCTAATGACTCCTTTCCGGAACCCCCAAACCAGAGGAGAGAGAAAATACAATGAAGCACACATCAAAACCCGTGCAGTGGTGGAGCAAACATTCGGGCTCCTGAAGTCCCGTTTCCGATGCCTGGATAAGTCTGGGGGGGCCCTATTGTATTCACCTACCTTTGTGTGTCAGATCATCGGTGCATGTTGCATACTACATAACTTTGCTATGAAAAAAGGCCTGCATATTGACATACGTGATGACCTGACCCCCGACCCACACAGTCCCCACCTGCCAGAGGACACCCAGTCTGCTGATGGAAGAGCAGTCAGGAGGGTCCTCGCCGTAGGCATCTTTGGACACTAAACCAAAACATTAATAACACAGACAGTGCACGCGTGTACACCACTGATGTCCCTAGATCACACACACCACATGCACATCGCATTGGATTAGCCCAAGTCCAGCATGTAGGAGTTGGGAGCAGTAACGCCAGCGTCAAGGCCCCAATGATGTCACTGTCCATTCACACACCTTTCACACGTCATTCATTCAGCCGTGGGGTTCACTTCACCACCATGGCCGAGGGTGACACCCCTTACTTTCAGGAGTGCCACCCCCTCACATTCACACACCATTCACACTGTCCCCTGCACTCCTGACCGTGTGCAGTACAAAAATATATTAATAATATCATATCCTGATAAATAAAATAAACAAAATCTCATAACCTGAGAAAAAGAAAAAATAAACTCATGACCTGAGTATGTCCAAAACAAAAATATAAAACAAGAAAAAAAAAAAAGGCCTCATCGGGGATGCCGGGGGCTTCTTCTGGGGGCCCCTCTCTGGCTCCGCAGCTGCCTGGATGGAGTGGGTGGGGGTGGGGGGGCATCTGGAGGTGGCTGATCCCCAGGTGGGCCACTCCTGGCAGGTGTGGCCTGCGTGCCCTCCAAGGCCCTGGCTATCCGTCCAAGGTAGGAGTTCGTCTGGGCCTGCATCCGGAGCTGACGGGTGACCTGGTAGTGCTGGGCCCGCCGACTCAGCCTCCCCTGGTCCCGGATGGCAGCACTGTTGGCCTGGACGGCTGCAGTAAGGTGCCGAATATCCCCCTGCACCTCCCCCAAAGTGGTGACCACTGCAGCGCAGTTGCAGCTTACATCCTGCACTGCGTTGCTGAGGTTGGCAACGGAGCCCAGGCTGTCAGCCACTTTCTCCAAGTGCACCGCTATGGCCCCCATCTGTTCCGTCTGCCTGGCGTGATCCCTCGCCAACTGGTCCTGGACACCATCAGACACCCCCCTGGTCTTCTGGGTCGCCTTCCTGGGGCCAGAAGATGGTTGTCCTCGGGTGGAAGGAGTCGCCCTTGAGGGGCTTCCAAGGATGGGGGAGGGGACGACAGACGGCCCAGGAGAAGGGGAGGAGACAGACAACACTAAGGTAAAGTCCTGCTCTGCCACAGCAGGATCCTCTACAACCACCTCGGCAGGTGTGGTGTGGCCACTCTCCTCCTCCACAACCTCTTCACCACCCAGTGGCTCAGGCACACGATGGCGTGGGGGGGATGGGGTGGAATGCACGCTGACAGATGATGGCCCAGCTCCGTCATCTGTGGATGACACAAAGCAGACACATGTTGGTGGTCCCACACACTTGGCACATGTACCCTCCCCCCCCCCCCCAAATGCTAAACAACAAATAGGGGATTATAAAACACTTACCTGTCCTTGTGCCTTCCTCCACGGAGTCATAGCCTGCGACCCCCTCCACCTGCTCCCTCTCCAGGCAGCGAGCAACCACCTCCTCCTCTGCGGTTAGGGTGACAGGACATGGGGGACCACCACCTGTGCCCCTCTCATACCTCCTGATGGAGGCCACCTTGTCCCTCACCTTGCGCCGCAGGTCATTAATTTTTTTTTGTATGTCCCCAGCAGTCCGGGTGGAGTACCCCAGGACATTGACCCTGGCAGCAATGGACTCCAGGATGCCCTGCTTCCTCTCCCGGCTGGTCTTCCGGCTTTTTTTGCCATGGAGAAAATCATTATCCGTCTCCATTGCCGAAATGATCACTGAGACCTCCTGTGCATTAAAATTCAGGTTCCTCCTCTCTCTGGGGGTAGCGGGAGCAGCCATCACCAAACAAAAGTATCTTCCCTGGGGTGGGGGGAAGCGGAAATACTTTTGCGCCGGAATGGCGTTTCCGCCAGCGCTTTTAAGCGCCCAGCGGAACGCATTGCGCTGACGTTTCCCAGGAAGTGGTGCCGACGGAAGTTGTGAGCATGCGCACAAGGGGGGCGAGTGGAGCCGCACTCACTGCGCATGCTCCGTGGATGATGCGCTGAACGTAAGCCTCTGCGCTGGGCTCCGCCCATCATTTACATATGATCACACCCACTTCCACTTGCGTCGGGTTACGCCAGCGCATTATCGTTACTCTGGCGCAAGTTTACGCGCAACTGCTATGTGAATTACAGGACTTGCGCTGAAAGGGTCTTCAGAGTAACGTAAATGAGAAGCGTTACTCCAGAGGAAAGATACTCTCATCTACCTGAATCTGGCCCTATGTATGGAAAAATAGAAGACATAGAATATCCCTCGCGATACTAAAACAGGATAAACAGCAAAGAGGTCTGGCAATGCCAGATATCAGGAAGTACTATCAGGCGGCCATATTGGCACGGGTGATAGAGTGGGCCAGAGACAGGCCAATAAAAAGATGGGTGCAAATAGAAAAGGCACAAGCCAAGGTACAATTAAGTAGCATAATTTGGGTTCCTGCACAATACAGAGCACTAAATAGCACTAAATAGTAGTGTTGCTCACGAATATTCGCATTGCGAATATTCGCTACGAATATTGCATATTCGCAAAAAACTCGAATATTGCGGCGAATATTCATATTTTTTCAAATTTATTTTTAAAACAGATCACATCCTAGTGATCTCCATCGACGTCTAAAAGCATTGCTGGTATGATTAGAGAGAGACCCTGGGCCGAGTAGCTGATGCGATTCTTTTATGTTGCCGAAAATTTGCATTGCAAATTTTCGGCAACATAAAAGAATCGCATCAGCTACTCGGCCCTTCTTTTGCATCAGAGCCAATCAGAAAAACTTGAATATTCGGCAAAAGGAATATTGCGCGATATTCCTTTTGCCGAATATTCGAGTTATTCTGATTGGCTCTGATGCAAAAGAAGGGCAGAGAAGATAATCGCGCAATATTCCTTTTGCCGAATATTCGAGTTATTCTGATTGGCTCTGATGCGCCCTTCTTTTGCATCAGAGCCAATCAGAATAACTCGAATATTCGGCAAACGGAATATTGAGCGATTATCTTCTCCGCCCTTCTTTTGCATCAGAGCCAATCAGAATAACTCGAATATTCGGCAAAAGGAATATTGCGCGATATTCCTTTTGCCGAATATTCAAGTTATTCTGATTGGCTCTGATGCAAAAGAAGGGCGGAGAAGATAATCGCGCAATATTCCTTTTGCCGAATATTCGAGTTATTCTGATTGGCTCTGATGCGCCCTTCTTTTGCATCAGAGCCAATCAGAATAACTCGAATATTCGGCAAACAGAATATTGCGCGATTATCTTCTCCGCCCTTCTTTTGCATCAGAGCCAATCAGAATAACTTGAATATTCGGCAAAAGGAATATTGCGCGATATTCCTTTTGCCGAATATTCGAGTTATTCTGATTGGCTCTGATGCAAAAGAAGGGCAGAGAAGATAATCGCGCAATAGGAATATTGCGCGATTATCTTCTCCGCCCTTCTTTTGCCCCCTTATTCTCCTTTCTTTTAAGTAGAGTTAGTGTAGAGTTAGTGTTTAGTGCATATTAGTTTAGTAATACAGGAAATGATCTCCGTTTCTGAGAATTTCGCAATCATTTTTCGCATTAGCGAAATTTCGCAATTTTTTTTTGGATAAAATATCACGAATATTCGATATTAGCGAATATTCGCAAATATTCTTCTATATATTCGCGCAATATCGCAAAATCGAATATGGCGTATTCCGCTCAACACTACTAAATAGCACAATGCACAATTTAACGAGAGACACTTTGAGAGAATGGGATAGGATACACAAAAAAATATATAGGGAATATAATTCCCCATTAATGAACCTGAAAAACAATGCATATTTCGCACCGGGAGAAGAAAAGGTTGGGGGGAATTGGATAAGAAATAAAAAGGTTTACTTGGGTGACATAATAAAAAATTGTAGAATTTTGACTCTGGAGGAGTTGAAACTTAGAGTTAATGACTGGAAACTGGATGACTGGCGGTACTCCCAGCTATGCCACTTTGTGTGACACCTTCTCCAGCCCTTGCGGACAGGAGAGGAGTTGAAACCGTTGGAGAACCTATGTAAAACAGGAAACTCAAAAGGCACAGTATCAAAATTATATAAGATACTATGTAAGATGCATGCGCCGGGAGGACCCCCATTAATCCAGAAATGGGAAAGAGAGCTAGGAACACAAAGAGGGAAACACACGTATCAAAGGATACTGTGTCTGACCCACTCGTCCACTGTAGATGTGAGAACTGCCGAGACCAATCATAAATGTATATCAGGCTGGTATGCCACACCGGATAAAATTAGCAAGTTTAAAGAAGGGCATTCAGCCGAGTGTTGGCGGGGCTGCCCTGAAAGGGGAACTATGGCCCACCTGTGGTGGACCTGCTCAAAAATTCAGGAATATTGGGACCAAATTCTAGGACAAATAAAAGAGATCACCGGCAAGGAGATAAAAAAAGATCCCTGGGAGGTACTCTTTCATGGAAGCCAAGAGGGAATAACAAGATACAAGAAGTCACTCACCCCCCATTTACTCAACGCAGCCAAACGGTTTATACCAAAAAAGTGTCAGGAAGTAGTATGTCCACAGATATGGGAATGGGTAGACGCAGTAGAGGAAACGTTCAGAATGGAAGAATTAAAAGGAGATGTTTTCTGAGAGCAGCACCAACTTTAAGGAAAAATGGAAAAGGTGGAAAGAATACAAAAAGACATGGAGTTATGCGGAAAAACTGAGAATAAGGTAATACGAACAGAATAGTACCAATATGTCAGCCAAAATAAATAACAATTGAAATAAAATAAAAAAAATAAGAATAAATTGTATAGGTATTAATAACGATACTCAGAATAAAATAAGAGCCCTGGGAACCAAGGGGGGGGGGGGTAGAGGGGGGGGAGGGGAGGGGGGGAAGGAGGGGGGAATAGGGATGGGAAAAACAAGGTTTGGGTCTTGGTATGTCTGAGCCATTTCGATTGTTATACGTAAAGAGAGTTTCCCATCAATAATGTAAGGGTGAGACGGCGTACACACGTCCGAGAACCTCGTCGGGCTAAACCCATCGTTCCCGCCCGACGAGGTTCCCGATGAGCGGTCGAAAAAGCTTGTCGAGCCAAAGTCCTCATTGAACAACGAGGAAAAAGAGAGCGTGCTCTCTTTTTTGGCTCGACGAGCTTCCCGACAGGACGCTCGTCGGAAGTGTACACACGACCGAGAACCTCGGCAGAATATGTCTCCCAGCGAGCTTGGTCGTGTGTACGCCGCCTATTGCACGATGTCACGTCTCTTCTGCAGATGAAAGGAACATTTTGATATGCACATAAAAGATTTATGTATTTAAAAAAAAAATAGAATAAAATAATAATAAAAAAAAAAGAGGAGGGTAAAGCACAGAAACCACAGATGATGCAAAACTGTTATGGAGATGAAGGAAGCATACAACTATGAGCTGTTCTCCAGTGCTTGGTTAAGGCTGAAGTGGTAAAAAAGAAAAAAAAAAGAAAACGGTCCATCAGACCATTCTCATTGGTTTAATCAATCGTGTGTACGTGGCCTTAGAGTAGCGCCATTGTCTTCTAAATTGCTTGTATGAGATAGAAGGGGGATGGGAATAGGTTTAAGCTTAGTAATAACCTGCACTTCTACTTTAACCGTCTCCTTAACCACATTTAACTGTAAAGCGAACTCATAAAATGTTACCTTCCATAATTGAATTACAACTCCTATTCTAATTAGTTGTTCCATGATAGTAACTCTAAAAGATGGTTAGAATGGGTTAGCATGACAGCAGGGAAACTAGTATTCTGAGAACAGAACAAGGGAAAGAAGAGAAAAAAAGGACCTAAGTTTATATGGGAGGCCTTCCAGCTATAGCTACTCTACAATCTGTCTAGGGTTCTGCTAGCAAGATATCCATATTCTCTGGCACAAGGACCACACAAGAATGGGGGAATCTCCACAATGAGAACATAGACAGCAGTGCAACTCTATTAAATTTCAAACTCCTCCTTAGTCCATAAAGCCCAAATCTAGGTTGGGCACAAAACTCACCAATCAATGAATGAACTCTACCTACACTGTGCACCACTGGGTCTTAAGGCCTGTACACACGATCGGCTTGTCTGATAAAGAACCTGTTTTACGTTTTTCCTATGGATAAAAAAACGATAGAAAAAAACGAACATCTGTGAGGAAGTCCATCGGTCAAAAATCCACGCATGCTCAGAATCAAGTCGACGCATGCTCGGAAGCGTTAAACTTATTTTTTCTCAGCACGTCGTATTGATTTACGTCACTGCATTTGTTCCATGACATTTTGTTTATGAAATTAAGGACTTTACTTTGGACTCCAAGAAGTATGGGTTGGCACTATCATTACTTAATTTACCTTAGCAATAAATACTTGGCAGAGCGTCTAACCTTTCTTTATTAAAAAAACTTTTGACTGGACATTAGAATTTACATCAACAGAAGATAAAGTGTGATGTCTTTTTATCTCTAATTTAACTTTACTGTTTTAACAAGGCTTTTTTTAATAAATAAAAAAGTGTGTTTTCTACCTAGAATAACCAACCAGCCTTCAATTATTTTGCTGGGTAGCAAATGAACACCAACAACATTTCCCTGGGTGCTAAGGTCAGCAGTATTTTTCCCTGTTGCATTTTTTATAAATGGATTCCAAGCTGACACATTTATGGAATGACGAGAATCAGACATTTCTGACAATTACTCTGTAAAATTACTCTCTAAATTGCAGCTATATTATGGGTCATAACAAGGTTTTATTCTACTTTCAGGCAGCCAGTTCTTTCTCATTAAGCAGAAACCTGTTAAAAGCCAAGCTGCCTGGGTACATCAGCAACCCATAACAAAAGATTCCCATATAAACCTTTTCCTTTATTTAATAAACAATAATAGAAGAATTTCTCTTTGGGCCCAATCTGTACTCATTCTCTTCATCTACTCTTCAGGAGATTTATAAAACTGGAGAACAGTAAATGAGAATAAAAACTTCTTGATTTTTGCAGACTATCGTAATTTTCTGGAGAATGAAAGGTGAAATATATTAGCTGCCATGGGCTGCAACCCTATATTCACATTTTGTTTCTCAAAATTTTCCTTTTCCTTCTGCTTCTCCTTTCACTTTCCATACTCCACATTCAACTGTGGTGGTGTGGTTCTAAAGCCTCAAGTTTTTTTTAATTTTATGCATTATGCCGTGTACACACAACCGTTTTTTAAAGTTATAGAAAAAAAAAATAATTTGTCTCGACGTGATTCTTGTCAAACCTGCCTTACATACACGGTCGTGAAAAAAAATGCTCGAGCAAAGCACGGTGACATACAACACGTCTTTTTTCCCCGTCGTTAGAACCTACACGTGACCATTTTTCACGACGTGAAAAACATAGAGAAAAAAATAGAGCATGTTCTAAATTTTTAATGCCCATTTTTCACGTTGTGAAAAATGCTCTGGATCCTGCACATGATTGTTTTTAATGACCAATTAAAAAAATTACATTTTTTTCGTCATGGAAAACGGTTGTGTGTACGCGGCATAAGGGTAAAAAACCTTCTCTGCTGCAGGATCTTTCCAGCCCCCACCTTTTTCTTACCGGGTTCTTCTCTTCTTGCCTGGAGTGTGACACCCACCTTTAGGGTGATCACAATCACTGAGCCCTTTGCGTTATGGCCTACCTGGCCAGGCGTGGGTGCTACGCAGAATTCCTGGTTCCAGAGCCAAGCTGGTCCGGAACACTTTGAGCACAGCGGGGACCCAGTGACTGACTGGGTTCCCACCATCGGAGATCCCAAGCGAGTTGAGCTGTTCGGTGGGGAATCCAGTTGAGGGACACCAATGAGAGGCTGGTGGCCCAACAGCACTAGAATGAACCATCGGGGATCGAGGTACTGGACACTGAGGGATTGATTCCTCTCTCAGTCAGTGCCCTGGTGACATTGGATGAAGATTCAGGCAAACCTTTATTCAGGAGGAGTTCCTCCATATTCACACTCGGGCAAGGCCTGTGGCAGAGGCGCTTGTCTGACGGTCATTCAGAAGAGCCTGTGGCAGAGGCATCCTTCTTAAGTTCGAGTGATACTCTGGCTGCCAGGTCTGTGAGAGGGACCTGTCCAGGTACACTATACCCACTCAAGTTGTAGTGGCGCAGAAAGACTGATTGTTGTCGGAAGCAGGATTGCTTCAGTATCCAAGGCCTGAGTCTGCTACTCTCCTTCAAAACCTTTCTTCTGTCCTTCCCTCACCTGTTGATTGTTTTTACCCAGCTGGGTAATAGAGAGCACCTATGGAAGAGACTTCCTATTCGCGGACATTCCTTTATTGCTACTGAGTTCATCGTTCACGCTAGACACTTCACTAGAGCCATGAGGTAACATGCCATCCCTATTCTAACCAGCGGCTCCTTCGAAGGTGAGCGCTACACTATGTTTTTCTGGCTGTTTGTAACATCCTCCAAGAGTCCCTAAACCTTTCCTTTTTTTGCTCACTTCTGTTTGCCTGGAACAAGCAGTACACATTAGTTGTGGGCAAGTTGACTTCTTTATGCAAACTGCAAATCCCATAGCTAGCAAGACATGGTGGCTATGTTCCTGCATACAGTGGGATCATGGAGAACTAATGTAGTTACCCTCTAACACAAAGTCAAATCATAGCAGCAAAAAAGTGGATTTTGAAACATGGAGGAGGCTGAGAGCAACACAGGGTACTTTTTGAGTTAAGAATACGTACTTGAATAGAATTTTCAAACCAGAGTTTAGTGTCACTTATAGCTAGGAGATATCTTTAACTTTACAGAACAAGTCCAATTAAATGTGACTAACTAATAGATATACTGAGACCTGGATGAATGAGAACTTTCCTTTCCTTCCTCTTCCCCTTCCCCTTTCCTTTCTTTCCTCCTGAATTTTGAGCATGCGACTTCTGCTAGCAAATATGTATGGGACTCTGACTTATATATTTTTTGGGGATATTTATTGTACCAAAAAGTTAAAAATGTTGTTTTTTCAAAATTGTCGCTCTTTTTGTTTATATAGCGCAAAAAATAAAAACCGCAGAGATGATCAAATATATAGGGGGATTACTCTATTTTGAGTTGCGCTACACTATATAATGTATTTTTTTGTGCATTTGTTTCTGCAGCTGTGGATCAGTTGTGTGGCAGGTGCCGGCATTGGACCACAACACTCATGCACCGGAGGTTTTTGTGTTGTATCTTGACATTGTCTCTGAGAGTCAGGTGATGGACTGCTGGATTGTTGAACATCGTTACAAGCTCCTGGGTAACTCGCTTACCAAAGTTTTTTTTTTTCGAAAGGGAAGTTTTATTGTATACAATTTATACATTACATCGGTATACATCGGTATACAGTACAGAATCATTGAGTAACAAAAAGATAACAGTATTAAATCATACATTTTTAAGAGGTTTGTATTTCAGGTCTATGAGAAGATAACGTCTGAACGAAAAAAAATTAATTATTCAAGTTGTAGTAGAATAAAACCATGACCGGCGTGAGGTAGGCAGCGTGGTTAGGCATGGTATCATATGTCATTGGGAATTCTATCTGTTATGATATCTGTGAGAGTATCTGTGTTTTATCAGGCGTACAAGATATCTGCATGTTTGATCGTTGTTAGTGGATATTGGTGTCAGTGCGTCTTCCCTGGGTAATGGCCTAATGAATTTCTAAGTGATGGTGTCTCGTAGGGTTGCGGTCGCCGGACCACTAGTAATCCCTATCCAGTACTCTAACCAAAGTTGTGTCTGTATTGCAATAGTGTCAACAGTGTAAGTATGACCACAGATTACAAGGTGTTAACTGTGCAAGTTGTCCTTCTCGCTTCTAAGTTTAAAGTGCCATCTTAATGCTGAATTGATAAGACTGGGTTGATCAGACTCCAGCGGAAGGTGTGTTTTTAGCGAGTACGCAGGTCCAGAACTGAATTTTTAAGGGCCAGGTAGCCCACTTTTAATTAAAAGCACAAAACGTTCACAAATACATCAGTAGCCCTCACAAAGGGGTTCCATGATTACTGCTAGGGTTGTCCCGATACCGATACCAGTATCGGTATGGGGACCGATACCGAGTATTTGCGGGAGTACTTGTACTCCCGCAAATACCTCCGATACCGAAATAGAATACTCCCCCCCCGCCCACGCCGCCGCTGTATATGCAGAGCTGACCCCGCCGCCGTATATACAAAGCTGCCGCCGCCGCGAACATTATAGGCACCTTTAGTTTGAATAGTTGTTTTTCCCGCGGCGCGTGTGTAGACACTCCCCCTTGCTCTGGATTGGACGGATCTGTCCAATCCTGAGCAAGAGGGAGTGTCCTTTACATGGCGCGCGGCAGGGAAAACAGCTATTGAAACTAAAGGTGCCTATAATGTTCGCGGCGGCGGCGGATTTTGTACATACCGCTGCGTTATCATCATCGGGTACGGGGGAGATGGCTGCGCAGCCATCTGACTTTTGATTCATTTTGATCTCTGCAAGCAGTGGCTGGGCGTGCAACTCACCACCTGCATCATACTATGTGGTATTATAGCCGTAGTGACTCACCTGTGAGGAGTGGTATCTTGCTCCTTGCACACCCTTCTTGCCCTTAGTAAATCTCCCCCTTTGGATATTCTTACTAAGGTGCCATGGGAGAATATAGCAAAATGAGTAGCAAGGTGACATCATCAGACTGTTGCTACTCTGGGGGGGACATGGCTGCGTATATGGGGGGGGGGGACATGGCAGTATATGGGGGACATGGCTGCAATATGTGGGGGACATGACTGTATATGGGGGACATGGCTGCAATATGTGGGGGACATGACTGTATATGGGGGACATGGCTGCTGTATATGGGGGACATGGCTGCAATATGTGGGGGACATGGCTGCAATATGTGGGGGACATGGCTGCATCTATGGGGGGGGACATGGCTGCAATATGTGGGGGACATGGCTGTATATGGGGGACATGGCTGCAATATGTGGGGGGCATGGCTGTATATGGGGGACATGGCTGCAATATGTGGGGGACATGGCTGTATATGGGGGACATGGCTGCAATATGTGGGGGACATGGCTGCATCTATGGGGGAGACATGGCTGCAATATGGGGGGGACATGGCTGCGTATGTGGGGGACATGGCTGTATATGGGGGACATGGCTGCAATATGTGGGGGACATGGCTGTATATGGGGGACATGGCTGCATATGTCGGGGACATGGCTGTATATGGGGGACATGGCTGAAATATGTGGGGGACATGGCTGTATATGGGGGACATGGCTGCATATGTGGGGGACATGGCTGTATATGGGGGACATGGCTGCAATATGTGGGGGACATGGCTGTATATGGGGGACATGGCTGCAATATGTGGGGGACATGGCTGCAATATGTGGGGGACATGGCTGCAATATGTGGGGGACATGGCTGCAATATGTGGGAGACATGGCTGCATTTGGGGACACATTTAAAAAAAGTATCTGTATTCGGTATCGGCGACTACTTGAAAAAAAGTATCGGTACTTGTACTCGGTCCTAAAAAAGTGGTATCGGGACAACCCTAATTACTGCATCTTGCATACTCAACACTTTAGCCTCCTGGCTTTCATTCTTGCCATCTGGCTGTTTCAGGCCTTTAGCCCAGGTCTTAGGTCTGCTCCTCAGAACAAACAGAGTTTCCTAGAGTTAAGCTCTCTCCTAGCTTAATCCCGATGAGAGCCTTGCTCATTAACCAATGGCATCTGCCTCCTGCAGACATACATGCTCTGGCTGCACCCATGCAGCGTCTGACTCCTCTCAGAGGGATGGGAGTCCACCTGACTCCCGGGCACAGACTTCCTGTCTGTTGGGTGGGGCCCTGAGCCATAGTCAGGTCACAACTAAATAGCCCAACACACAGCTGTGCAATCAGCGTGTCTTTCTCTACAAAATCTTTAAGGTCACACAGGGTCCCACCACTTTATATATATATATATATATATATATATATATATATATATATATATATATATATATATAGCGCTCACCACTGAAGGAGCCACTGGTTTGATGATGGGATCGGCAAATTAAGTCACTCTCACTTTTGTCTAGGGATGCACCAGAAATACCAGATAATGCTTGAGTGTCCACACAGTGAATAAAGGTTTTCTCAATGCTTTAAAGGGGTTGTAAAGGTGCACGTTTTTTTACCTTAATGCATCCTTTGCATTAAGGTAAAAAAACATCTCACAGCACCGGCCCCCCCCGAGCCCCCGTTGTACTTACCTGACCGTTCGAATCTCCCGGGCGCGTCCTCTTCGGTTCCCAGCCTGGCCGTTGATTGGCTAGGCTGGGTGGATTGATAGCAGCGCAGCCATTGGCTAGCGCTGCTGTCAATCAGAGCGGATGACGCGGCGCGCCGGGGGCGGAGCCGAGTGATACAGTCGGCGGCTATGGCCGCCGCTGTATCACGGGAGTGCGCTCTCAAAAGCTTTCCTCCATGCGAGCGCCCTCGCATGAAGAGGGAAAGCTTTTGCGAGGAGGAGCCCAGACAGCCGCCGAGGGACCCCAGAAGACAGCTTTCCGGGCCACTCTGTGCAAAACGAACTGCACAGTGGAGGTAAGTAGAACATGTATGTTATTTTTTTTTTTAAAAAGCCCTGACTTTAGTGTCCCTTTAATTGCAGGCCAACTTTGCCAAACATCAACTCGATGAAGAAAGAACAGGTTGATGAGAAGGAAAGAACTCTAGAGGCCTGGATATAGGTGTAGCAGAGATTAGCTCTTGAAAAAGAACACAGAGCCCACACATCGCCAATAAGCACCCTGGGTGGGCGAGGTGTCTCCCGGGCCGGTCTCTCTCTCTCAGACAGCAGCCGGGAAGTCACCTTAAATTCTAGCTGGGAGGAACGAGTTTCGCTGACTTGACTCTAAGCCCCTGCCACGGGCCAATAAAATGTAAAAGATTTAGAAATGTCCGAACAGAGCGAATCCTCCCAGTAACTTTCTCCTTAGAAAGGATCTCCGGATGACAGCAAAGCATACCTGTCCATTGCCTGGACGCCGGATCTTCTCCACGGCAATGGGAACCCAGTGAGCCACAGGGGTCCCCTCAGCTTTGTCTCTGGTTGAGACTCGATAAGGCCTGAAGCCCGGCCAGGTAGGCCACGCCGGCAGGGTCCCTGGATGCGCACACCCTGAAGGTGGGCGCCGTACCCCGACTCCAGGACCCCACACCGCAAAACGCCCCCGAACACCTGACCTCCGTCCCAGATATATCCCTCCCCAGCATGCCCAGCGAGAGAAAACCCTCTCTAATTGGCTGCTGGGGAAGATTCCATCTGCCAGAAATACCTCTAGCTCCCACTGCCTGCCAAGGATGAACTCACATCCTCACAATGCAGTCCGAGCCAGTGGTCCTTTCCAGAATAACACAGGTCATTAACCCTGACAAATCACGACTGGGAGCAATGTAACTCTCTCAGTCAAACTAGCTTTTGGAAAAATGCCAATGCGAAAAGCAAGGGGGCGCTACACCCACCCCTCCCCAAAAGAGACACTGTCCCCAGTGTCCAAAGCATTCAATTTATCAATGCAGGCCTGACACCAAAACAGGACAGTTAGAAGAAAGAAAAGAGAAGAGAAACAAACAATACACATAGTAATTCACATATGACATATATAATACACATTACTCAACCCTATCTACCTAGCTACCCAGTCTCCGCAGCATCAGCAATAGGTGAATCCAAAAAAAAAAAAACTGTCATAATTGAAGGAAAAAGTTATCATCAAGAAAAAAAAAAAAACACAATATATACATTTGTCTTCTCCTTTCAAAAGAAGTGAGGCTGTGGACTCAGGCCTGAGTACAAAACCTTCCTTCCCGCATAAAAGTTATATTACAATAGATGCTAGAAGAAAAAAAACAAAAAAAAACAATAGATATAAAACACAGTGAGTTCAAATATTTCTATTCCGCGGGCCAGGGTACTGCCTCCAGTGGCCACCTATGTACAAAAACTCAAACGGTGCGGAAAATAGCTACAGAGGGGATAAACTAAAGTCTCTTTCCCCTTCTCTCCTTTTGTTTTGTGATTCCAGAAAAAAAAAATCTGTAGAATCAGCTTCTTGTGCGAGGGCCCATTCTAACTGATTGAACCCAACCGCTCCCGAAAGTTTATGCACAAATCAAAGTATTTTGTTGTCCAGGAGAAGTGGGGGGGGGGGAATGGGTCAGTCACACGGAATGGGGCATACTTGTCCGTAACTTCCCAACATCAGCACTGCAAGCTTTAACAAGGGGCCAGGGGTGCTTCAAACAGGCGTCCCACCGGGACGGTGCACTTCTGATTGGAGAAGCACAGCAAACACAGGGTTCCCGACTCACACAACCTTTTTTTTTTGAGCGTGTCGCTTCTTCCTTCTCCTCCCGATTTCAGGGGCTCGGGATCCTACGAAACCCTGCTGTTCAGGGAACTGCGGTTCAAAAAGATGGTCAGGCAAATCTCCATCGTCCGTCTGTGATCCCCCCGACTAGAACTCCAGGTCGGGCGAATCCTCCGCTCCGGCGGGCAGACAATGGGACACCTGGGATAGGTCAGCGGATAGGTCAGGTTGAAGGGTCCTCCGTATCCTCTCCCAGTCAATTGGTGATGAAGGTCTCTCTTTAGTCGCAGCACAATAGATGGGAGACCACCCCGGCGGAGACGGTCTCACAGGCAACTTGGGCCTTGATGTAGGCCGCACGGGCCATATGGCTGTCGAGGTCTTCCATCTCATCCGGCGGGTTTGTCTTCTGTAAGCGGGAAGACAGAACAAGCCCCGGCGGGACTGCGGAGGACGATACCTCGGTACTTCCATTCCTCGGGGACTCCGGCTCTGGATTCTCCCCGGAGAGAGGGTTTTTCGGCCACGAGGACTCTGCCTCGGCGGTAACAGCTCCGGTTGACCGATCCATAAAATACTCTCTCGGGAGTCCGACTACTGGCATTGTAGTGAACAGAGGGGCCCGACACTGGAGACATCGGGAGAAAGGCAAAGGGCAGACGGCCAACTCCTCACATCTAGGGCAGGTGAGGCCCAGAATCTCCTCTCCTTCCGACGATAATAGGACAAACTGTCCCACTGTGGACAGCCGAACACCAGTGTCTGTCACGAACATCACGAACCCCGCAGGCTCAGAAGGCAATCTCGGCTCAGACATGGGACGCCTCGGGGTAGGTAGCATCTTCGAGGTCACGGACATCTTCCAATAGCAATCCGCACTCCTGGTGGTTCTGCCTTCTTGGCGCGCAGATGGGCGTGACTTTGCCTGTTTGGCGTGAAATCTCCAATGCACGTCTCACGTAGGGGAGGGTAGCTCCTCTCAATCAGCAGAACCTGTCTGGACACGTTGCAGGCGCACGCTATGCCGCACACGCGCATGCTCCAGCTTAAAGAGACAGGCCTCACCCTTCGCTCTCCGGACAGTTCAACACACGATGAAACACTCACTTCTGGTTGCCAAGAGCAACAGCCGATATCCCGGACGAGCCTCCACGTGTAGCGTTACCCCCGAAGAAGCCGCTGGTTGATTTTGGGATCTACTCTCTTTAGAGATTTGTGGTTTAGGAAAGAAAATGGACTTTATAGGCACTAATCATAAACGTAATGTAAATGTTTTATTGATACAATACCAAAAAGATTCTGGTATTGCACTCACAATTACAATATAAAGTTATAAAAATACATTTAAAAAGACATATATAATTGATCACACAATAAAAATAGTGAACAAAGAAAATAAGTAGTTGTTGTAGTCAAAAAATGGTCCGGTGTAGAAATCAATGCAGATTGATAACTACTGTAGATATAGATATACATAAACATAAACTCTACATGTTTCGCATTTGTTGCTTCCTCAGGAGTTATGATTTTTCGTTCCCGCTGTTGGGTATCATAGAAAAGATTTTTGACAGTATAGATGAATATTGTCTGGAACTTAGAAGATTCCAGATGATTGAAAAACGATCCGAATCAAGCTAGAGCGGTATGGCTTATTCCAAATGTGTGCACCGCAGAGTGTTGGTGGAAAGGGCTGAACAACTACTTTGATTAGTATGCTTGGGCAGCTAAATCAATAATAAAGAGGGGATGATCCCCTAGCGTTGAAGCCTGAATTCCAATTAGTAGGTAGACCAACAATAGTAGAAGGCTGCGGTGTGTTCAGGAGTGTGTCACTCAGGCCGTTTGGTTAAATTCCCTGCTTGAAAATGGCAGACTCATCTACTCTCTTTAGTTTAGCTCACCCATGTTTTTTTTTTAACAGAGATGTTTTATTGAGAGAAAAAAACAGGGTTACAGCATCACATGTACACAAAAGCACAGCACAATACAAATATCAGGGTGAACTGTTAGGAGGTAAAGCAGAGCACCTACCCTAGCCGCTACATATTGGCAGGGTGAAAAGAAAAGAAAAAAAAAGAAAAAACAGGACATTCAAACCCCCACACTAACAATAGGAAGCTTACCGGAGCTTATTTCAGAACCCCCACCCCCCCTGAGGATAGTACAGGAAAAGGGGTGGGGTAATAAACCGGAGTGCCAAGATGGGGGGGGGGGTTGGGGAGAGCGAAAAGGGGGGGGGGAGAAGGCTATAAGGATCAGCTATTGTCATACAGGAATAGTTTATCAACCAAACCAGAGACCACATCTAACCCCTGGCATCAATCCACGCAGACCACACCTTGTCAAATTTTGCCGGGCATTGTCTGCTCTCATACGTGATCCTGTACAGCGGGAGCACTTTATTGATAGATAGGGTCCATGATTCCACCGTCGGTGGATCCACCGCCTTCCATTTAAGGAGGATTTCCCTCCTGGCATAGAAGAGGGCGAAGGTAAGAAACAGCTTGGAGTATCTGTCTCCCTGGATCTCCTCTAAATGGCTCAGGAGAAAAACCAGGGGGTCCAACGGGATCTGCAGCTGAGACACCTCGCCCAAGACCTCGGCCACCCGGCCCCAGTAGGGTTGGATTTTGGGACAAGACCAGACCAAGTGCCAGAACGAGCCCTCCTGCACCCTACATCGCGGGCAGAGGGGGTCTCGCTGGGGGAAGATACGGGCCAGCCTTTGAGGGGTATAGTATGCTCTATGTAGGAATTTGATTTGGATAAACCTATCCCTAGCTGCTATAAGTGACGGGATGAACAGAGAGACGCACTCCTCCCACTTTTCGTCATCCAGGTCAGGTATATCAGCCTTCCACTTATCAAATGTGCGGGTCAACCCAGAGTCATATGCTACCGTCAGATAAAGATAAAGGGTAGATAGTGGTCGCCCCATAGTACGTGAAGTCAGGAGTCTCTCGACCGAGTCCGATTGGAGTGTGAGTCTGTCCGGGAATTGGGCCCCGTATGCGTGTCTGAGCTGCCAGTACCGAAACGTCCACTGTGGCGGGACCGAGTACCGGTCCCTTAGTTCCTGAAAAGTCATGAGAGCGCCGTCAGAAACAATATGTTTAAGGGTAGTTATCCCCTTACCTGCCCATACTGAGGGGTCAAGAAGAGAGTGGAAATGGGGCAGTAGGGGATTACCCCAAAGGGGCGTATGAGGAGAGACATGGGAGGGTTTTGCATATATTTCCCTAGCATCCTTCCAAACCTTGATGGTAGTTGTCATGGGGACCGTGACCGAAGGGGTCGATCGGCAACCACGAAATGCGAGGTTGCTCAGAGCGGCGTATGAGCCCAAAATAGCTGCCTCCAATGTAACTGCCGGATTCTGCTTAGGTTGGGCGAACCACCACCGGACAGTAACCAATACAGCCGCCCAGTAGTATAGTTGAAAGTTTGGAAGCGACAGGCCTCCGCCCGATAGGGGTAGGTATAACTTTTTTTAGCTATCCTAGGGGTTTTCCCCCGCCCAAACAAAGGCCCCCAGCTGACTCTCCAGCTTCTTAAAGAATTCCCTCGGGAGGTGGATCTCGGAGTATTCCGAAAGTAGTACAAAAATTTGGGGAGGAGTACCATCTTGAGGAGGTTAATCCTACCCACCGGTGTCAGAGGGAGCGATCGCCACGCTGCGAATTTAGCGGTGACCTGTCTCATCAAAGGGTGAATATTGCGCGCCACGAAGTCGTCCAGCGCCGCAGTGACCCTGACCACCAGGTATTTGATTTCCCCAACCCAGTGGAGCTGCGACTGAGGAGTAGACTTAGTAGGGGAGGGATGGAGTGAGAAGAGTTCCGATTTGTCCCAGTTGATGCGGACTCCAGAGAAGCCAGCGAAACGGTCAAATTGGGCCAGGGCCTTGTCAAGGGATCCGGACGAGTCGGCTAAGTACAGCAGGGTATCGTCGGCATAAAGGGAGATTTTTTCGTGCAAGGGGCCAACCCGTAACCCCTGAATCTCTCCGTCCGCCCTGATAAGAGCCGCCAGGGGCTCTATGGCCAGAGCGAACAGACCCGGAGAGAGGGGACAGCCCTGTCTTGTGCCCCGCCCCAGTGGGAATGGGTCTGACAGGCACGCATTTGTACAGACCCTGGCCCGGAGGGCGTCATAGAGAAGCCTAACCCAGGATATAAACTTGGGACCAAAGCCAAACTTGGCGAGAACCGCCCAGAGAAACCTCCACTCAACAGAGTCAAAGGCCTTCTCGGCGTCAAGAGAGGCCACCAGGGTCTGACCCACGTCGTCCGCCCTAGCTATATGAGTAAAGAGCCTCCTAAGGTTGATGTCAGTACCCCTCCCTGGCATAAAACCCGTTTGATCGGGGTGCACCAAGGCTGTGATAACCGTGTTCAACCGAATAGCCAGGACCTTGGCTAGCAGTTTAGCATCAACATTCAGTAATGATATGGGTCTGTAGGAGGGGCAAAGGGAAGGATCCTTACCCGGCTTTGGAATGACCACAATCACCGCTTCGCCCATGGAGGTGGGAAGAGAGTGCAGGCGTTCAGCAGCCACCAGCATCTCCCGGAATCTGGCCGCTAAAACGTCAGGGTATTGTTTGTAGAGTTCTACAGGGAGACCGTCAGGTCCAGGGGTCTTGCCCGGTTGCATGGTCTTAAGTGCCTTGAGTATTTTGTCTAGGGAAATGGGTCTGTCAAGGGTGGTTCTAAACTTATCAGTCAGGACAGGGACGTCAACCTCATCAAGGTAAAGGGCCAGATCGTCATCCCTAAAGGTCACATGTGATGTATAGAGGCGCTGGTAGTACATGGCAAAGGTACGGTTAATCTCCTCCGGGGTGTACAGGAGACCTCCGTCCAGACCGGCTATCTGGGGGACAGCCATGCCCCCTGAGTGTTCCCTGGAGAGCCAAGCGAGGAGTCTGCCCGATCTTTCCCCCTGCTCAAATATACGTTGTCAAGGAGGTGTGGAGGGACATAACCTCCCCAGTAAGGGACTGCAGTCTAATGTAGTGATGGGGATCCCGGGAACGAACATACAGTGCCTCCTGCGCTGAGGCGGCCGCCTCAGCCGCCCCTAGTGCAGAATAGTGTTGCTCACGAATATTCGCATTGCGAATATTCGCTACGAATATTGCATATTCGAGTATTCGCGAATATCTCGAATATCGCGGCGAATATTCGCTATTTCGAATATTCGATATTTTTCAAATTTCGCAAAAAAATTCGCAATAAAATTCGCAATAGCGAAAATTCGCAATTTTTTTTTTTTTATCAAATATCACGAATATTCGATATTAACGAATATTCGCAACCGCATATGTGAAATTTCGCTTTTTTTTATATAAAATATACCGAATATTCGTAAATATCGAATATTCGTGATATTTTATAAAAAAAAAAAAAAAAAAAAATCGCGAAATTTCACATTAGCGAAAATTCGCATTAGCGAAAATTCGCATTGGCGAAAATTCGCAATTTTTTTTTTTTTTTTATAAAATATCACGAATATTCGATATTAACGAATATTCGCGAATATTCTTCGAAATATTCGCGAAATATCGCGAAATCGAATATGGCGTATTCCGCTCATCACTAGTGCAGAACGCCTCCCCCAGCGCCAGGTCCAGGAGCTTGAAGGGCAGGGATTTGTTAACTAATATGCTCACCCCTCTGGCAAAGGTGGAGTATGTACAGTGATAGTGGGCGGCCACCCAGGGTTTTTTAAGAGCCAGGGTTCTACTACACACCAGGTGAGTCTCCTGAAGGATACAAATGTGAGGGTTGTGGGATCTGATGAATTGGAACACCAGTGACCTCTTAACCCGGAGAATTGAGGCCCCTGGTATTCCAGGACATAATGTTAAGTGCCGACATGACAATCAGTGGTAGGTGAGAGGGCCGGATCAGAACAATAAAGCTCCAGGGAGGCTGGCGCCAGGACCCGAGGCGGTTCCTGCCGCATAAAACCAGACATTGTACAGTACCGTGCATGCTCAATAAAACATCTGAACATAAACTTAAAAAAAAAAAAAAACAAAGTGAAAAAAGGGAAAGAAAAACACATATCATAACCAGCCCAGACCGGGCAACATAACCCCCCCACCCTGCTCAGTCCCTCAAAACTGGGAAGAGCTTCCATTCCCCAGTCCCACATCAGCACGCCGGCTGCAAAAGGGGGTAGGTGTGCAAGCGACGAGCCGGGGCCCACCGGTAGTCCGGGGGGTGTCCTCTTGAGCACGACGCCTCTCCGCTCCTGGCCCCTCCAATGGGTATAGGAGGCAGGTGAGGCAGCACATCAGAAAAGGATCGACAGCAATAGACATATGAGCCCTCCCCACCCCCCTGCTAGGATAACGATCTCCAACAGTCGTGCCACGCCTCAGAGAAACAGAAAGTGGATAGAAACAAAAAAATAAAAGGAACATCGGGCGGGGGTAGCAGACCGTGCATTGTAAGATGAAAAAGAAGATAAAGGGCCGCACTCAGTGTTCTCCTGAGGTACTCAGGGGCACAAAACTTGTGTTGCAACATCAGTCAGAAACAGTGGCCTCTCGGTAGGACCCTCCAACAAAGTGACCGTTGAGGGGGATGGGCAGTCCTCTCACCAATGACCCCCTCACAGGCCCTCCAGAGCCAGGGTGACGTCCGGGGGAGGGGAGGCCACGAAAGGGGGGACTTCCAAACAGGAGGGGTAACAAGTCACTGTCATGAGGGCCAGGGTCCCCACCCGAGAGGCAGGGATCAGTACATCAAACTAAAAGAGGGGAGAACATGGAAGTTACTCACGGTGCTTGCTCAGCGGTGCGGTGGCAGGGTATCAAGCCAGTCAGAGGCCTCTCTCGGGGTGTTAAAAAACCGAAGGGATTCGCCGTCTTGAACCTTGAGTCTGGCCGGGAAAAGGACGCTGTACTTGATGTTGCGGGATCTCAGGGCTCCCTTGACCTGGTCAAAAGACTTGCGTTGCCTCTGGGTCTCCACGGAATAATCCGGGAAGATCATCAGCCTGGTGTTTTGAAACCGAATCTCCCCTTGCTGCCTGGCCGCTCGGAGGACCTCATCTCTATCCCTGAAGTTCAGCAGCCGCAGGATGAATGTCCTCGGGGGGGCTCCCGGGGGTCCCGGCTTAGGGGGGACCCTGTGCGCCCTCTCTGCGGTGTAATGGGGAGAGAAGTTTGCATCAGGGAGAACGGAGCGCAGTAAGTCCTCCACATAGGCTGTCGGATCTTTTCCCTCAACCCCCTCCGGGAGGCCGATGATACGAAGGTTGTTCCTCCGGTTTCGGTTCTCGGCGTCCTCCACCCTAAATTCCAAGGACTTCACTTTAGTGTGGAGCGTGCTGAGGGAGGCCGAGTGTTCCATGGAGTCATCTTCCAGCAGCCCGATGCGCTGCTCCGTCTCCGTGACGCGGGAGCGGAGCTTATCCATGTCCTGACGGATAAGTCCCACATCTAGTTGCACCTCCTCTATCTTGGCCGTCAGGGTGGACTGGCAGGTCGCTATGGCGGCCATCACCTCCGGGAGCCAGGATGGTCTGGGGTCCGTGGGATCCCCAGGCGGCTGAGACGCCATGCGGGAGGAGCGCGTGGTGCGCGGCTCCACGAGGTAGGCCGAAGGAGGGTGAGATACCTCCGTTAGTAGAGGGAATCGGAGCTTTTTTCCCTTACCGGACTGCGCCCGGGGAGTCCCCCGCCTCATCCAGGTGGCAGCGGACGGAAAGGTTAGGGGCTGCAGACCAGTGGAACGGATCAACGAGGAGAAGCCAGCGGAGCTCACGGAGGATGCGACCGCTCACGTCGCCATCTTGGACACGCCCAGCTCACCCATGTTTAATCAGCTTGGACTCGCCCTTGACACATCAGAAGTCTGGTTGTGGGATATTGTGACCCCTACTGGGTTGGAGTCACAATAACAGACACACAGTATACAATAGCAATATGACAATAAATTACCTGCTGCGGTGATACGACCCCTCCAGACGAGAAAAAGAAATACACTCCACACAGTAAGTATGATTGACTGTAAATGGGTATGTTTACTGTAGGGCACTTAGAAACGACAAGCATAAGGTTTAAATACAACCACAGTCAATGAACAGCAACCCAAACTGATTCGCAAGGGCCCTTGCAAGAATCAGTAATTAATGTAAGTTAACAAGAATTTTATACCCAAGAGTGGTATCACCCGCCTAAACTCAAGATCAGTCTCTGCTCGCGAGCGTCCCTAGCGGACAGTCCTGAAGACTAGTCAATGTTCAACGTAGCGGCCGGTAGGTGCACTTTAAATTGTAATCCACAGGTAATGGTATAGGAAAGAAATCATACAAAAGAACGTCGTGGCAGTAGATCGTGGCAGTGTTGATTGCTCGTCAGCGTCAGTCACCACTATGAACACCGAGACAGTTAACTAGGCCTCCGAGTTTCCTAGCTACAGGCCAGACGTGTGTCCATAGCTGGTAAATAGAGACTGGGTGTCTATGATAACCAGGTAGTCAAAGGTTGAGCAAGTGCTATCACCCAACAGGCAGATCCGCCTGATTCCTCCTCAAGAAGAAGAAGAAGAAGAAGAAGAAGAAAAGGGAACCTGCTGCTCAGGTGTCGCTCCAGAACACACAGGATCCCGGCCGAGGAGGTTGCACTGCTATGGTTATCAGCTGGACAGCCTCTTCAATCTTCCGGGAATACTGGCTTGGAGATTAGGTCTTTCTTCCGTCTGGATGGCAGGTTCTTTCCCAAATCTTGGCCCAGGCTTCTGGCCTAAGACACGGCAGTCTCTCTCAGCCGCTCCGCACAGGAGAGAAGGCGGGTCCCAGAGAGAGAAAAAGGCACCACTCCCTTTCCCTAAATAACCTCCTCCACCGGTCTAGCGAGACGTCACATGGAGGGCAAAGCATTGTGGGAAATGTAGTCCGTCTCTCTCTAGAGTCTATGGAATCCATATCTCCGCTACTTGTAGTCCCGCAATGCATAACTTTTAAACTATCTCTAACATATTTACAAATGGGAATGTAAGTCCAACCGGGATGACCTGTCGTAAGGCTTTGACAGGACGACCCCGTTACACATTTTTATATATATATATATATATATATATATATATAAAAGAAAAACAGAAATATCCACATAACACCTATGCACATACATAATCTGACTGCATATACTGCACACACACATATAATACACATGTACACGCATCACACTTGTGGCTCTTTCACTTTTGTCCATTTTCCTGCAATAAAATGCTTACATTTTACTACATAAAAATGCATTTTAACTAGCAGTACCATTCATTCTTTTGTGACCTGTCGATATCACTTCAGTTGAGCACATTTGCTACAAAACTATTATTTGTGTGCATTGACGTGTGTTAAGCAGGTCCTTTGAAATATATGGCAGTCACAAAAACTCATATCATGTAGTGTTGAGCATTTTGAATACATAAGCACAAAGGAAAATCCCTATTATGAATGTTTTTCCCTTAAAAAGGAATAAAAAAATGCACAGAAATAAACATAAGCCAATGTACTTAAAAAGGAAAAAAAAAAAACGTTACTGCATTAACATAAGTGTAAAAGAGCTCTCAGACATGTACTAATAACCCTAAATAATCTACACATTTTGTCTGTCTGTACCACTTTAAAGTTATAGAATACATTTGGACACTTAATATATGTTAAAGAGACCCTGTCACTTTGACCACTTAAGTCTAAGTTAACAGTCCTCTTGTAAGAACCCCCTAGCTTCACATTTTTCCTGTCATGCCTCGTACACACGCTCAGTTTGCTCAGCAAGACCCAGCAAGAAAACTGCTGGCAAAGCTTAATTGCCGAGTAAACTGAGTGTGTGTACGAGGTTTTCAGATTTCTCGACAAGAAAACTGCCCAGAATCTAGAGCAGAAAAATAGAGAAAATGCTCTCTATTTTCTCGTCATGAGATTCTCGGCAATTTTTCTTGCTGAAAAACCCGAGCGTGTGTATACTTACCTGTCGCCGTATGCTCTAAATGACTTTGGCGCATGCGCTGGAGCTTCCTAGGCATAGATAGGGTGCAGCAAGATGGCGGTGACGGCATTGAATGTGACAAGCGCATGCTCGTCGTACGCAATGACGTCATTGTGTTCTTGCCTTTCCAAAAGAACTGCGGTTCTTTTGAAAGGAGTGTCTGTACACTCGGGCCACAAGAGATTCTTGCCAAGAATCTCGTCAGGAAAAACAACGTTTTTTTCCTGACGAGATTCTGGCCCGTGTGTACAGGGCTTCGGACTGAGCAAACTGTAAAGAACAGAGGAAGAGTAAAATGTAAAGGCTGTGTAAGCTCAACAGAAAAAAATTAAAGGTTTCTTAAAAGTCAGCAGCTACAGTACTTAAAAATATTGGGACTCGTGCTTAGCCATAAACAATAAGACAGCTGCACAAAAAAGTAGCTGACTACTTAACTACATAAACAACAGAAACTAATATAAAAGTGTGCTGTCTCAAGGTATTTAGAGATATAAAAATCACCAGTGTTATGCGACAAATAAAAAGTGCATGGTGCATGAGTAGATAATACAATATATCCAAATTGTCTTTCTTTGTGCAATAAAAGTGATCTTATGGTATTCTCTGTGACAAATCCCAATTTGTCCACCACTTCACTTCCACCTGCTTGTGCAGACAGACATGCTGCTTATCAGAACATATGATCCCCACCGGGATCAAACACGCATAGAGAATATCCCCTTTAGGGAAAGCCACAGCTAACTCCCAGCCTGGTTCACGGATGTCCTGATAAGATCAAGCTTGGGTTCCAACTCCAACTGATGTATGTATTAGAAGGATTCAGCTTCTAATCCCAGTTCACAACCTTCTAAGGGAAGGAGCCAGCCATGTGATGTCAGCACGCACGAGTGGACAAAGTGTGGTGGCCATGTCTGCAGTGTGAATTTGCCTTGAAAACTCTACATATCTGTAAGTGCAATACTTTTTTTTTTTCTATACATTTATATCAGTAATGCACTATTGGGAAGGAGGAAAGGAGGGAGGAGCACCCATGTGTAGGATTATAAAACACGTTTTTTTGCACAAGGTATTGCACTTGCAAGACTGAAGAAATCATAACATATCTGTAATAAAATGTCCTCCTCAAGGGATACCTGCTATTCGGTATCTCCCAGCATCCAGATGGTGTCAGAAGGCTGAGAAAACGCTGAACAAAAACAGGTAGTGGAGGGGGGTCCAAGATCCCCTCTGCTTCCTGTGCATTAAGCTGCTTTTATTAATACTACACTTAGGTACGCCTCCCTCCTTTCTTTCTTCCCACTTTCTTACAGAGTTTCTGGAAACACTCTGGGGACGGCTGACACCTGAACTTTCATTTATATCACAGTTGTCATGGACAACAATGCCTACAACAAGTTCTAATACAATAATTTTTTGATTAATTGTGCAGATTCAGCACGGTCATGCGCTGGGTGATTTTTATCACTTCACTAATGCACTAGGAGTTCTCCTCCTTTCTTATAATACTTGCATCCATTGGAGTTGGAACCAAAGCTAGTGTAGCGATACCCTCTTAAGGGCCGCTGGTTTATTTGGGATCGGCGTATTAAGTTACCCTTCAGCGTTGTCTAAGGATGAAGTTAGTGAGCAGAGCAGTAAGCGAATGTCAAGCCATTAGGTTTTCTAAATGCTTTATTCCTCGGTCCAACACGACCAACATCAACAGGAGGTAGACAGGATAGGTTGAATGAATGAATGAATGAATGAAAAACTTGTATAGCGCGGCACATGCGAACTGAATCGCCTCTGGGCGCTTGTTGTTTCTGTTTCTCTTGACATCAAAAGAGCAGAGTTTTAATCTGTCTTCTGAAGCTCAGGTGGTTTTCCTCCAACCGAATGCTGGTTGGTAAAGCGTTCCATAGTTTGGGACCTTGGAAAGCAAACCTTCTTTCTCCTTTGGACTTGTAGCTGGCTTTAGGTATTTTGACCAGATTTTGGTCGGTGGATTGCAGTATGCGATTGGGATTGTGGGCTTCTATCTTTTCGCATAAATATTGCGGAGCCTTACCATGGATGCACTTATGCGTCAGACAGAGCGCTTTCAAAGCAATTCTGTCCTTTACTGGCAGCCAGTGAAGGGTTCTCAACGAAGGTGAGATTGATTCCCATGTTTTTTTCCCAGTCACTAGCCTGGCGGCCGTATTCTGAACGACTTGCAGACGAGAGATTTGGTACTTTGGGAGTCCAAGGTAAAGGGCATTTGCATAGTCCAGTCTGGAGTTCACTATTGTTCCCACCACGACTGCTACGTCTTCTTTGGGAATAAATGGAATAAGTCTACGTAGTAGGCGCAGTAGATGGTGAGATCCACTGACTACTGACCCTATTTGTGCGTCCATTGTCATGAAGGTGTCAAAAATGACCCCTAGACTTTTGACTTTGGAGCTAGGGGTGATGATTTTGCCCAGAATGGGCGGAGGTGTCCAGGTTGTTGCCAGTTGACTCTTGCGACTGGCCTGAAACAGAAGAAGTTCTGTTTTGGAACTGTTGAGTTTAAGATAACTCTTGGTCATCCAGTTTTCTATCAAAGAGAGACAATTCTCTAAACTGGGATGATGATCCTTTTTGTTGCAGATGCGAAAATACAGTTGGGTGTCGTCTGCATATGAGTGATAGAGTAGTTGTTGGCTACTGATGATTTCAAAGAGCGGACGAAGATAGATGTTGAAGAGCACCGGTGACAGGGGGGATCCTTGAGGGACTCCACATGATACCGTGCGTTTTTCAGAAGTGAACGGTCCCAATTTCACTGTTTGTGATCGGTTTTCCAAAAAGGAGGAGAACCACTGTAAATCACTTTCTGCGACTCTGGCTACCTCAGCCAGCCGAGTCAGTAATAGGTTGTGATCCACGGTATCGAAAGCCGCACTTAGGTCCAACAGAACCAGGAGACAAGATTCTCCTTCGTCTGTGGCCTCAAGTGCGTCGTCCCATATTTTCAACAATGCTGTCTCCGTCCCGTGTCCGGGACGGAAACCCGATTGGAATGGATCGAGTAGATTGTGGGTATCTAGATGCCGTTGCAGCTGTTGTACCACTACTTTTTCCATTATTTTGGAGAAAACATTTAGGCCTGTTATGGGACGGCGGTGGGTTGGGTCCTTGGGGTCCAGGGTAGGTTTCTTCAAGATGGGCTGGATTGTGCCCTCTTTCAACAGGGAGGGCACTATGCCTTCCTTGAATGACTGGTTTATTAGTTGCGTGATAGGTGGTGCCAGGATGTCGGCACAATCCTTCAGCATCTTAGTGGGGATAATATCATTAGGCGCTGTGCTGTTTCGCAAAGTACCGATGATATTTTTTGTGGCATCGATGGTGATGGGTTCCAGAGTGAACTTTATTGATTGTAGAAAATTTCTATGGTTGTTGTGTGGATGATTGAGGGGGGGGGTTGAGGGGGGTATTGTTCTGCAGAATGCTTTCCCGGATTCTCTCAATTTTATTGATGAAGAAGTCCGACAATTCATTGCAAAATTCTTGGGTATCTGAATTGGGGGCTTCAAGACAGCCTGGATTCATGGTCTGAGTGACCAACTTGAAAAGTTCGCGAGGGCGGTTTAGGGCACTGTTGATAGCCATAGAAAAATGATATTTCTTGGCTTTGAAGATCTCTTTATGGTATTTTCTTGTTATATCCTTGTAGATGATGAGGTTTTCCTCTGAAGCGCTTCTTTTCCAAGCGGCTTCCGCTCTTCTGCGCTCTTGCTTCAGTAGCAACAGCTGGTTGTTGAACCAGCCGGACTTGTTTTCCCGGATGCGGGCTTTGCGTTTCGGTGCTACCAAGTCGGCTGACTGTAGTATGGCTGCATTTATGGCATCCAGTGTTTCTGAGGCTGTGCGAAGTGATTGGGTTGTTTTTATTTTATTTCCCAAGGTAGATTTGAAGAGTTCCGAATGGAGCTTCTTCTGAGATCTAGTCCAGTATGTTGTCGCCGGCTTGGGTGTTTTTATCAATGGGGGAATTTTGGAAATTATGAATTTAATTGCATGGTGATCTGTCCATGGCAATGGTTCATTTTCCAAAATGCTTATTTTCAGATTTTGTCTGAAAATTAGGTCGAGCGTGTGACCTGAAGTATGTGTGGGCCCACATACTAGTTGCTGTAGCCCTAATCCTTCCATGTGGTCAATACAGGCGTCGGCTACAGGATCCTGCGAGGAGTTGGCCCAGAGATTAAAGTCCCCGAGCAGCAAAAGGTGTTTGCTGTTAAGGGTGTAAGTGGAGATAAATTCCGTCAGTGACGGTAGAAACTGCGATTTTGGCCCGGGCGGTCTATAGCAAAGAAGAATCCGGACGGTCTCCTGGGGGTTTGGTTGCAGTTGCAGAGTAAGGGTTTCCATGAATGGAAGAGGGTTTTGAAGGGCTGGTTTAGTGATCGCAAGGTGGGTCTTGTGAATCACCGCCAGGCCTCCTCCTCTTTGCCCTATTCTGTTTTCGGTTATAATACGGTAGTTTTCTGGCACCAGTTCTCCTAGAATGGTGTTACAGTCGGCTGTGAGCCAGCTCTCTGTAATAAAGAGGCAGTCTAAATCGTATTGTAGTATGAAATCATGGATTTCTAGTCGGTGTTTTACTGCCGATCTTGTGTTGATTAAAGCACATGATATGTGCTTGGGCTGGGGTGAATGACTGTTTTCATTGACCGTCGATCGTCGATCGATTCTCAATAGTTGCTCAGTTCTTAGGGCCTTTTTGGTGATGGCTGGTAATACTGTGGCGAATCGCCTCAGGCTCCAAATGGTTTCTGCAGAATACCGCAGATTAGCCATAGTCGCCAGTCACCGGGGGGATGGTTTCAAAAATGGTGATGGAGGAAGATTTGCTGAATCCTCTTCTCCCTGCTTGGTCCAGAGGAAGGCAAAAAAACCCTGGCCGAGCTGAGCCAATGTGCTACAGCAGGGAAAAAAATTCCTTCCTGATCCCTGAAAGGCGATCGGACAAATCCCTGGATCAAGTGTTGTTAAGTTATGAAGGAGGGGGTGGGGGTGAGAGATATTTCTCTCTATTGCCTCTATTGCTGGGGTGTACCAAGATGGCCGCCGATCAAGATACAGGACCCAGGCTGAGGGGGCTGTCAGCTGGGTGGATCGGTGGATAGAGGGGGGCCTAGTTGTTTACTGGGGGGATGGAGTCCTTCTGGTGTGTGGGGGGATATTTTGGGCCGTTCTGGTGGTGTTAGCTGGATAGGGGCGCGGCGCGCCGCTAGGCCGCAGACGAAGCCGCGGCCTTTCCTAAGCTGCGGCTGCCGCGGTTCAGTGACAGGCTGGCGCGGATAGCGGGAAACGCCGCGCTTGTTATCGGATGGGCCCAGGAAAGTTACAGGGAAGTACTTGGGGAGTCCTATGTCCTATGCTCCCTGATGGGGGAGTAAGGAGGGTGTATAACAGCCTTTTTTTCCAGGCAAGCCGCGCAGCTTATCCTGAGAAGGACGGCTGCAAGCTGTACCCAGGCGGGAGGCTGGAGGGAGAATCGGGGTCCGGGGTCCGGATCCGGGGCAGCAGGTTTTACCTGGAGTGGGAAGGAGGAGAGGCCAGTTTGGTAGTCCTGATCCTGATGAAGTGAAGGAAACCTTGCAGTACCAGGCTTGGATAAACAGGAGAGCAAGCCTGCTTTCAATAACAATACAATGTGTCGCCACTCTAGCCAGAGTGGGTGAAGCGAAACCCCGAACAGACCTCTGCCACAAGCCTGGCAGCCGGAGTTCTACTTTTAAGGTTGCCGAAAGGAACAGGCCCTTGCTATGGACCTGGCTCTAATTTGGAATTTAGATGCCAGGTGAGGCCTCTGCCACAGGCTCTATGCCGACAATGTGAACAGCAGAGCGAATCCTTCCAGTCAATTACAATTAGGTGACCGGTTGACAGTTGAAGTGTACCTGTTAGTGTGTCGGTCACTAGATCCCCGATGGTTCGTTCAAGTCTCTCAGATAACCTGCCTCCGGGTTCTCCTTGAGCCGATTCCCCACCGTACAGCCAGCGGCCTATGATCTTTCTCGTAGTGGTGAGGGGACCCAGCAAGTCACTGAGTCCCCTTGGCAGCATCCGCCAGGAACTCCACGTAACTTTCGACCCCTGGTAGGCCATATCGCCGGGGTCTGTTGGATGCGCACACCCTAAAGGTGGGTGCCGCACCTGAAACCAGGAACCCGCGAAGACCCCAAAAATGGCGTCTGACACAGATATACCCCTCCCCAGCATGCCCCGCGAGGGAAAACTCCTCCAATTGGCTGCTGGGGAAAAGTGGCTCTGTTAGAACCCTTCTGGTGCCATCTGTCATTCGGGGGTGAGACTGACACCCCCGGAGCGCAGACTGACCCATAGGACAGTTCTAAATTGACAGCAGGCCAAATTTAACGAAATTAAGAGTGAGAGCAACATAACTCTCCCACTCCCCCACTAACTTTAGCGTAGTGCCCATACTGAAAGTAAGGGGGCGCTACACTAGATCGTATCAGTACGTCCGTGAAGCTGGCGGGAGTAATCTGTGGCTTTCCCTATAGGGGATATTCTCTAAGCATGTTTGATCCCGGTGGGGATCATATGTTCTGGTAAGCAGCCTGTCTGTTTGCACAAGCATTAAGGTGGAAGTAAAGTGACAGACAAATTGGGATTCGTCACACAGAATACCATAAGAGCACTTTTATTGCACAAAGAAAGACATTTTGGACTTTTATCAAATTTTATGTTTGCATGTAGATATTTTACTTATTTATGCATTTCTTTGATTATAATTATATAATGTGCACATATGAATAATTTTTTTGGGCCACAAGCATTGTTGTTGTTTGATTAGGATGATTCATTAATCAATTTGCACATTGAGACCTTGAGACAGCACAATTTTATCTTATTCCCTTTATCTACTGACATTTAATTTTCCCAATTCCCTGGTGGAATTCCTCTTTTAAGTTGTATTCCAATTTTGGCAATTTTTACATAGTTACATTGGTCCACAGTTACATTGGCTGACCCCTATGGAAACTGGAAACACTGTTGTAGGCACTTTTTCCACAGCAATTGACTTTGGGTCCCGTAAAAAGCTCTTGACCTGTTGCCTAATGAACACAGGACATTGCTTTCTAGTCACAGGTCTCTTTCAGAGAATACTTTGAAACTTTTCAATAAATGCAAAGTGTTCTCTTATTAAATGAGGTGAAGATTGTAATAATATCACTTCTCCTCTCCATCTTGTCCAATAAGAGACTGCAGGACAGTTGCTTGGCACCGGAAGCCAGTAGCAACCATTGTATCAATGATGCTTCCTATAGTGATTTTCATGTTCCACAAGGATTGGCCAAATTCCGAACATGCATACCAAGCTGGACCAATGTAACTATGCAAAAAAAGTCATACCTGTAATAGAATGTATAAATAACTGACTTAATTTTTCTTTAAGTAGAAATTAACTTTTGAATATATGTGTTTTGACATAATCAGCTGAACTAACAATTTGCATAGAAACACACCCAGCAAGTCATTGTGGTTAAGCCGATTCATGGAGCAGCCTGTCGTGTAAGCAAACTCAATAGCTAGTTCTTGTTAACTAAAGTCAGCAGTTTAAATCATGATAAGGAAAGTACTGAATTTGTATAACTTTTAGAAACATATGCATTAAACACAGCCCCTCCCTTTATTTTTGCATATAAGCCACTGTAGTATTCAGCAAAGGTCAGAGACCTTATGAACACACTGAAATCTGTTTCCCTGTCTCTTATTTGGTCTCTGACGGATTCAGGGATCACTGAAGCTCTTCTTGCATTACCTGAAGTACACCTGGGTGGCGTATTACCCATTTCCCCTATCAATAACTGGAATACTTTATGGTATTATTTTTAAGTGTAAGGCCCCGTACACACGATCAAATCTATCTGCTGGAAACAGTCGGCCCGACCGTCCCAGCAGACAGATTCGACCGTGTGTACGGGCGAGCCGACGGATTTGGCCACCCAACAGATTTCAAAGCCTGCACTGTGAGAAGACTATAGAAACAATTACCACCCATACTCTATAGAGGGATTTAACTCCAGTTCTGGGAAGGGGGGGAGAGATATCTATATGACGAAGACGCTTGGGGTTGGGGGGGGAATACCCTGGCGTTATTAACATTTAGGTGCCTAGGGAGAATTAGTAACCCCTCAATGGGGCAATAGTATGGGGGTGGGCGGGTGGGGGGGGGGAGGAGGGGGGTGGAAGCTAGACAGGAATACTGGAGATCCAGGGATTAATTGAGATGGGCAATACATTATGATTTAAATAAAGTGGAGGTGGAAGGAGGGCTGGAGGGTGCGGGGGCACCACGATATAGGAGTGCGCAAACCAGTACCCCCCGATAGGGAATTACTCAGGGGGATACTTAGGGGATAGAGTATAGAGTAAGTAAGTAGGAGCTAAATTGGCTCTGGGGTAGAGGGGGGGGTCTCTGTACCATACCTCTCGATACCCACGGTCAGTAAGTAAGGGGATTGGGTGGGGGGGTTTTTTTTTTTTTTTTTTTTTTTTTTTTTTTTTCTCTCTCTCTCGCTTCCCTCTCCGTACCTGGGCGCGGGTTCCCTCCTTCCTCGCCTATTTATCTAGCCTTGTGTCCCGGGTTCAAGGTAGGGAGGAGAGGGGAGGGGACTCTGAGCTGCAAGGATGGGGGATATAAGGATTACCACTTTTAACGTCAAGGGATTAAATACCCCAGAAAAAAGGAGAATGCTCCTTTGTGAATTAAAAAAAATGCGCTCAGATGTGGCCTTTGTCCAAGAAACCCATCTTAGAGCTAGTCGGTTACCCTATCTACAAAATAGATTTTTTCCATGGGCCTACCACTCATTTAGTCCAACATCTAAATCTAAGGGAGTGGCTATATTAATATCCAACCAGATTTCTTGATCATTAACGGAAAAACAGATAGACGAAAATGGAAGATATATTTTTCTAAAAGGCACTATAGGAGAAGAGAAAGTAACACTAGCCACTATATATACACCTAATACGAATCAAGATACTTTCCTGATTAAAGTACTGTCTAAATTAGATAAATTTATAGAAGGGAAGTTGATACTAGGAGGAGACATTAATATGACATTAGACCCCAAACTAGATACATCTCTAGGATCTTCTTCCTTATCAGGTAAATCTAGGGGGCGAGTCCTGCGAAAGTTAAAAGAAATGCATCTGGTCGACGCTTGGAGGATACTACATGGGGAGGAGAGAGATTATACCTTTTACTCCAATCCGCATAAAAGATATTCACGGCTGGATTACTTTTTGATCCCCCACTATTTATTGACGGGAGTGGAGGAAGTCAAAATTGGAAATATAACCTGGTCAGACCATGCCCCAGTGACAATTGACATAATAACATCAGGTAAGGCTCTCTCCACGGGATATCGTTGGCGTCTGAATGAAAGCCTACTACAGACCCCAGAAGTCAAAGAAGCAGTAGAAAAGGAACTAGGAGAATACTTCCGGACCAACGATACCCCGGGGAGCGACCCAAGTGTGGTGTGGGAGGCCCACAAGGCGGTGATGAGGGGTATATTGATAAAGCATGGGACAAGAATAAAAAAAATCCGAGAGAATCAGGTTAGGAAATTAACGACAGATATCCAAACCCTGGAAATTCAACATAAAGGTATACAATCAACCAAAGTAGGAGAAGAATTAGGATTTAAAAGGAGGGAGTTAGCTGAACTACTGAGGTATAAAGCTAAAGCGATTATCCAAGTAGGTAGAAGGATAACATATGAATTAGGTGACAAGTGCGGCAAAGTACTAGCAGGGAAATTAAAAGATATTAGGAACACGGTGTATATACCACATATCAAGGGTAAGAACGGCCAGATAATGTCACTCCCTAAAGATATAGCGCAGAGATTTAGAGAATACTATTCCTCTCTATACAATCTAGAACAAATAGATATCCCTAGAGGAAGGATTGAGGACTATTTGTCCTCAACACAACTTAAAAGAATACCCTCAATCGAAAGGGAGATTCTTGATAGACCTATCTCAACGGAGGAACTCCAAGGAATTATGAAAATGGTTAAAAAAGGGAAAGCCCCGGGCCCAGATGGGTTTTCTATTCAGTACTACCAGAATTTTTTCCCCATCCTCGGACCATACATGATTGGGATGTTCAATGAGATCGGCCGATCTACCGCGTTCCGCCCGGAAGCCCTTATGGCACATATCGCGGTGATTCCCAAAGAGGGGAAGGACCCGGCGGAGTGCGGTAGTTATCGCCCGATCTCATTGTTGAATACAGATCTAAAACTTTTTACAAAACTAATAGCAGCTCGATTACAACCGTTCCTGACACAGCTAATACACCTAGATCAGGTGGGTTTTATCCCGACCCGGGAAGCCAGGGATAATACCATTAAAGTACTGAACCTGGTACACTGGGCAAGGGAAACTAAAACACCTTCGATCTTCCTCAGTACAGATGCCGAAAAGGCTTTCGACCGAGTTAACTGGAAGTTTATGGCAGGAGTACTGAGACAGATTGGTTTAGGAGAACACATGTACAGATGGATTATGGGGGTGTATACTACACCTCAAGCATCAGTCAAGGTAAATGGGATCCTCTCAGAGCCTATTAAAATATTAAATGGAACAAGACAGGGGTGCCCATTGTCCCCGCTACTATACGTTTTGACACTGGAACCTCTGCTAAATAGGATAAGGCAAAACCCGGGGATCCGGGGATTGGAAGTAGGAGACAGAGAATATAAAATTTCTGCATTTGCAGATGACATGCTGTTTACCATATCTCATCCCCGGGAATCGTTACAGAATTTGATGAGAGAAATAGAGGAATATGGGAAATTAGCAAACTTAAAAATTAACTATGAGAAATCAGAAGCTATGGGTGTGGAACTACCGGGGGGCCTACAACAAATCTTAAAACCTCATTTTAAATTTAAGTGGGTTAAGATAGCTATGAAATATCTGGGGATCTATATCACACCAAAACTAGGTAAGATCTTTGAAGTAAATTTCCCTCCATTGATGAACATAATTAAAGATACTGTGAAGAGATGGCAGAAGGGATTTCATTCTTGGTTTGGGAGATGTAATGCCATTAAGATGAGTATACTCCCTAGAATATTATACCTCCTTCAAACAATACCAATCAAGATCCCCCCTGCTTTTTTACTTCAAGTAAATAGGCTTTTTTTTGAGTTCATTTGGGCCAAGAAAAAACCTAGGATTAGTAGGAGCAGGATGTGCCTACCTAAGAGTAATGGGGTTTAGCAATACCAGATGTAACCAAATACTATCAAGCGATCCATATGGGTAGGATTATAGAATGGGGTAGGAGGATAGGAACAAAATTATGGGTAGACCTGGAACAAGAAATTAGCCAAATCCCACTGCAAAGAGCAATATGGTGCTATCAAATATTGCCGAAACAATTAAAAAACCATCCAATTATAGGGGCGACGTTAGCAATAGGCCATAAGATATGTCAGTTAGGAAAACACACCTCAAGCTTCTCCCCCTTGTATCCAGTACTAGGAAATCCCTGCTTCCCACCAGGCATGGAGAAAGGAGCATACAGGAGTCTCAGAGAGAAGGGCCTTACACAGATATCACATTTCTTAGAACAAGACAGATGGCCAACGGTACCCTCATTGATACTCCAGGAAGGAAAATATGGGATAAAAAATTGGCAAGCGGTACAATTGTCCCATTTTCTGAACTCTTTGGGATCAACAAATAGATATAAAAGGGAATTAACTCAATTTGAAAAATATTGTGAAAACCAGGAACCCCCGGATAGACTATTATCTAGATTGTATAGATTAGGAATAACACCTTTAGAAGGCCAGGAGATACCATCTATAAGAGAATGGGCCAGAGATATGGAGAGGAATTTCTCACAGATCCAGCAACAAAAAATAACTAATTTAAACCATGAAATCATCAATAAGTACTAGGCTCCAAGAATTAAATTATAAAATATTAAATAGATGGTACTATACACCAGAGAAATTGAGTAGGGCGTTCCCGGGAACCCTAGATATCTGTTGGAGATGCAAGGAAGATAGGGGAACCATATATCATTTATTTTGGACCTGCCCAAAGATCAGGAAATACTGGCAGGAAGTATTAAGGATAACCCAAAAATTTACAACATACCAACTGCAGGATGACCCAGCTTTTTGTTTGCTGCACCTAACGCAGATTCCAATAAAAATATATAAGAAATCGATCATATGCCATATGGTCAACGAAGCTAAAGCTGGGATAACTCAAAATTGGAAAAAAGATAACCCCCCTAGGATAACCGACTGGCTCCATAGGGTGAGTAAGATTTGTGCAATAGAGGACATGGTCTTATCAGCCCAAGATAGAAAGGAACAATATAATTTGACCTGGGGAACATGGAATGTATTTATGCACTCAGAAGAAGGGAGGAGTTTGATGGGAGGGGAGTGATGGAACGGGAATGGGGGAGGCTCCAAGGAACTGGATGGGGGGCTCTGGCCTGGGGGGGGGAGGGGAGAGAGAGAAGAGAGAAATTGGTGGGGGGGAGTTGTGGGGTTTTTTTTTTTTTTTTTTTTTTTTTTTTTTTTTGTATTATTAGGGGGGAGGAGGGAGGGGAAGGAAGGGTAGGGGGGAAAAAAAGGAAAAAAGAGAGAAAAGAGACAATCTAAAATGGATAATATGGGAAGGTTGGAGGGAACAGGGGAGTATAACACCCCATCATAGATGGAGAACCTAAACCTGGAGCAGGAACTATAGGAGATAATACAGGGAACTACTACTAGGCTAACCCTGGATGTAAATAATTATCTGTATTTTACACCTACCCTGTTACCCTCAAATACACCCCTGAGTCTTAAACGATTACAAAGGACTATGAGATAAGAAATTAAGGTTTTGGTGTATTTGGTCGATTCCAATGTAATTGTTAAGTAACCTATGTTGTAAAACCAAAATTTTCTAAATAAAGAAGGATTAAATTTAACAAAGCCTGCTTTGAAATCTGTCGGGTGGGAACCTGTCTGCCCGACATGTCTGCTGGTTAGTACGCTAACCAGTCAGAACGGCGCATCACGACTTACGCATGCGCCATAGGGAAGCGGGCAGTGAAGCCGGAGCGCTTCACTGCCTTGTTCCCTCACTGAGGATGGCGGGGGGGCAGCAGAGTGACGAGCGATCGCCTGTCCTCTGCTGCGGATGGCGCTGGACTCCAGGACAGGTAAGTGTGCTGATATTAAAAGTCAGCAGCTGCAGCATTTGTAGCTGCTGGCTTTTAATATTTAGTTTTTCAGGGGACATCCACTTTAAAGTGGAGCTCCATCCTAAAGTGAAGTTCCGCTGATCGGAACCCTCCCCTCCTCCAGTGTCACATTTGACACCTTTCAGAGGGGAGGGGGGTGCAGATACCTGTCTAAAGACAGTTATTTGCACCCACTTCCGGCCCAGAATTCATGGGCAAAAGACGGGTTTTCCTTCACTTTCCGTCGCCCTCCCCGTTGTGTGCTGGGAACACTCGGCTCCCAGCACACAGCGGGAGCCAATCGGCGGGCGCAGCGTGACTCGCGCATGCGCCGTAGGGAACCGGGCAGTGAAGCGCTTCACTTTCTGGTTCCCTCACCGTGGATGGAGGGGGGAGCAGCAGAGAGACGAGCGAACGCTCGTCCTCTGCTGCAGACGGCGCTGGACTCCAGGACAGGTAAGCGTCCTAATATTAAAAGTCAGTAGCTGCAGTATTTGTAGCTGCTGGCTTTTAATATTTTTTTTTTGATGAGCCATCCGCTTTAAGCTGAGGTCCCTGCCTATGGATACTAAACTCTGAAACAGTCACAACAGTAATATGTGTATTTTCACTGTGTATTTAGCGGTTGGCCTGGAGTGTCACTTTAAGAATTAAAAGCACGCACTTATTCACATTTCCCTTGAAGACACTTTGGAAGATGTGTGAGACCTTTAGGAATGCCAAATAGCTGGCAGAGCTACATAGCATGAGAGGTCATTGAATAAGATCCGGTACTGCTGAGTTATGCAGTCTGTTTTAAAACAGTTGTGTGCTTAGTGATGAAAAATATGCTTTCCCTTTTACAAAAAAAACACATAATTTAGCATACACTGCCTCCCTGATGGACATTTCTTAAAGTACAGTGTAGATCCGTCTCTGACTCACAAAACTAGACATTTCAGCTTGATCTATAACTACTGCACTGCTGTCATTACTGAGTTGCATGTTATCTGGCCTGTTAATGGACCATTCAGTTAGCGTATCCCAAGCTCTCTCTTGGGTAATCATTGCTGGACCTTTGGTGTCTTGTCATCATTATGTAGTTGGTACCTAAACTGACTTCCGACAAAGTTAGCTCTCAATCACTAATCCCTAAAGCCTAATTCTCTCCTCCTGAAAATTGCTGAAGAAATATTCTGCTGGACTGGAAAACGGGGGAAAAAAAAACAAACTGTTCTTGTCATACAGAAAATAACTGCAAAACGGAGCTGAGCAAAGCATCTTTCCTGAAACCAGCAAATGACCAGGGAACCAACAGGACAAGTACTGCTGAAAATAAGATTAGAGGGATAACGACCGAACACAAGTACAAGTGTTTCAGGTGAAATGGTTACGTTCTCAGCAAAAAATAACATGCAGTTATGGAAATCCAACATCCCCTTTGTGACTTAAATTATTCTAATTAAGTAAGCCACTTAGGAGGTAGAAATTATTACTCAGCCCTTCCTTCAAGCATGCTGTTGAAGTATTATGGCTGAAGATGAGTGATTTATGTCAAATTGATTTACTACGAAAAAATTAGTCATTGGAGAAATTTTGATTTTGCTGAAAAAATAATTCCTTTTTTTTTTTATAGGGTATTTTTTTTTTTAGAGAGGAACAAGTGTGAGAATTATGTATTTATAGTATTCTTAGTTTATTTGTATTAATTGTACATGTATTTGTCTTTTTTCAGTCAAGGCACCCTTTAAAATTCTCCACAATCTTGAGGCACTCCATTTTAAATGGTCAAAACCAAAAATATATTTTACATAATGCAGCGACATCCACACACGTAGGACAGCCAACGTTGGAGGTGATTACATGTACCTGGGAGCAGGCACAATTGTAGTTTAGATTTGCAGGCTCTGCTTCCAGGTTTGCAGCACAATGGTTATGCTTTACTGCTCCTACTTACAACGCAAGTCAAATCAATTCACTTGCTTGACCAGTGTAGACCAGATGTCCCCAACTTCTTAACCACTTCGAGCCCAAGGACGTTATATGATGTCTTTGATTTCAGTGGGAAGATCTGAATGATAGAACAAGTAAATTGCACTTACCCTATGACCATTCAATATTGAATTGAAATAAATAAAATGATTGGTAAACAGTTAATCACCATTGATAACATTATAAATATCCCAAATGTGAAAATTGTGATAAATTAATAAAAATTAATACAATAGAATTAAATTGAAAAGAAGTCCTCAACAATGTCAATAGTTGAAACCCCAAAAAATGTGTCCATGAAAATTAATAATTGGTGTATATATTGAAAAATCAAACTGGACACCAGTGCTCTGTGAAAGAAAGTCCATTTGATTTTGAAGTGTCGTATCCAAAAGCAACCGTGTTGAATCCACCACCAATCAGCAGAAATTACTTATTACCAGCTTGCCACGATCCCCCATAACAGAGGATCAAAAATGCCTGTAATCAATTAGCTTTCTCCAGGAACCAGCAAACACAATCACAGATCTAAGCAGTGACACTCAACCAACGAACCATCTGCAAATGGTCTTTGCATCAAATGGACCATCTATATCACGATCGGGACCTCTTTTTTTATTTTTATTTTTATTTTATTTTCTTTAACCACATTCAGCTTTGACCGGGCGCTAGAGACCAGCTCATGGTATAGTGCTTATTTATGTCTCTATAACAGGTTTGCATCATTTGTGGCTTAAATCCTCTCTTTTTTTTCTTTTTTTTTTGAATTTATAAATGATTTCATGTATATTGACTTTTCCCTTTTCCCCTTCTCTGGGCCCTTTTTTACATATTCTATTTAGTCAACTATTGCTTTTTCTTCCCTTTTCTATTCCCCCCCCCTTTCCCCTTCCCACCCTCACCCCCCACCTCACCCTCGCTTTACCTTATCAGATGATTTCGCATTTTCATTTTATTCTTTACCTTTCTACTCTTAGATTTTCTACGTAGCTCCATGATTTTTTAAAGGTTTCCCAGTTTTCCCACTTTTTATTTCCACTATTGTCTTCTGTGTCGTTGCAGTAATCCTCCATTCTGTATGTTTCTTCTACGGCGTCAATCCATTCCCAGACCATTGGGCATTCTAATTCCCGCCACTTCCTGGGTATCAACCTCTTTGCAGAATTTAATAAGTGAGGGACCAGGGATTCCTTGTATTTTCTAACCCCTTCCTCTCCTCCGTGGAAGAGGACCGTCCACGGGTCTTTTTTAATTTTTATCTTCGTGATATCTTCTATCAACCCTAAGATACCTTTCGACCTTGGGGCACTCCCACCACAGGTGAGCCATTGTCCCGGGACATTTACATCCTCTCCAGCACTCTGCTGATTCTTCCTTCTTAAATTTATTAAGCTTTACCGGTGTACTATACCAGCCCGATAGGCATTTGTAATTCATTTCGGCCGTCCTGCTATCAACTGCCGAAGAATGGGTTAGCTTTAAGATCTTATCTATTGTGCTTCTATCTTTATGTGTCCCTAGTTCCCTTTCCCAATTTTTAATAAATGGAGGCACTTCAGGTTCATCAATCTGTAATTAAATCTTATATAGTTTTGATATAATTCCTTTTGTATTCTCGTTGATACATAGTTTTTCTACCTCCGTGAGCTGGTCTATGGGGTCAATTCACAAAGAGAAACGTTATTGGTTTTCTTCAGGTGTTAAATTAGCACTCCTTATTTAACGCTAGCAAACATGGTATTCACGAAAGCTATAATCGTTATTTAACATAGTCGTTATGGTTTTCAACTGACTCTTTATCCAAACGTTATGCTAACTACTCAGACGTTATTATTAACATTTGGGAAGTTAAAATAACTCTTAAGATCGTTAAATAATGCTGGAGAGATGCATTCTGGGAGCAGAAGGGGAGGAGAACAGCTGCATGTGGAAAAGAGCAGATACAGAGAGAGAGACACACAAGCAAGACACATGGAGATTGAGCATGTGATGTGCAAAACTTCTAGTGTGTGCTTTTCTAAAGCCATGTGTATTTCCTCATACAGAGAATAAATCATGGGAGATGATAATCGGAATTTAGCTATCACCTGGGTTTCAGAAAAGTCATCCAAAATAGTATGTGAACGGAATACACGTTTATAAATCTGAACAACATTCTAACATGTTCTTCTTCGCCTCTAGATAATTTTAAGTTCAAATAGAGCACGGTTCTAGCTTGCCCAACACTTCTAAAAACGTCACTTCACTACAAAAATTGCCAAAAGCTTCCTCTAACAACAAAATATCGCCTGGGAAATGTCATAACGCCACCCTGAGGGAGGTGTTAATTTAACGATTGCTTAACGATTGATAACTGTCAAAAAAATCTTTGTGAATTGCACTTCTGTACATATTTAACGATTTGACTCTTTAAAATAACGTTTTGAATCTTTAAAATAACGATTTGACTCTTTAATAAGGATCCACACCTTAAAATATCGGTTCTGTGTAGTGAAACGTTATTTGATGATTTTTCAAAGCGTTAAATCGTTTAGTGAATTGAACTAGCTTCAATAACGTGCAAAATCGTTAAAATAACACTCGCAATCTGAAAATAAAGCTTTGTGAATTGACCCCTATATCTCTTATCGGTTGAGGTAGCATTTGTACAAAATGGTTTAATTGCTGGTGCCTCCAGTTATTAATTAACATGAAATTTTCTTTTTGTTCTAGATCTCTTAGTGTACATAAGTGCCCTTGGTGCATTACATCTTTTAATTGTGCCCTATCATCTATGACCCAGTTCCCCCCAACTTCAACCTTCCCCGGTGGGAAATAATCATTATTCTTTAATATTATCAAAGGTGAATTATAGTTCCTACTGGTTTTTTTTTGTGTTCGATCCCAAATTTTAAGTGCATTTCTAGTAATTTCGTGTGTATTCGTGTCTAACGTCCTAAATTGTGGTGGGTTCCAAATTATTGTGTCTAGTCTCGCCTTTGCTAGTTTATTTTCAAGGCCAACCCATCTTTTTTCTCTATTATCTTTAGCCCATTCCACTACCCTCGACAAAATTATTGCTTCGTAGTATTTTTTAATATCAGGGACTGCAAGCCCCCCTTTCTTTTTTGTCTGCCTAAGGGTTTGGAGTGATATCCTATGTCTCTTATTTCTCCAGATATAGTTCATTATTAATTTTCTAAGGATTTGGAGTAATTGTTTTGGTAGATTAATAGGAATCATCTGGATCTTATAGAGAATTTTTGCGATCATGACCATTTTACAGAAGTTGATTTGTCCCGTCCATGAAATTGGCCTATCTTTGACTCTATTTATTTCTTTTTTAATTTCTTCCAATAATGGGATAACGTTTTTTTCATATTTTTTTTTCCGTTTTTTGCCAGCTGAATCTCAAGATATTTCAGCTCTTTCACCCATGGGAATTTGTACTTCTTACTTAAAGTTTGCTCATCTTTCTTGGGGACCCCTATATTGAGTATTTCGGTTTTATTGGTATTTATTTTAAAATTTGAGAACTCTCCATACTGTCTACACAGATTCAGGAGATTCGGGATTGAGGATTTCGGATTGGTTAAGTAGAAGAGCACATCGTCTGCAAAAGCAGACAGTTTGTGCTCTTCCTCTCCTATTTTAATCCCTGTCACCTCCGGGCATTTGCGGATCCTGGACAGTAGAGGCTCTATCGATAGTACAAACAGAAGTGGTGACAAGGGACACCCCTGTCTCGTACCATTTTTCATCGTAAAGAGGTCAGTCAAATCCCCGTTAATTTTTATTCTCGCTGTTGGAGTTTGATACAAAGCTCCAATCCATTCCAACATTCTTCGCCCAAAACCCATGGCTTCCAAGGTTTGCATCATGAATCCCCAGTCTACCCTGTCAAACGCTTTTTCAGCATCGATTGACAGGAGTAGACTGGGGATCCCCTGGGTCCTCATCCCGTGGATCAGAAGGAGGGCCCTAACCCCGTTGTCCCTTCCCTCTCTGCCCTGGATAAAACCTGTCTGATCTGGGTGAATCAGGCCCTTCATCTCTTGTTTGACCCTCTCAGCCAATACCTTGGCGAACAATTTCAGGTCTGAATTTAATAATGATATTGGCCGATAGCTTGAACATATTTTGGGGTCCTTGCCTTCCTTTGGGATGACCGTTATGGTTGCCTCTGCCGCTTCTCTACTAAGAGTATATTCCCCTCCAAGACCGTTAAAATATTGACATAGTCGTGGTATAAGGATCCCTTTACATTGTTTATAATATAAGGCTGTAAGGCCATCAGGTCCTGGACTTTTACCCGATGCCGTGCCTGCTAGGGCTGTCTGTATCTCTTTTTCTGTGATAGGTCTATCCATTCCTAACGCTCTTGCCGAATTGACTGTTGGGAGTCCCGCTTCTTGTAGGAAGTCTAAGATCTTATTTTTCTTTTCTTCTTTTCCCCATTTTTTCTGTTTAACTGCATATAGTTTTTCATAATATACTCTAAAGGCTTCGGCTATATTTTGTGTTGTGTATTTCTCTTCTCCCTGCTCGTTTTTAATTTTTTCAATATCATTTTTTGCTTTCTTTTTCTGTACCATCCTTGCCAGATGTTTACTAGTTTTGTTTCCCCATCTATATCTCTCTTTTGCAATCAGATGGAATTCTTTTTTTGTTTCCTGAAAGAGGAGTTCTTTAAGTTCATTGCGTTTATTTACCAGTTCTAAATATAATTTTTTTTAATTTCCCCCTTTTTTATGTTCTTGTTCTAATTTCCATATCTCGGCTATTATATTGTTCTTCAGTAAATTCTTTTCTTTCTTTTTCCTAGCTCCTTCAGATATAAAGATACCTCTAATTATGGCCTTGTGGTCATCCCACAGTGTTGCTTTTGAGATCTCACTTGTATCGTTTAGTTGAAAGTATTCGTCTAGCTCCTTTTTAACTCTAGCTAGACTATCCGGATTTATTACTAATTCCTCATTTAGCCTCCAACTTAAGGGTGGTCTCTTCTTCCCTTCGATATTTAATGAGATACTTATTGGGACGTGATCAGATATCGTAATAGATTCTATTCTTGCCCCCACCACACTTTCCAGTAAGTGGTGGTCTACAAGGATGTAATCTATACGTGAGTAACTTCCATGTAACGGGGAAAAAAAGGTATAATCCCGGATCTCTGGATTCATTATTCTCCATACATCCATTAGTTGATTTCTAAACAGACAATTTTTTAGATTTGTAGTATTTCTTAGTTGGGGTTTATTAGTTTCTACTGTCTGGGATGACTTGTCTATTATTGGGTCTATTCAGAGATTTAAGTCTCCCCCTAGGATTACCCTCCCTTTTTTGAACTCCTCTAATTTCCTCAGAATTCCTATTAGGTATGTTATCTGATTAGTGTTGGGGGCATAAATGTTTACTAAAGTGCATTCCATATCTTCTAATTTTCCTCTTAAGAAGATAAATCTTCCCTCGGGGTCAACTAGTCTGTCCGAGAGCTGAAATCTTGTCCTTTTGGCTATTCCAATGGCTACCCCCCTGGCCCGTTTTGAGATCGTGTCCCCATAGTACCAGGTAGGGTATTCCACAGAATGTAGCCTAATCCTTGAGCTTAATGTTAAGTGGGTTTCCTGAATGAATGCGATATCCGTTTTCATTCTTTTCAACTCTTTCATCACTTTGTGTCTCTTGTCAGGACTGTTTAGACCCTTCACATTATATGATATACAATTGACTATCGTCATCCTATCTTATCTTGTCTCCTCCCTTTTTCTAACGTACTTGGTGAGGTGGTTCCCTTCCCCCCCCTTCCCCTCCCTTCCCCTCCCTCTTACCCCCCTCTCTCCCCTCCCTCCTACCCCCCCTCCCTCTCCCTCTCCCTCTCCCCCCCTCCCCCCTCCTAAATGGCCATCTAGAGGCCTTAGAACCAAACATCTCCCCTTGGTTCTTTTACCCCGGGGGTGGGACCTACGCATTTCCCCCTATCCCTAATCTGTGGGGGTGTAATAGTTTTCCGGGGATCGCAAGGACTCTTTTCCCTCCTTCTCCCATCCTCCCTCCTATTGTTAGTGTTCTCTTTTTTAAATCCACCCAGGCAAGTCTGGTATCTGAATGTCCATTCTATTACAGAATTCACTTAAGTCTTCTGGGAACCGAAGAGTCGCTGATTTTCCTTCTCTTGTCGCTACAAGGCATGCCGGAAATCTCCAATTATATTTAATATTTTTATCTACTAGTTGTAGTAGGAGCGGTTTTAAGAGCCGGCGCCTAGATAGGGTCTCTGCAGATAAATCTGCATATACCTGTAAGGTAGAACCCCTATAGGCTAGGGGCGGATGGTCCCTCAGTTTCTTCCTTAGTTCCTCCTTCTCCCCAAAGGAGTGGAATCTAACTATAACGTCTCTCGGTCTTTCTGTATCCGTTCTTTTATATTTTCCTACACGATGGGCTCTTTCCATCCTAATAGGGTCTTCCGATGTTTTTTCTAGTATCGGATTTAATATTGTCCCCATTATTTTCCAGAGGTCTTCATCTTTGTCTTCTGGGACTGCTCTAAATCTTAGGTTTTGTCTTCTGGATCTATTCTCCTGGTCTTCCAGTTTATACAGTATGCTCCTTTGTTGTTTCTGTATCTGGGTCACTTGCTCCCTTAATGTACTTATCTCTTGTTCTTGGGTCTCCGCTCGTTCTTCTACCGTCTCTACCCTAGATAACAGGTGTCCTAAGTCAGTTCTAAGGCTTTGGATTTCTCCCTTGATCACATTCTCTAACCGCACCATCATCCTTTCCATGTCCCCTTTGGTTGGAGTTTGTTCCTCTTGCCTCAGCTCCTCCATTTTGCTTGTCTCTGAGTCGTTCTCACTCGTCCCCTCTTCTCTTGACTCTTCCATTGCTCCCCTTAGAGTTGGAGTGAGATCTTTTTTTTCCACTATCCTTTTATCTGTTTTTGCTTGAGGTATCTTTGGTGAACTGTTATTTCTTGAGCTTCCCCCTTTAGACATGTATTGTCTAATGGAGCTTGTTGCCGCCGGGTTACCTGGTGTTTTTAGGACTCCTCCCTTTGTCAATCTACTTGACATCCTAGACATAGTAGTCTTCACTTTCCTAATTCTTTTCCCCAGTTTGAAGGTCTACTAGCTTCTCTTCAATTACAATCCGAAATGGTGATGGAGTAAGCTGAGGATAGAGAATACTTTGCTTATGGTATGGATGGGGGGGGGGGGGGGTGGGGAGGGGTTACTTCGCGGCTCTTACTATGTTATTTATGCACTCGATTGCTCCTTTCTGGTGTATAAAGTCCATGTAAAAAGGTGAGGTTCGCTTGCGGTTAGCCTTATAGCTAGGTAGCTGATAAGCGGCTCCCTTATTACCCTTTATATGGCTTACAGTTTGACTATCCCCCTTTCAATAGTCCATCATAGTCTACCCCCGTCTGCCGCGGTCTATCCCAGAACCTTTTTCCACCGAAGGTTTTTTTTTCTTTTTTCCTAGTTGCTTTATTTTTACATACTCTGCAGTCATAAATGCGCTTCCACCTACCGCGTCAGGGCGCACGCCCCCAAAGCAATCAGAATGTTATATGCTTGTGTCCCATATATAACCAATATGTATATATGTTTATTAGTAAATCTATAACAGCAGGTCCATGGGTAGTACAAGCAGGGCAGATGTTAGTGTCGGCAGGGCGCTGCACGATGTGAGTACGATATAGGTCGGTAGAGGTCGGCGGTGTCAGTGGGGCTTCGGGCGGCACCAGCAGGGGAAGAGCCGAGTCAGCAGGGCACTAGGCTCTACTGGCAGGACTGAGGCTAGCGTCAGCGGCTCACTGGATGACGTACGTGCCGTTTTCCCCCTCCATCCACTTTAATACGACATCTTAAAATATATATGTATTTATTTTCACCTTTTTTTTTTTTCCCTTGATCCTTGATCCTCTATTCTCTCACAACTGAATGAATGACAAGAGTAAGAGACGAATGAATCCAAACTTAGCGTTTTCCCGCCCCTTACATAGGGGGTTGTTTAACTATTATTAATATTGTATACATAGTCTATGAGAATTTCCAATTGTTTTATTATAGGGGCTCTCAGACATGATGTATTAGACTGAACACCTTCAAACTGTTGTTTCAACAATATTGTAGTTAGTACTTGTATTCGCCAGGGTAGATATGTATTTGTAAGCAGGACTAGCTACATGTGTGGTTACCAATGGATTCACCTGGTTGTTTTGACCTTAATTACCATTCACATATCACATAGTATAAGCTTACAGTACTTGCAAGATGATATTTGTCTGTCCATTCTTACCCCTCTGGACGGCTTCTGTGTAAAGTTTTGGGCACATTACCTTTAGCTTCCAGTATCAGCTTTACCTGGAACGCATGGAGTATGAGAGCTGCATGGAGGGTGGCTTTCTCTACGGGCGTCCCGCATCCAGACTTAATGTGAGCGAGGCAGATGGTTTAAGGTGATGGGATACTCGGACCCCGCTGCATTCCGCGTGCTATGGCAGCCGACTCCTCTCTTTGAGCATTGCGGGCGTCTCTCCGTCGATGTTGTTTGGATGGCGGCCGTGGCTCTTCCGCGTCTCTGCTGTGCTGTGCACACCTCAATCTCCCGCTATCCCCGGGGATCCAGCTCCCTCCATAGTGCAGCCGTCCTTGCTTCCCCGGCGCTTCGCGTACACGCTTAGCACTCGCAGGTCCCGCCCCCCATAGTGCGCGTCACGTCCTCATGTACACGCCATCCCCTCCTGATGGGGATCGGGACCTCTTGATCACTTCTCACGTCTGGAACTGACAGTGCGGACAAGTAAAAAAAAAAAAATGTAAAATGCCACCTGTCCCAGTAGCTGACAATATCTCTGCCTGGACAGTATGCCTGCCTGCTGCCTGGACAATTGTGTTTGCTGTTGTTGACCAAGTCCCTGCCTGCTGACTGGACCATAAGGCTATGGAAGGTTTCTTCGATCGAAATTCAGAAGACGCTTATCTAGGTGTCTGGGGCATCCTACAGGACACGTATGGAGGTCCATTCATAGTGTAAAGAGCTGTCAGAGAAAGACTGACTAAACGGCCATGTAGGCCATTATAGATGTAGGATTGAAAGAAATGACTATGCCAATAGAATCTGGATTTGTGTTCTAAAAGTTTTTTCAGATGGGCAAAGAGGGCTAAGTTTCAGTAGTTTCAATGTTATCACTTAGTGCTGTGGTTTTGATCTTGTTCATTTGATTACCCATGCACTTCCACAGTAATTGACCATTCTCCAAAAGGTAAAGAAGCAAGATGGAAAGGAAGGGACTGGAAAGGGAGGGGGGGGGGGATGATGTTTGTAAAGGATAAAGAGGGAGGTCTTTTAGTTTATATTCTCACCTGGAGTAAGTCTAAATCGTGTAACTGTTTCTTTAATTTCATTAATAACATACAATCAGAATAGAAAAAGTTAAAATCTTAATCCGCTCTAGAAAGCAAAGAACAATTAATATATAAACAGATTGTATTCCACGTGAACCCCAAAACTGAGAAAATGGTGTATTGAAACACCTGGTAAGTTTATGTGTAAGGGTAGGGGTAGACGTGGAATCCCAGATACTCCTACAGAGTCATCATCCCTCAAAGATATGCGACAATGTTTAAAAAAAGGGAGGTAGAACGGGATGGGACTTTGATTGTGCCTCAGAGGAGTATGAACAAAATAGAATACAATACTATGATTATAGAAAAATAGATACATTTTATTTATCTGTCATAAGGCAGTACCTTCTAAAAGTAAAAAATCAAGTTAAGATAAAGTAGAATCTTGGTTTGAATTCGGGATGTGTCGGTTCCATACAGTTACAAAGGTGTGGCCTATGCGTTTCACGGTCATTTCTTCTTCGTCGGGGCCTTAAAAGTAGCACAATAGGACATCACATGAATTCTATAAATAAAATAATACATAAATTACACGATTTACATGGACGAAACTGATGATAGATAATAAATGAGTATGTTAATACATTTGTTTTGCATAAATTTACATTAATGTCATATCACATTGAATATTTGTTAATAGAGTCTATTAGAGGCCTAAACGTCCCACCGAGCTGGCGTCCTCCGAATACAATCTCTGAGTGAGTTGAAGTGCATATGAATGAAACAGAACTCTCTATATTGGCAAAAAAAGAGAGATGCCACATGTTGTGGATTGTCCTTGACCTGCCACAAGATGCGGATTGTCACATCACCTACAATACGTTCCAGATTGTCACTTGCCACGTCACAGATTGTTTCTTGCCACGTCACCTGCCACATGTTGCCGATTGTCACTTGCCATGTCACCTACAACACGTTTCAGATTGTCACTTGCCACGTCACGGATTGTCACTTGCCAGTGCCACACGTTGCTGATTGTCACCTGCCACGCGTTGCCGATTGTCACCTGCAGCGTCCCCTGCCACATGTTGCGGATTGTCATTGACCTGCTATGGTGCAGATTGTAATCTCTCTGCTGCCCACGGCTGCACAGTGAGGGTGAAACTGCAGTGATGCAGGGCGGCGGTGAGAGTCATCTTCCTGCTCCCCACCCGCTAGCTTGCTGACTGGCCAGCATCACCGCTCTTGCGCCGACCGGCCCACCCACTCACTCGATGATTGCTCTGCCTGCCCGCACACTCACCTACCGACCTGCCTGCTCAGGCGCTCACTCATCTGCTGATCCCCGCTGACTGGCCAGCACCTTTGCTCACTCAATGACTGCCGTGCCCACCCGTACACTCACCTGCCGACCTCACCTCACTCATCTGCTGTCCTGACTCGCTAAGTAGCTCACTCACCTGCCTACTCCCTCTGACTGGCCTGCCCGCTGGTTAACTGCACACTCGTCCCCTGACTGGTCTGTCCTTCACAAATTTCTCGGAGGGGGCAATTGCCCCAAAACCCCCATGGATCTGCCTCTGGTTCTGTGGTGTTCTGCCAAACTCTTGCATACAGCAATTTGAGTTTGCTTTCTGAGTGCAGTGTCTTACATGGTATTAAAACCACACAATGAAAACCAGTGGTCTTTTAATTAGTGATCTTCAAAGCACAAATCTGAGCAAAGCTGTAAAATACAGCAAAGAATACTTGGAAATGGAGTGAATCTGTCTGATTTATATTTAACTCCATTTATCACATTGTGTGAATATTTTTTTTTTTAATTTGCAGAGAGAAAATTACGTCTTATTTATGAAAAAGAGAGAACTATGCCTAATATATTAAATATGCATTTTGGCCTTCAACAGGACTACACTTGGCACTTTTTCTTTTCAGTGTAATCAATATAATGCTTGCATTGTTATATCTTGAGAGGGACAATTTTCTGTTCTACAATGGATTTTTGGACAATAGATCTGGTCAAAGCAGTGAAGGCTGAAGCCTTTCACGTTCTCATCCAAATCAACCACTTTTCGGTAGTTGAGAACTTTTGAGTGGTTCTTTCCCTGTGACACAATTACTTTAATAATAGCATTATGTGTTGTGTATAGATTGGAAATAGTTATAAAGCAAGCTGGGGAAAGATTCTGCTATTAAAAAAAGATATATATCTAGGGCTGTCCAAGAGTACAAGGATTGTTGATTCGCGTCTACATGTAAGCAGGTGCTTCCAAGAGGGTTCTGAGGGGTCAATGTTTTTTTATTTAACTGTGCTCATGCCCTCAAGTTGATTAAGTCAACCAGGTGCAAATTGTTTCAATATCTGAATGTTGTACTGTGTCCTCAGGTTGACCTGCTGAGCTGGTGGTGTATGAGAAGAGGGGTTAGCACCTCTGGCTAGGTTTTTCAGCTGTTTTTAAGAAGGTTACCGCCCCACAGGGGCTCACTAAGTCTCCTGAGGGAGTTGTTGGGGAAAGACTGCCAAAATGTAGCTCTTACTCTGTCAGAGTGGATTACCCTCTTTGGGAGGTGGTGGTGAGGGCCCAGTTGGGGTTCTCAGTGGGCTACGGAACCTAAAGGTGCCAGTCATGGACTTTTTGCCTTTTGTGGATTATTACCAAATCATGGACTTTGTTTTTTTTAAGAATCATCTGAATTGCCTGGTCTGGAGTCTCTAAAGGGTTGCATGCATGGTGTATCAAAAGAACAGGGCTGACAACAAGGCAACTGACGTTAAGGAAGATGTAGTACAAAGTTCTAATAAGCAGAATGCTGTTCTGTGGAAGCAATGTTGCTTTTGCTAATGACTACTGAATATAGGTCACTTGCTAAAGCACCCAACCAGCCAGGAATTGGATGAAATGGCAAGAGCGATGGTTACTCTGATAGTAAAGGGGTGTTATGCTTGGCTCTTTCACTAGCAGCCATGTCCCCACATACTGGGACTTTGTCTGTGGCACAGACAGAATAATGTCACTGGGAGTGATGTGACAAAACTGCTAAGTTGGTGGAGGACAATTCATGCTCTGCGGTACCAGGGCAAAAATGCTGCACGCCTGGAGGGAAAGTTGTGTCTGAAGTGCTTAGCGTCAACAGATGCACTGTATGACCACGGATTATAAAGAGTTAACCGTGCACATTGCTGCTCTCTTCTGTAACCTGTCTTAGGATCCATGCACAGTAGAGTTCTTTAACCACTTAAGACCCGGACCAAAATGCAGGTAAAGGACCTTGCCCCTTTTTGCCATTCGGCACTGCGTCGTTTTAACTGACAATTGCGCGGTCGTGCGACGTGGCTCCCAAACAAAATTGGAGTCCTTTTTTCCACAGAAATAGAGCTTTCTTTTGGTGGTATTTGATCACCTCTGCGGTTTTTATTTTTTGCGCTATAAACAAAAATAGAGCGACAATTTTGAAAATAAATCAATATTTTTTACTTTTTGCTATAATAAATATCCCCCCAAAATATATATAATTTTTTTCCCCTCAGTTTAGGCCGATACGTATTCTTCTACCTATTTTTGGTAAAAAAAAAAAAAAATCGCAATAAGCGTTTATCGGTTGGTTTTTCGCAAAATTTATAGCGTTTACAAAATAAGGGATAGTTTTATTGCGTATTTTTTTTTTTTACTACTAATAGCGGCGATCAGCGATTTTTTTCGTGACTGCGACATTATGGCGGACACTTCGGACAATTTTGACACATTTTTGGGACAATTGTCATTTTCACAGCAAAAAATGCATTTAAATTGCATTGTTTACTGTGAAAATTACAGTTGCAGTTTGGGAGTTAACCACAAGGGGGCGCTGTAGGATTTGTGTGTTCCCTGCATGTGTTTACAACTGTAGGGGGGTGTGGCTGTAGGTGTGACGTCATCGATCACGTCCCCCTATAATAGGGATGACATGATTGATGCTGCGGCCACAGTAAAGCATGGGGAAGCCGTGTTTACACACGGCTCTCCCCGTTCTTCAGCTCCGGGGACCGATCGCCGCACTCCAGCGGCGATCGGTTCCGCGAGTCCCGCGGTTCCGGAGCTTCGGACCGGATCACGGGAGCGCGCCCGTGACCCACGGCTGGGTACTAGAACCAACGTATATATATGTTGATGTGCCCAGTCGTGCCATTCTACTGACGTAAATGTTCAGTAGGCGGTCCTTAAGTGGTTAAGCTCCTAGGAGCTATTATAAGCCTTTGTTTTCCACCTGGAAGCTGTTATCCTATGTGTCTATGTACACTATGTATGCCAAAAGTGTTTTTCAAGCTTCAGCGTTTAGGAGCAGAAAGAACAAAATTGTTTTTGTAATGTACTTAAAGGGGTTGTAAAGATAAAAAAAAAATCCCTAAATAGCTTCCTTTACCTTAGTGCAGTCCTCCTTCACTTACCTCATCCTTCCATTTTGCATTTAAATGTCCTTATTTCCTCTGAGAAATCCTCACTTCCTGTTCTTCTGTCTGTAACTCCACACAGTAATGCAAGGCTTTCTCCCTGGTGTGGAGAAAGCCTCTTGAGGGGGGAGGGGGCAAGCAGGAGTGTCAGCAGGGCCGCCATCAGGAATTATGGAGCCCTTTACAGACGTTGGCCTTTAATTAAAAAAAAGACATAGAAAAAATGTAATACATTTTTTTTATAAATAAAAAAAAGGGAGATTGCCATCCGGGACACTAGGGACCTCTGGGCCCTTTAATAAAAACAAAACATATAAAAAAATTAAACAAAAAGGGGGGGTTGCCATCCGGGGGCCCTGGGGACCTCCGGCTCCTTACAAAAAAAGGGGGGTTGCCATCCGGGCCCCTTACAGGTGTACTGCCTGTACCCCCCTGATGGCGGCCCTGAGTGTCAGGACACTCTCTACTTTGCAGATAGAGAAAGGAGCTGTGTGTTAGTGGGCATCCTGACACTCCTGCTCTCCCCCTCAAGAGGCTTTCTCCATACCAGGGAGAAAGCCTTGCATTACGGTGTGTAGTTACAGACAGAAGAACAGGAAGTCAGGATCTCTTAGAAGAAATAAGGACATTTAAAAGCAAAAATCGAAAGGTGAGGTAAGTGAAGGAGGACTGCATCAAGGTAAAGGAAGCTATTTAGGGAAAAAAAAAATAACTTTAAAACACCAATAAGAGCGATGGCAGGAAAAAAAATTTGAAATGCTTCTAAATGCTACTAAAATGCTCCTAACAGCCTTTTTTTTCTTCGTGTACTGTAAGGCTGGATTCACACCTATGCATTTTTAGTGCTTTTTGCATATTTGCACTACAGTCCATTTAACATGGTTTCCTATGGAAGACGTTCTGTAGTGCAAATCTGCAAAATGTAAAAATCACTAAAAATGCATAGGTGTGAATCAAGTCTAAAAATGCTAATACATTGTTCTAAAAGCTACTAAAATGCTACTACAAGCCAGCAAAAAAACAAAAAACAAAAACACCTGTATCTGCACTTTTCATCCATCATTTTTTTCTAGCATTTTTTAACCACTTGTCCTCTGGCCACCGTCAAATGACGGCGGGCGGAGGACTTCATTATCCTGACATCACGTCATATGACGTGATGTCCCTTTAAAGCCGCGGGCGGGCTCGCGCACCCGCCGCTCTGCGGCGATCCAGTGCGAGTGCCCGGCGGCAACGATCGCCGCCGGGCACACGCGATTGCTCAGTAACTGAGCTGGGACGTGGAGCTCTGAATGTAAACACAGAGCTCCACGTCCTGTCAGGGAGAGAGGAGATCGATTGTGTCCCTTGTACATAGGGACACAATCGGTCACCTCCCCCAGTCACCCCCCCCCCCACAGTTAGAACACTCATAGGACACACATTTAACCCCTTCCCCACCCCCTAGTGGTTAACCCCTTCACTGCCAGTCACATTTATACAGTAATCAATGCATATTTATAGCATTGTTCACTGTATAAATGTAAATGGTCCCAAAAATGTCAGAAAAGTGTCCGAAGTGTCCGCCATAACGTCACAGTCCCAATAAAAAAAAAATCGCAGATCGCCGCCATTAATAGTAAAAAAAAAAAAAAAAAAAAAAAAAAAAGCCATAAACTATCCCCCTATTTTGTAAACACTATAAATTTTGCGCAAACCAATCGATAAACGCTTATTGCATTTTTTTTTTACCAAAAATATGTAGAAGAATACGTATCGGTCTAAACTGAGGAAAAAAATATATTTTTTATATATTTTTTGGGTTATTATAGCAAAAAGTAAAAAATATTGCATTTTTTTAAAAATTGACGCTCTATTTTTGTTTATAGCGCAAAAAATAAAAACCGCAGAGGTGATCAAATACCACCAGAAGAAAGCTCTATTTGTGGGGAAAAAAGGACGCCAATTTTGTTTGGGAGACACGTCGCACGACCGCGCAATTGTCAGTTAAAGCCACGCAGAGCCGGAAGCTTAAATTTTGTCTGGGCAGGAAGGGGGTGTAGGTGCACAGTAGGCAAGTGGTTTTAAGCTTATACAAAACACCAGTGTACATGGAGACCAAGGGCCAGATTCAGATAGCCTTTACGTTGGCGTATCTATAGATACGTCGCGTAAAGTCTATTTTGCGCCGGCGTATCTTTTTTCTGTATTCAGAAAACAAGATACGCCGGAATTCAGCTAAGATATGAGCGGCGTAAGTCTGTTACACCGTTGTATCTTAGTTGCATATTTACGCTGGCCGCTAGGTGGCGCTTCCGTCGATTTACGCGACAAATATGTAAATTAGGGAGATACGTCGATTCACAAACGTACTTGCGGCTGTGCGCCGTATTTTACGTCCTTTGCGTAAGCGTTAGTCCGGCGTAAAGTTACCCCTGCTATATGAGGCGCAGCCAATGTTAAGTATGGACGTCAGGACAGCGTCGAATTGTACGTCGTTTGCGTAAATCGTTCGGGAATGGGGCTGGACGTAAGTTACGTTCACGTCGTTTACATTGACAACTTCAGCTGATCAGCTGGGTCAGCTGATAGCCTCCCATGGCTTCCAATATCATCTCTACGCTGATGACACTCAAATCTATTTCTCTACCCCTCAACTCACTCCTTCATTCTCCTCCCGTATCACTAATTTACTATCAGATATATCACTTTGGATGTCGCACCACTTTCTCAAACTCAATCTATCCAAAATGGAACTTATCATTTTCCCTCCCCCACGTGTCTCTTCCCCTGATCTCTCTGTCAAAATTGATGGCACAACTATCAGCCCATCCCCACATGTCAAGGTTCTAGGTGTAGTCCTGGACTCTCAACTGTCCTTTTAACCTCACGTTCAATCTCTGTCCAAAAATTGCCGCCTCAACCTTCGCAACATCTCCAAAATACGCCCCTTTCTAACCAATGACACTACAAAACTATTAATTCACTCCCTGCTCATCTCTCGCCTTGATTACTGCAACTCCCTTCTCACTGGCTTACCGCTGCATACTCTATCCCCTCTTCAGTCCATCATGAACGCTGCTGCCAGACTCATCCACCTTACCAACCGCTCTGTCTCTGCTGCTCCTCTCTGCCAATCCCTCCACTGGCTTCCACTCGCCCAACAAATTAAATTCAAAATACTAACAATTACCTACAAAGCCATCCACAACTCTGCCCCCAGCTACATCACTGACCTAGTCTCTAACTACTTGAGATCCGCGCTACAGCCGAATGACGGCTCTAGCGCAGATCTAAATTGTCAACAAGCCGTCAATTGACGGCTTGTCACTAGCTGCTTCCCGGCGCGCGCTCCAGAGCACGTTGCGGGGAAACACTGTGTTGCCCGTGTCCCTTGGACACAGCCAATCACAGATCGCCGCGAACGGCCAATCAGAGTGGCCGTTTGCGATGCGATCTGTGCGGCCAATGAGAGATGATCTCATAGATCATCTCTCATTGCCGTTTTACATAGAGACAGCGTTCTGTCTCTGGAGAGCAGGAGACGGATCTGTGTCTCTTGTACATAGAGACACAGATCGGTCACCTCCCCAGTCACCCCGCCCTCCCCCCACAGTTAGAACACTATGCAGGGAATACATTTAACCCCTTCCTCAACCCCTTCAATGCCAGTCACATTTATACTGTAATTAGTGCATTTTTATAGCACCGATCGCAGTATAAATGTGAATGACGCCAAAAATGTGTCAAAAGTGTCCGATGTGTCCGCCATAACGTCGCAGTCCCAATAAAAATCGCAGATCGCCGCCATTTCTAGTAAAAAAATAAAAAAAAATAATAATAATTCTGTCCCCTATTTTGTAGGCACTATAAATTTTGCGCAAACCAGACGCTTATTGCGATTTTTTTTTTTTTTTTACCAAAAATATGTAGAAGAATACGCATCGCCCTAAACTGAGAAAAAAAAAACGTTTTTTTTTTTTTTAATTGGGATATTTATTATAGCAACAAGTAAAAAATATTGTATTTTTTTCAAAATTGTCGCACTTTTTTGTTTATAGCGCAAAAAATAAAAACCGCAGAGGTGATCAAATACCACCAAAAGAAAGCTCTACTTGTGGGGAAAAAAGGACGTCAATTTTGTTTGGGAGCCACGTCGCACGACCGCGCAATTGTCAGTTAAAGCGACGCAGTGCCGGAAGCTGAAATATCACCTGGGCAGGAGGGGGGTATAAGTGCCCAGTAAACAAGTGGCTAAATACCAACCTAATCACTCTCTTCGTTCTTCTCAAGACCTCCTACTCTCTAGCTCTCTCATCACCTGCTCCCATGCTCGTCTCCAGGACTTTTCCAGAGCCTCTCCAAGCCTATGGAACTCCTTACCCCAATCTATTAGTCTATCTCCCTCCCTATTAGCTTTTAGAGGATCCCTGAAAACCCTCCTCTTCAGAGAAGCCTACCCTTCCCACACCTAGCAACTGCACTTTTCATTTGAGTCCATCTGACCATCCCCCACAGCTAACTACCCTTTGTTCCACTTGACCCTCCCTTCTAGATTGTAAGCTCTTACGAGCAGGGCCCTCTGATCCCTCCTGTTTTGATTTGTATTGTGAATGTACTGTCTTCCCTGATGTAAAGCGCTGCGTAAACTGTTGGCGCTATATAAATCCTGTATAATAATAAAAAATAATAACTTGCAACGTGATTTACATGAATCACGCCCCCACATGACTAGCTTGAATTAGGCGCCCTTACGCCGGCCACTTTATGCTATGCCGCCGCAACTATGCTTTCTGAATAAGGCACTTGCCCATAAAAGTTGCGGAGGTGTAGCGTAAAGAGCATATGCTACACCCGCACAAATTTATGCCCCCTTCTCTGAATCTGGCCCGAAATGTCAATTTCACATGACCACAACTCCTGCATGTAATTTATGCATTAGCGAGTGCAGTTCCACAGTGTCCCAACTAGGGTGCCTTAAGCCCCGTCCACATAGACCCTTATTTAACTTTGTTACCTGTAAGACCCCTTTCACACTGGATCGCTTTGCAGGCGCTACAACGCTAAAAATAGCGCCTGCAAAGCGACTTGAAACAGTCGCTGCTGTCTCTCCAGTGTGAAAGGTGCCAATTGTGGCATCAGAGGGGGGAGAATAAGATAAGCGTAATTTCCACTTTTGGGTGGAACTCTGCTTTAAGCCCACCAGCAGGTGTATGTAAACATAACTTGTGCCACACATGTATCAGAATGAGAGAAATAATTCTAGGACCATCATAAGGCTTTTAAAGTGGAATCAATGGAGACTTTTGGATACCATCGTTTTTTTTTTTGCCTTTTTCACAGGTGTGTAGAGTTTTAAGGCTTGACATGTTTGGTACGTACATACTCGTGGTGCTGCGCAAATGTTGAAACTGCCACTATTTTATTCTCCAAGGTCTCTGCTTTTAGAAAATATGTAATTGTTTGGGTGCAGAATTATAGTAATTTTAAGGCTAAGTTCACATTTTTTTTTTTTCTAAATTCCAGCTTCCCTATGTACTAATATATAGTGTTGCTCACGAATATTCGCATTGCGAATATTCGCTACAAATATTGCATATTCGAGTATTCGCGAATAACTCGAATATTGCGGCGAATATTCGTATTTTTTCCAATTTATTTGTAAAACAGATCACATCCTAGTTATCTCCATCGACGTCTAAAAGCATTGCTGGTATGATTAGAGACCCTGGGCCGAGTAGCTGATGCGATTCTTTTATGTTGCCGAAAAATTTGCATTGCGAATTTTCGGCAACATAAAAGAATCGCATCAGCTACTCGGCCCTTCTTTTGCATCAGAGCCAATCAGAATAACTTGAATATTCGGCAAAAGAAATATTGCGCGATATTCCTTTTGCCGAATATTCGAGTTATTCTGATTGGCTCTGATGCAAAAGAAGGGCGGAGAAGATAATCGCGCAATATTCCTTTTGCCGAATATTTGAGTTATTCTGATTGGCTCTAATGCGCCCTTCTTTTGCATCAGAGCCAATCAGAATAACTCGAATATTCGGCAAACAGAATATTGCGCAATTATCTTCTCCGCCCTTCTTTTGCATCAGAGCCAATCAGAATAACTTGAATATTCGGCAAAAGGAATATCACGCAATATTCCTTTTGACGAATATTCAAGTTATTCTGATTGGCTCTGATGCAAAAGAAGGGCGGAGAAGATAATCGCGCAATAGGAATATTGCGCGATTATCTTCTCCGCCCTTCTTTTGCCCCCTTATTCTCCTTTCTTTTAAGTAGAGTTAGTGTAGAGTTAGTGTTTAGTGCAAATTAGTTTAGTAATACAGGAAATGATCTCCGTTTATGAGAATTTCGCAATCATTTTCGCATTAGCGAAATTTCGCAAATTTTTTTTGGGATAAAATATCACGAATATTCGATATACTATATATTCGCGCAATATCGCAAAATCGAATATGGCGCATTTCGCTCAACACTACTAATATAGTATTCATGTACTTTTTTTTGCAAAAATACCAAAGCTTTCCATTAAATCTACAGACATGTACCTTACTGTCCTCCATCCATGATTCCATTTTCCATCTTCTGCTTCTGTCTTACGTCCTTACAGACTTTAGGTCATGACACAGAAAGGAGTTCACCAGCTGATCTCATTAGCACACACCCTGCATCATCCACCCACCCACTCCCAGCTGCACGTTTTTTTAATTAAATGCAATTAGTCAGTGATCACCTTTCTCACTAGATACACATTTACTGATTCATGGTTTCTGACAGATTCCCAGATGCACATTTTTCAAATGAGATGCAATCAATCAGTGATCAACCTTCTTACTAAATACACAATATACAATCATATTGCATAGTGCTTGGCCATCTTTATACAAGTACATAGGAGGGAGTGGACAGAAACACTCAGCTGTCAAGCCCCATTCACAAATCTGCTTAGCGGGAACTCGCATTCCCACATTTTTTGGAGAATTTTCACTCATCATTAGGGCAGTCCATGCATCTGAATGGGCTGCCCTACACGCAGTAATCGCCTCAAAGAAGCTTCAGAACTTTTTTAGAGCAGAGTTTAGTGCATTTTTTTACAACGATTTTTGATGCAGCGCATTTCTGAACTGCAGGGAAACACACAGATGAGAATGGAGCATCAGTGAATGTTCTGTAGATGTTTTTTCCTGTAACATGCATAGGGCAGCCTGTTGATTTAAATGAGCTGTGCTATATGTGGCTTATGGGACATGTTTGGCGTTTTGCGGGTTGCATGTTTTTCTACTTTGCATTTTTTTTCAGTATTTTCCACGCGTTTTTTCACATAGCAAAATGTGTGTTTGCTTCTGTGTTTGGTGTGCCATTACCACTTAAAGCGGAGGTTCCGCCATTTTTTTTTTTTTAAAAGCCAGCAGCCACAAATACTGCAGCTGCTGACTTTTAAAAAATGGACACTTACCTGTCCAGCCTGCCCGTGATGACGTCAGCCGAGGATGAGCAATCGATAGTCCCCTGGCTGCACCCTTCGCCATCCTCGGTTAGGGAATCGGGAAGTGAAGCATTGTGGCTTCACTGCCCGATTCCCTACTGCGCATGCGCGAGAAGCACGTCGCCTCGTCACTGGTCCCCGCTCTCTCCTGGGAACAGTGTGTTTCCCAGAAGACAGTGGGGGCTGTTGGTAGAGGCGTGTCTGCCACAGTCCTGTATTCCTGGAAGTGGGTGCAAATACCTGTCTTAGACAGGTATCTGCACCCCCCTCCCCCCTGAAAGGTGCCAAGGATTTCGAAAAGAGGAAGCTCCATTTTTGGATGGAGCTCCACTTTAATGTCACTGAAAGCGCAACTAGTAATTTTAGGTGTATAAAGGTTGCCATGCACTATACAATCTGATTGTAAAATCTCCTTTAGATTTACCAAATTTATATAATAGGAGGAAACACCTATCTAGCCAATCACTCTATATCCAATCAGGCAGGGACAGTTCTAAACACGGGAAACACATGCCACTTCATAGGCATACTATAGACACCCATCAGGTGAGATATTTAAAGGAATATTTCATGTTTTTTTTTCATGAAAATCACTGCTCCCAAAAAGATGTCAGTTTTTAAAAAAAAATGTTTGCATTGATACATGTCCCCTGGGGCAGGACCCAGGTCCCCGGACCCTTTTTAGGACAATAACTTGCATATCAGCCTTTAAAATTAGCATTCAAGTCCCATAGACTTTAATGGGGTTCTAAAGTTCGCGCAAGCTTTCGGTCTGTTCGCAGGTTCTGGTGTGAACCAAACTGGGGGGTGTTCGGCTCATCCCTAGTACTAATGAGGTCAGCTGGTTAACTCCTTTCTGTTTCATGACCTACAGTTTGTGAGGATGTAAGACAGAAGCAATAGATACATTTTGAATCATGGATGTAGGACAGTAAGGTACATATCTATAGATTTTATGAAAAGCTTTAGGTCGGATTCACACCTATGCGAATTGAGTACGGCTTAAACCGCATCCAAATACGCAGAACATTTCTAAATACATTGTTTTCAATGAGGCTGGTTCACATATGTGCGATGCATTCCAGTAAAAACGTGTGCAGATTTTATGCCTTGCGGTGCGGCTCAGGTGCGAATTCAGGCCCATTATCTTCTATGGGTACGCAGCTGATTCGCAGATGTGTTCATTTCTCTTCAGGAATTTCTCTCATTTAGCTTAATACACTTCTCCCCACTCTCCTCTTCCCTGTAACTTCTCCCAGGTCTCTAAATTCGCAGCTAAAACGTTGCTAATCTGCTGAACACGCACGCACAAGTGTGATTCCGGCCTCAATATTTTTGCCAAAAAAGGTTCGTGAATGCTATATTGGTACATAGGGGAGATGGAATTTAGAAGAAAAAAAAAAGACAAGTAATTAAAGAAAAAGTCCAGGCAAACAACTAAAAAAACGGTAAATGGCTTGGTGGATTTACCAGTATAGTATTGCTTCACATAGCCATGGTTGACAGGTAGATCGCTATTGAATTGTTGTCGATCCCCCTATATAAAATCTCAGCTAAGAACGTTATAAGCTTTCATGTTGGAATGCATCTGAGACTGTCACAACAATAATTTCTTGCTGGTAGGGAACCTTTTGCTCTTCATTTTCTAAACACTTCCTGATTATTGGAAGCAAAGTTCAGTTGACTCATTGGTGAAATACATTTTAGAGCATAGACAACATAGCAGACAATCAGTGGAATGTACCTTTTCAGTTATTTCCTGTTGTTAAGTGATTGTTTTCAGGTCTTCAAGTGTGAGTCATAATTGAAAGAATTATTCCGAGTGGTATATTGTTCTTGAGGAAAATGTTTACAAGAAATTGTGCCAAATGCAGAAAATGTGTATGTATGCATTGTTAGTACCTCTAGTATAGTGTTTTCTCTATGTAGGTCCATCTTGAGACATAGACTTCACTGTTACATTGTTTGAGTATAACTGGTGCTAAAAAAAAAAGGTAATTCCTTTCAAAATGAATCTTTCAAAATCCATACATTGCAATGCATACATTAGTGGAGCATATGGCTGTATCGGTACAAGTGGCAAAATACAATTGTCAAAATAATTTTGAGCACTTTAGATTTAGCCACATATTTACACATGAAAAGCGAAATTTTGCCTAAACTTGAAATTGACTGTATGTGCTACGATATGCACACTGGTTCTTCACCTTTTATACCACTTTAAAATTCAGATAATACAAGGATATTGACAATACAGTTAAAAAGTCTGAGCTCTGCGAAAGAAGGGCTTATCCCTTGAAATGTGTCAGAAAAACATATACCTGCTGTATTTCCACTCATGGAGGATTATATGCCTTTATTTTATTGGTTTTACCATGTGGTGTGAAAGGTGGTGCACAAAGCCAGTGCGCTCTCTATTCTTACTTATTCTAGTACAGTTTAAAGCAGGGGTCCTCAAACTTTTTAAACAGGGGGCCAGTTCACGGTCCCTCAGACTGTTGGGGGGCCGGACTATAGTTTAAAAAAAATATGAACCTATGCACACATCTTATTTGAAGTACAAAAAAACAGGAAAAAAACAATACAATATTTAAAATAAAGAACAATTTTATTCAACAAACGTATTAGTATTTCACAGACCCCCCTCATCACATAACCCCCCCATCACCGATTACTCTCCATTACAGATCCCCCCCATCAAAGATTCCCCCGTATTAGGTCCCCCATCACAAAGCCCCCCAACACAAACTTCTCTCCATTACAAAGCCCCCAATAACAGACCCCCAATAACACAGACCCCCAACACAAAGGGAGGGGAGAGGATAGGACAGAGAAGGAGCAGTCTGGTGGAGGGGAGGACAGAGTTGGAGCAGCCAGGTGGAGTGGAGGACAGGGTGGATGCAGTCAGGTGGAGTGGAGGACAGGGTGGATGCAGTCAGGTGGAGTGGAGGACAGGGTGGATGCAGTCAGGTGGAGGGGAGGACAGGGTGGATGCAGTCAGGTGGAGGGGAGGACAGGGTGGATGCAGTCAGGTGGAGGGGGGGACAGGGTGGATGCAGTCAGGTGGAGGGGAGGACAGGGTGGATGCAGTCAGGTGGAGGGGAGGACAGGGTGGATACAGTCAGGTGGAGGGGAGGACAGGGTGGATGCAGTCAGGTGGAGGGCAGGACAGGGTGGATGCAGCCAGGTGGAGGGGAGGACAGGGTGGATGCAGTCAGGTGGAGGGGAGGACAGGGTGGATGCAGCCAGGTGGAGTGGAGGACAGGGTGGATGCAGCCAGGTGGAGTGGAGGACAGGGTGGATGCAGCCAGGTGGAGTGGAGGACAGGGTGGGAACAGCCAGGTGGAGTGGAGGACATAGTGGGAACAGCCAGGTGGAGTGGAGGACAGGGTGGGAACAGCCAGGTGGAGTGGAGGACAGGGTGGATGCAGCCAGGTGGAGTGGAGGACAGGGTGGGAACAGCCAGGTGGAGTGGAGGACAGGGTGGGAGCAGCCAGGTGGAGCGGAGGACAGGGTGGGAACAGCCAGGTGGAGTGGAGGACAGGGTGGGAGCAGCCAGGTGGAGTGGAGGACAGAGTGGGAGCAGCCAGGTGGAGTGAAGGACAGGGGGGAGCAGCCAGGTGGAGTGGAGGACAGGGTGGGAACAGCCAGGTGGAGTGGAGGACAGGGTGGGAACAGCCAGGTGGAGTGGAGGCCAGGGTGGGAACAGCCAGGTGGAGTGGAGGACAGGGTGGGAACATCCAGGTAGAGTGGAGGACAGGTTGGATGCAGCCAGGTGGAGTGGAGGACAGAGTGAGAACAGCCAGGTGGAGTGGAGGACAGAGTGAGAACAGCCAGGTGGAGTGGAGGACAGGGTGGGAACAGCCAGGTGGAGTGGAGGACAGGGTGGGAACAGCCAGGTGGAGTGGAGGACATGGTGGATGCAGCCAGGTGGAGTGGAGGACAGATTGAGAACAGCCAGGTGGAGTGGAGGACAGGGTGGGAACAGCCAGGTGGAGTGGAGGACAGGGTGGGAACAGCCAGGTGGAGTGGAGGACAGGGTGGATGCAGCCAGGTGGAGGGGAGGACAGCGTGGATGCAGTCAGGTGGAGGGGAGGACAGCGTGGATGCAGTCAGGTGGAGGGGAGGACAGGGTGGGAACAGCCAGATGGAGTGGAGGACAGGGTGGATGCAGCCAGGTGGAGTGGAGAACAGAGTGGGAACAGCCAGGTGGAGGGGAGGACAGGGTTGATGCAGTCAGGTGGAGTGGAGGACAGGGTTGGAGCAGTCAGGTGGAGTGGAGGACAGGGTGGGAACAGCCAGGTGGAGGGTAGAATAGCAGCCAGGTAGAACTGTGTGGGAGCAGCCAGCTAGATGGGAGGTAAGTTCTTACCGTGGAGGACAATACAAGAATCAATGGCTCCCTCCCACTCAACAGCCTCATTACATTTCTTCTCCTCTCTTCCCCCTCACGCTCGGCATGTTGGGGCTGAACTTCTCTCAGGGAATCATCATGCGGCCTGCTGGTATCCAGGACTGCAATTCCCATAATGCACTAGTTTCCCAGCTATTGGCTCTGAATGTAGCCAATAGGAGCAGGCATTGCCAGGAGAATGCTCTGCTCAAGGAGAGGGAGGGGTGGAATTCCCCTGCAGCTGCGGCTCTGCTTGTGTCCCTTCTCAGAGCCTGTCAGTTTCGTTGCCACTGCCCTGTCACTAGTTTCAGTCCACGGGCCGGGTAAATCACACTGGCGGGCCGGATACGGCCCGCGGGCCGTAGTTTGAGGACCCCTGGTTTAAAGGATAAGTTCACCTTTTCAAAAAAAACATTCAATACGCCTTTTTTTGCAGGTAAAAAAATTTTTTTTTTTTCCTGGAGCCTGCAGAGCTTTGCATTGCGGGTGCAATCTCAGTCTCCTACAGACCTTCAGCATACCTGTCTGCACATACCTAAGGGGGAGAGCAGCAGGAGCTGGAACATGTTACATCAGGGATCCTCAAACTACGGCCCTCCAGCGGTTGCGGAACTACACATCCCATGAGGCATTGTAAAACTCTGACATTCACAGAAATGACTAGGCATGATGGGAATTGTAGTTCCTGAACAACTGGAGGGCCATAGTTTGAAGACCCATGAAGACCCACCCCATAAATGGGTGTCCCCTGTGGGAGGTGGACAGGAAGGCGACAATCAGTGGCCTTACCTTAGGAGGCCGATGCTGCTCCCCGCTCCAGCTTGCTGATGCTGCTCTTCCGTCCAGCTTTCTGAGGGGCTGTTGCTTCTCCTTACGGCTGAACAGGAAGTAGATCCTGAGACCCGATTGGCTGGGAGACTCCCAGCCATTCGGGTCTCAGGATTCACTTCATGATTGTCTGGGAGGAGAAGCAGGAAGACATTAGCGCATATTAATTTGCTAACGTCACACAACTGGGTGAGCTCAGTGCGCAGTGCTCTGCGCCCCGAACCCATCCTGTATTGTAGCCTCAAACTCTAATCATGTGCTTAAAAAAAAAAAACTATTGAAATCCATGCGTCTGGCGCCTTGCATGTAGAGTAGGGGCCGGGCGCATGGATTAGGGATTAGGAGGCATCGCCCCTAATGGAACAGCCGCCACTGGGTGGAACATGTTATGAATGAGCTTATGGTTAAAAAAAAATCCAGATCTGCCGGGTCAGCTCCAAGCTGTAAACAAGTTTGTCGGCAGGTGCAATCCTTCCCACTGTAGGTGGCTCTGTTTAGTTGGCTGCTGTGAAGAGGTAAATGGAGGTTGAGAGGGGCTTTGTTCCTCTGAAGCCTCCATAGGTGTCATCAGGGAGCACCGGTCTGATTGGATGCTGCTGCCATGAATGACCTCTGCAGCCATCTTTAGTGGGCCAAGGCTAATACATAGCCTTGTCCCACCGCAGTTGGCAAGCATTTGCAAAATGGACAGACAGGATCCCCACTAGCTAGGGACAGTGAAGTTCACAGAAGGGAACGGTTCTGGTCTAAGGAGGAACAGTACAGGGACACTATGCCTGGCTCCACCATATGAGGACCCTAGAGAGTTGGGATGAGGACCTGCCCACCTGGTTACTAAAGGTGCCTGCATCGGTGTTCTGCCTATCAGGTGCTGTTTTGGTAAGGTAGCCTACCTAAGTGCCCCCTCAAATACAAATACTGTGTTCATGTACAACCAGTGCTGTTAAGAGACGTTTTACCCTGGTTGTCTGTAATATTGAGGCTCCATTGCCAGTGTTTGGAACTGTAAGTGAGTTCCTTGCCACTGTCTTCAACTTTATTGTTACTTTTGTTTTGCCAAATAGTAATTGTGTCACCTTCCTTGGTCTCTGTACCTTTACTCCATCTTGGGTACCAATCAACTGGCCCCGTCTGCAAGTTTATGAAATCATGAGAAACTGGATAAGTGAATGAGAGTTTTATTCTGTATGTGTCCTATATACTTTAACACTCGAGCACTTGTATTGTGCTTGTTTTTTGTTACTATGGCCATTTATATTCTAAAAGCATATCTAAACCCTAAGGTCCTGTTCCCAACTTCAAGTTGTAAAGTGTATGATTTTCAGCAGAACAATCCATATGACAAGAAATGGTATTCAATGGGGCTGTTCAGCTCTATGCGGTGCATTTAAAAAAAAAAAAAAAAAAAATTCATGTGCAGCAATTCTCAAATAAATCAAGACAATGTGCTACAATGCACTTGAACCGGGCCCAATACTAAAAGTTAATGTAGTGCAGCTTACTAGCTTACCAGTGCTCAATATGGTGGGATGCATTATTTATTATTTTTTTCAGGCTTTTGTTTATATATTTTAACCTGAAAATCTTGTGAAAGATGCACTTCATGTCCCTTTCACTTCCATGAGATAGTGGTTAAAACTCAGACTTGATTTCAAACATTTCTTCCTCTCTTCATTTCCATTTTCATGGCAATTCATAGTTTTGAGAAGGAAGATAACATTGTTTGGCCTTTCATTTCAGCTCACAGGAAGTGACAAGGATATTGCATTTCTGGCAAGATCATCAGGTCATTTTCTGTACTTGCTGAAAATGTTCTTAGCCTTAAGAAAAGGCAAAGTAATGAAGCCACCACAACAAGGACTGGTAAGCTTCAATATAGTATATTTTTGTTCTTTTAAAGCAGTGGTTCTCAACCTCAGTCCTTAAGTACCCCCAACAGTAGGGTGACCAGATGTCCCTGGTTTCCGGGGACAGTCCCCGGACTGAGGACACTGTCCCCGGAACAAGTCTGACTCCGGTTTTGTCCCCCGATTGGATTTGAATTTTGCCACCCCCATACCTTCCTTTTCAGCCTGACCGCAGCGGTGCCCACCATCACAGGGATCAGAGCCTTGCTTGTAGTGCATGGTCCTGTTTTGAGGCAGGAAGCAGGCCGGTTGTAACTTTAAGGGAGGACAGATGAATCCTGGTCCTCCTGATGTTCGAGAATGGTTTAGTCCCATAAGGTAAAGACAGTGCTCTGGGGGACCTCCTGACACCATAAAAACATTACGTCATTACGGGGCCTAACTGTTCCTTTAACATTTTTAGTCTTATTACAGTTTGCTATTAATATGTGATTATTTGTGATCGATGGTATCCTACATGTTGTTACCATGAAATCTTTTACTGTTCTAAATTATTAATTTATATTATTATGGTTGAACCAAAATTCTTTGGTAAGAATATAATACAAAATATCCATTGAAAAGTTGTTTCTCTATTTTATCTTCTTAATATTTGGTAGTTATATCCACAAAAATGATCTCATGGACAAAATGTGAGAAATAACGTATATATCATACAATCATTCCATAAACATATACCACATACACTGCATATATAATTTGAGGAAAATATGCTTATAAAATAGTTTACCATTTGCCAATAATAAAAAAAAGAAAATGTCCCCGTATTAATTTAAAAATCTGGTCACCTTACCCAACAGGCCATGTTTTCAGGTTTTCCTTTACTTTGCACAGCTGCTTTAAATCAATATCAATGACAAGGTATTGATAAGATCTATTTTAAGGCCCCATTCATATTGAGGAGTTTTTCAGGTGGGAAAGAGCTAAAAATAGCGCTGCTATACCGCTTGAAAAACTCCTGCCAAGCAACCTCAATGTGAAAGCCCGAGGGCTTTCACACTGAGGCGATGCGCTGGTGGGAGAGAAAAAAATCTCCTATCAGCAGCACCTTTGGAGCGGTGAGAGGAGCGGCATGTATACCTCTCCTTCACCGCTCCTTCCCATTGAAAACAATGGGAAACCGTGGCAATACCACCTGCAATGCGCCTCTACAGAGGCGCATTGCGACCGCTATTAACCCTTTCACGGCCACAAGCGGGGGTTAATACCACACCGCTAGCGGCCGCAACTCGCGGCAAATCCGACGGTATAGCGCCGTAATTTTTAGCGCCGCTATACCGCCAGCGCGGCTGTTTCTGCAATGTGAAAGGGGTCTAAGGAGGTTACCAAAGCACTGTTGCAAAGTTTAAAAAATCTGTTTTCTCAGCAGCTCAGCTCACTTTACTCCCTGCTCCCAGCAGTGACTCATCAATCTCCCAACCAGAGGCGGCTATAGGCTTTGCGAGGCCTTAGGCAAAACCTATACATGAGGCCCCACTCACGCTCATAATGGCAAAAATAATTCAAGGGTTAAAAAAAATTAACTGTATAAATTGCATATATTAAAAGCTTTAAAGTGCTGGAGTCATTGTTGGCGGCTCTTCAATTAGACAAATTAGGTGGTCACCAGGCCCTTGTGAGTGCGAGACCTTAGGCTACCGCTTAATTTGCCTAATTAGAGAGCCGCCTCTGCTCCCAACTTTTTACATTTTAAACACAGAGCAAGAGTTCGGAGCACGATGAGCTGCATGGGCCTTGTTACTGGCTTGCAATCCTTTAGGAAAGGCTGGGCTGTAGCTAGCAAGCAATCAGGAGGGCATATGTCACCTCCTGTAACCCTGTTCACAGGAGTATTTAACAATGAAAACTCTCTTAACAGCATTGCAACTGTGTCCCTATCTTCTGCCAAACGCCATATGCCCTATTCTTTTTGCCATGATAATATTTATGGGATTGTCTGGTGGCCATTGCTTGGTTTTGACAGATGGCTGAGGTGAGTTACAAATGTGCCTCAACCACCTTATTTTGCCCCCCGATATTGTCCATGTGAAAAAAGGTCTTAAAGCGGAGGTTCACCCTAAAAACATGTATATAACATTACATTCAGCATACTTCCGACATGTACAGTATGCTGTTTCTTTTTATTTTTGCTGTACATACCGTATTATTGTTCTTTTCCACCCGGCTTCCGGGTTCTCATTCCTATGAAGAGGTGTAGTGTCATCTGGGACTTAGCCCAGATGATTGACGTGCTTGATAAAAACTTCCCCCCGGCGAATAAGGCGCGTCATGAGTTCCGAAAATAGCTGAACTTGGAGTCGGCTCTATACGGCGCCTGCGCAGTCAGCTCTACACGGCTCCTACTCTGTGTGCAGGCGCCGTATAGCGCCGTATAGAGCTGACTCTCAGAGGGGCAAGCACATGATTCAGTTTCAACTGAGATCAATTGTTGTGTGAAAAAAAGCAAGAAGGGCCTATGAAGCCAAACTGATTGTAATTTAAAGTGTATGTTCACCTTTAGTGAAAATCTGTAAGGTGAATTTACACTGGACACCCTCCCCTTCCTCCCCGGTGCCGACGTACCTTAGACCGGCAATCACTCACTAGGAGATATCGGGTCGGTGCTTTACCAGTCCAGAGATTTATAATCCATGCGGCTTTCTCTTTTCTTCTCCCCTGCCGATAGGACAGACTAGGTGGGTTCTGATTGGCCAGCACAGTTCCAATGATGGCGCTGACCAATTAGAATGCCTCCTATACGTACCTTTACATTTATGGGATTAAACTGGGGGGTTTCAAAACCCCAGACCGGTGAAGCGGCAACCCGATGTCTCCTAGCAGGTGATCGCCGGCCTCAGGTACAGCAAGACCGGGGGTAGGGGTCCAATGTAGGTTCACTTACAGATTTTTTGTAAAGGTGAACTTACCCTTTAAGATTCACTTTGCCCCCTAACCTGATCTGTACTCTCTGCACAGTGATCGAGCTGTCAAAGTTAGCTCTTAGTCGATGCTAATGGTTGAGAGCTGGCGAGACCAGCTGCCGATCATGTGACCACTGTTTCAGCCAATCACAGGTGTAACGTCCCCTCGGGGCCCTATTAAAGAGATGTCTGGTCAGGGCAGGAAGGGGTAAGTAAATTCGATAAAACAAAAACAAAATTCCCTCTCTCCATTTATCCCCATGTCCCAGAGGATACTGTGGTTGACATTTGCTTTTATTTTTACCACAATTTCTTTCGGAATCTTAACAAGTGGAAACTATGAAAATGACATTTTTCTGCTAAATTCTGTCTGTGAAAACTGAATCGTGTCATATTGTTATTTTAACAGTCTATGCAAACTGATTATTCTGTGTGCGTTGTGATGTAACATCAAAGGAAGCGAGAAGGAAGCAAAATAGGAAGAGAAATTGGAAACCACTTTCCTAAATTCATTTTTTTATTTGTCTCATAGCCAATCAGGGATGGACCAGGGGGATGGGAACTTCTCAAACAGCATTCTAGAAGTGAGCTGGCTTATTCAAAAGAAAGGCAGAACACTTGTATTTAAATTTCTTAGTAAAACTAACTTAAAGGGGTTTTAATTTTCATTTATTTTTATACAAATAACAAACATGTCAAACTTACCTGCACTGTGCAATCGTTTTGCTGGCGCGCCAGGTCCCTCCTCTTCATCAGGTGCCCCCATGGAGTGCCACTTTCCATTGAGGTAAAAAATATAGGTAGATGGCGCACGACTTAAAGAATGCAATCAAAAGAATTAATAATATAGTTAACAATTAGTAGATCATAAGGTCCATGTCAATATCAAAGAAAAAAAAATAAAATAAAAAATTAAATGACCATATAATGATAGTCCAAATGAATGACCATACAACAAATGGTCAAAATAAAAAGTCCCAAAAGTTCAATGTTTAATCCAGCAACACTAGTGGCAGCACAATCCTGAAGCAGAAGCAGACTCTGAAAGATATATGTAGACAAGAAGGATCGTTTACAGCTGCAGGCAGGCTGACTTGGCCAAGTCATGGGAGATATTCCCCAGGATGGGTCTCCATATCTCCCATGACTTGGCCAAGTCAGCCTGCCTGCAGCTGTAAACGATCCTTGTGACCCTTGACCAGCCGTTAACCCCTGATGTGCCCTTGCTCTCAATTGTTTTGTGAGTAGCCAATCTACTGTTTACTACTATTTTTACCTCATTAAATCCCTATTTTACTACACTTAGTTTGGCGCATGTCCTTCTTGTCTACATACCACTTTCCATTGAGGCTCTCGTGCGGGCTTGCTCCAGTGTCCATTGACATAGACACTGAGATTCGACCCGGCCCCTGCTCAGGTGTCACTGGATTTGATTGACAGCAGCGGGAGACAATGGCTTCTGCTGCTAGCAATCTGTCCAATGAGGAGAGAGACAGTAGCTGGAGTCGCTGCGCTCGTGCACATTGCTGGGTCGGGCTCAAGTAAGAAAAACAGGGGGTATGGATGGAGCTACAGCACAGAAGGTTTTTGCCGACCAGCCCCTGCAGTTATACTGTGGCAGAATGGCTTGCAGTGCAAATCGCCGGTCCCTTTCATGTTTATTAGAGGCGCGTGCCCGTGGCGCGTGGGTGCCGGCCACCCGCGATCGTCACAACAGAGAGCCAGAGCGGGGATCTGTCAATGTAAACAAACAGATCCCCATTCTGTCAGGGGAGGAGAGAGATTGTCTGTTCCTAGTGACCAGTCAGTACACTCCCCCCACAATTAAAAAAAACTCCCTAGGGAACACTTAACCCCTTGATTGCCCCCTAGTATTAACCCCTTCCCTGCCAATGTAATTTATACAGTAATCAATCAGTGGCTATTTTTATCTCTGATCACTGTAATAATGTGACTGGTCCCAAAAAAGTATCAAAAGTGTCCGGTCTGTCCACCGTAATGTTGCAGTTCTGCTAAAAATCGCTGATCACCGCCATTACTAGTGAAAATAATAATAATAATAAAAATGCCATAAATATATCCCCTATTTTGTAGATGCTATAACTTTTGGGCAAACCAATCAATATACGCTCATTGTAATATTTTTTTCCAAAAATATGTAGAATAATACATATTGGCTTGAACCGATGAATAAATTAGTTTTTTGGTGGATATTTATTATAGCAAAAAGTAAAAAAATATTGTTTTTTTTTTAATTGTCAGTCTTTTTTGTTTATAGCGCAAAAATAAAAACCACAGAGAGATCGAAAACCACCAAGAAATAGCTCCAGTTCTGTGAAAAAAAATGACCTCAATTTTATTTGGGTTCAACGTCGCACAGCCGCGCAATTGTCAGTTAAAGCAAAGCCTGGTCATTAAGGGGGTAAATCCTTTTGGGGCTGAAGTAGTTAAAAAAGAATCACTGACTGATTAATAATTTTTGCCAAACTAACAAACATTTTTGGTTGGAGCTGCTGTCTATTGAATTACATAGAGAATAAATATGATTTAGGTACTTAAAATCTCCAGGGATAATTTGGAGAACAATAGTAGAGAATTAGGAAGCACTGGATATAATTATACATATATGACAACTGATATCAGCTGATCTACTAAGGGGGGTGAACACTGGCTTAACCACTTGCCGACCAATTTTGCACTTCCGGGTAGGGGGCATGTGCGCGGGTAATATGCCTTGCACGATAGCAACCCTGTATGCTCCTAGTCGTGATCAGTCTACTTTCATATCTTGTACCCTTAGGAAATTGACTGACTTTGCCCGTGGCTGTATTCTTCTTGTGGGAGACTTCAACGTTTTGTTGGAGCCACACCTTGACACATCGTTGGGGAGTTCCAGAATTTCGTGGAGGCGTCTGGCGTATATACGTAGGCGCTTGCACGAAACTCAATTGATGGATGTGTGGAGGATAATGCATCCACGTGTGAAAGACTAAACTAATTTTTCACATTTACACTCCACATATTCTAGGATCGATTATTTCCTTATAGATCACCACCACCTTTCCCTAGCCAGGAGTTCAGCAATAGAAACCTCACCTATTGCAGACCATGCCCCGATCTCTCTCTCACTGACAGTCCCCTCTGTTCCGATTTGGCAGGCTAATTGGAAGCTTAACGATAACTTACTTCTTGATGATATTGACAAGAAAATGATTGATGACGCTCTGGCACAGTATTTTGCTGAGAATGCTGGGCCAGAGGTGACGCCAGGTATGCTTTGAGAAGCCCATAAGGCTTTTATCTGGGGTAAGTTTATCGAGTTGGGATCCAGAAAGAAAAGGGAGCGCACGCATCTACAGCTGCAATTGGTCAGGGAAATTGAGACTTTGGAATGTAAACATAAGATGGGATTGCAGATCTCGATCCTTCAAACACTGACCCAGAAGAGAGAGGAACTGAAGGGCCTCTTTCATTTGTAGCACAAACAGCGGTTCAGAATTGTAGCTCAGGGTATGCATGAATGGGGCAACAAGCCTAGCCGGCTGTTGGAACGCTCGCTGCAACAGAAGAAATCCGCAACATTCATTGCTAAAATTAAGTGTTCCTCCGATTCGATGGTTTTTGAGACATCTGCTATCGCCAATGAATTTCGAACGTTCTACCAATCCCTTTACCATGTCCAACGTACTGTTGAGGACGGGGACACTAGGGCTCGGCTTATTGGTGACTACTTAGCACAGGCTGGTCTACCATCGCTCCCTGCAGACATTTTAGCTGCTCTGGACGGGGAGTTCACCACCACAGAACTGCGTGTTGCATTGAAAGCTATGGCCAATGGAAAGGCACCTGGCCCTGATGGCTTCACGGTAGCCTATTATAGGGCTTTTGTTGATCTTCTGATTCCTCGATTGACTAACTACGCCAACGTGAGTTCCTAATGGCTACGCTTTCTCACCTTGGTATCGGTCCTTCCCTCCTTTCCCGTATTGCGGCATTGTAAAATTTTCCCACAGCTCAGTTACGTGTAAATGACATGTTAAGTGATTTCTTTAAACTTCATAATGGTACCCGTCAGGGGTGCCCCCTCTCCCCCATCTTATTCGCTCTTTCCCTCAAACCCTTTTTGTCCTCGATCAGGCACAATCCGAATATCCGTGAGATCATGGTCGGTGAAACCGAACATAAATACGCCGCTAATGCGGATGACATTTTGTTTTATGTGTAACAACCTGCTTTGACTCTCTCAAACTTGATGACTGCGTTCAACGCCTATGGCGTCGTTTCCAATTTTAAGATTAACCTCACTAAATCAAAAATATTGAATCTGTCTGTCCCTGCTCGGATTGTGCCTCATCTGAAAGCATATTTTCCTTTTAGCTGGCAGGCTCGTTCGATTAAATCAGGGATCCTCAAACTACGGCCCTCCAGCTGTTGTAGAACTACACATCCCATGAGGCATTGTAACACACTGACATTCACACACATGACTAGGCATGATGGGAATTGTAGTTTCTGAACAACTTGAGGGCCATAGTTTGAAGACCCATGGATTAAATATCTGGGCATTTTCCTCACAGCTAATCCTGCATCCCTGTTTCGCGCTAACTTTATCCCCCTGTTAAACGAAATTCGATCTGATTTGCAGAAATGGTCGCAACTTGCTCACTCCTGGATAGGGAAGATCAGCGTCCTAAATATGAACGTATTGCCCAGGTTACTATTTTTATTTCAAATGATCCCATTCAGGATCCCTGTCGTTTTTTTTTACTATACTGAGATCTTTATTTTGTAAGTATGTATGAAAAGGGAGAAGACCCAGACTTGCAAGGTCCCTATTGTCTAGACCCAAGAGGGATGGGGGTTTGGCTTTGCCAGATGTCAAACGTTATTTTTTAGCTGTAATCCTGGCTAGAGTGTCGGACTGGAGGTACCATAAACAATCTAAGTTGTGGATGTCATTGGAGATGGATTTGTGTGGAACGGATCTCTATGCTCAACTCTGGATTCCACGGAAATTCAGATCATTAGCTACAACAACTTCCCCTTTGACACACTCCACTTTTATGATTTGGGACAGGTTGGGTAGGTCTCATGGTTGGTTGTATAACTCTCCCCTAATGCCCTTGACTGGACATGACTATTTCCCACCTGGTAACACGCAGCCCTTACAACAAGCTTGGACTTTGGAATGTGCTACACTACTCCATCATGTCAGTTCATCTTCAGGACCTGTTCCATTGTCAGATCTTGTGGATTCCTCTTTTATTACACCTTTGACCCTTTGGAAGTATCGCCAGCTGGTGGCTTTTGTTCGATCTCTGTCAAAACCCCTCCGGGGGGTGGCGGACCTAAATCAGGTAGAATCTGCTTTTGCGGAAGACCAGCCGGTTGAGAGACCCCTTTCGTTCTTTTACAAAGCTTTATATTATTTGTCTGCCTCGGAAACTCCTAATTCTTTACTTAACTGGGAGAAAGATCTTCGTAGGGAACTCTCATCTAACCAAAGAAACACCATCTTACTTCTCGCACATACGTCCTCCATCTCTTCTAAAATTGCTGAAGTTAATTATAAACTGCTGACTAGGTGGCATTACACTCCTGTGGTCCTCCACAAGGCTTTTCCCCAGACGTCTCGGCTTTGTTGGCATGGGTGTGGTGAACATGCAACTCATGCTCATGTATGGTGGTATTGCACGCTTATTCGCCCATTCTGGACGTCAATTTTACACTGGATGAAGGAAATTCAGGGTTTTGAAACCCCTGGGGATCCCTGGGTACTTTTGTTGCACTGTACTGCTGAACCAATCGGATCACAAAAAAAATCGTTAACACCTTATCTGCTGAATGTAGCAAAATCCCCTTATTCCTCGTTTTTGGAAGCAAACAGTGGTGCCCACTTTGTGCCAATGGCTGGTGGAAGTGGACCGTATTTATTATATAAAGGATCTTACTTATTCTCTTAAGAACAGATCTGACTTGTTCCTGAAAATATGGTCCGGTTGGTTCGCCTTTAAATATACTTTGGCTTATGCCGATCTAATGTCTCAGCCTGTTTAAAACTGTGTGCTAAGTTGTATATGGGGTGATATGCTATGCCTAGGGTGTTATTTGTTATTTGTCTACTTTTTCTTTTGTTTTTTGGCACAGGGCGACATCTGGAGGCGGAGGATCCCCCCACCCCCCCCTTTTTTTTGCTTCCCCCCTTTATTCTTTTCTCTTCCTTCTCCACTTCTGCTTTCCTTTTTATGTTCTTTCAAATGAATAGTTCTCTTGTTTTTGTTGTGTGATGGGCGGATTACAGTTCTGGTCTGTTTGCTTTTGATCAGGATATGTGGTTTTGAGAGCTACTTGCTTCCGGATATGCTGCTCTTACCAGTCCGTCCATGCACTGCTTTAAAAACAAATAAACTCTTTGTGAAAAAAAAAATCTAAGGCTACAAAACAAGTGTCACATACCTGGATGTGGATCCCAAGATGACATAGAAGGTCTCTCTTATTGCTCCAGTCCAAACACCCCTGAGTTGGATGATAGGGAGTGCAGAATTAATGAGTGGCATGAATGCTGATATTGTAATGGCTATATAACTGGAATAATGTATACAAGCAAATTGGAGCATCAGAATCATTATGTCTTTGGTGATGATGAATGATTTCACTTTGTCTTTGGTGAACCTCATTATCCTGATAACCCATGAAAAATGCTTAAGGCCAGGGGTGTCTAAACTTTTTTCAAAGAGGGCCAGATTTGATTAAGTGAACATGCGTGAGGGCCGATCATTTTGCCTGACATTCTTTGAACCATTAAAATTTGGTTTAAGTGTGTTTTTTTGAGCACTAATACACTGCCCAACAAGAATCCTCTTTGCCTTTGTGGCTGTGTATGGTGAAGAGATTAGCTGGGGCGTGTTATTTAGATAGATATAGATTTTATATATATATATATATGTTTTTTGTGGTCCCAAGGAATCCCCCAGTGCCGCTCAGGACGAGCTTGGGAGTGCTATTTAGGTATACCGTATTTATCGGCGTATAAAGCGCACATTTTTCCCCTAAAAATCGTGGGTGTGCGTTATATGCTGATCCGCGCTTCCCGCGCTGTGTTTGAACCACTCTGCCGACATATACCGAGCGCAGTACACTCGGGTACAGTCGGCCAGGCTCCGCTCCGCTCGTGGTCAAGTCCTGTGCGTCCTGTACGTCCTTTACGCGAGAGGAGCCGAGCGTGTCCGAGTGTACTGCGCTCGGTATATGTCAGCGGAGTGGTTCAAAAACACAGCGGGGAAAGCGGGGATTGGCTGAAAAACACAGCGGGGAGGACACCACGATGGCCGCAGTAGGACGCCGGATCAGACAAGGCCGCCGATGGACACCGGGCAAGACACCGACGAGGGGCATCCAAACTGTAATATTTTCTTTTTTTTTTCAGGAATTTTTCTTCTAGTTTGGGGGTGCACGCTATACGCCGGGGGCGCGTTATATGAAGATAAATACGGTACTGTATTTATCGGCATATAACATGCACAGGCCTATAACGCACACCTTCACTTTAAGAAGGAAGTTTCAGAATTTTAATTTTATTTTAAATAAAGAGCTGTGAAGCAAAATAAGGGTCAGTGCCCATCAATGCCACCTAATCAGTGCCCATCTGCAGCCTCACCATTGCCATGAATGGAGCCTCACCATTGCCAATAGTGCAGCCTGATTGATGCCCGTCTGGAGCCTCGGAGGGGATAGGGAGAGGGATGGGACGATCGTCAACAGATTACATACAGGAGAATCCGTTTACACGTCGGCCTCTTTAATACAAAGTCCCGCCTCCTATGATAGACCGAACAGTCGTTGAATGGAAGTCCAGGAGACAGGACTTCCTATTACAGACGCCAAGGAGATTTTCCTGTATTTAATCTGACCACCCCATCCCTATCCCCTCCGAGGCAGCACGATTAAATACAGTATATTTATTTTGTGGCCAAATTACCAGGGGGGCCACATTAAACCCGAATGCGGGTCACAATTGGCCTGCGGGCCGGACTTTGGACATGCCTACTTAAGGCTATCAAGGTCCGATGAGTTGAATGTACAAGTTTCTACAGCATGCTTTGGGTCTGGATTGACCTCTCCTCAGCCTGCACCCTCACCATTCAGCGGAATTCAACTCATTGGAGCCTGAAAGCCTTTAGCATTTATCATGAGTCATCAGGATAATGAGGTTCACCAAAGACAAGGTAATAAAACCAGCTAGGTCAGGAACTTTCAGGTAACAAGGTATAAGGGCAGCAAACAGTTATAGTCTGTGAAAAAGCTAAAGTGAATATGGTAGCAGAGGAACAGATGGGTCAAGGACAAGGTGGGGAGGTAATAGGAGTAGAATCAGGATGCAGAATTACAACTCTGTTCCTTGAGTTTAGGTTCACTTTGAGGTAAATAATTTGTCAAAATTGAGTAACAATAGTGTACACTGTAGAGATTAACAAATGGCTTGCTGGATCTGTGGAGCCATCACTATACTAGTAATAGTTGTGTGGTGTATTGCAAAGCATAGCCTCTTTTTGCTCCATTGTAGTGACATAGGCTTCCAGTTAAAAGTAGGGTATTACAAGCGAACGAATACATGTTATGTCCCTCCAGACTGCTAAGGGATTTAGTTATTTAAAATGATAACTCCATGAAATAATATTAAAATGAATAATGCCAAAAAGTTAACCTTTGGATCTATTTATGAAAGATACATAAAATCCATAAAAGGCTGACATGTCACTTTCAGAGAAAGCTTTTCCTTGTCTGTTCTGAGTTAGCATTTGATGTGAGGGAGCTCAGTGTCAACACGGGGAAATCAAAGAAATGCATTTATTTTATGACGAATATAGCACAGAAAGCTTATCTTTCTTTTGGGTAGTGAAAAGGATCAAAACATGGAAAAGTTTCAGATGACCCTGTATGACATCCTTCAGTAAGGATCAGGCCATGATAGCGATAAGTGTTGCAGAACACAACATCAGACACAGGGATTAACAAGAAGAGAGACAATCCAATTTTACTGTCCACTGCGAGACATCAACATCCTAAGACGGTCCTTGAGGGATGCGTTTCAATGAGAAAACCCCCGATTAAGAAAAACTAAAGAGACAGAAAAGAATCTTGTGGGCTGTAAATAGAAAGATAGGACCATTGATCAATGGTAAACTGTTATGGGAAATTGAACAGGGATTGCAACTCTAATGTAGCGTACACACGACCGTTTATCGGGTTCTAAAAAATGAAATTTTTAAGGGTCTAGAAAAAACAATGTATTTTTTAACCCAATCATTAAAACGGCCTTGCCTACACAGGATCGTGAAAAAAAAATGCTCTAGCAAAGCCTGGTGACGTACAACACGTACAACGGCACTATAAAGGGGAAGTTCCATGCGGATGGCGCCACCCTTTGGGCTGCTTTAGCTGATTTTGTGTTAGTAAAAGACGATTTGCGCTTTTCTGTTATAGCGTGGTGAATGTGCTATCTCCATTACGAACGCTAGTTTTACCAGAACGGGCGCTCCCGTTTTTTTCACTTCGTTAAAGCCCACACACGACCATTTTTTAAGAAGTAAAAAACGACAACGTTAAAAACAACATGAAAAATTAGAGCATGTTTGGAATTTTTATTGCCCAATTTTTACATTGTGAAAAATGCTCTGGAGCCCACATACGATCGTTTTTAATGACATTAAACAAAAACGTCATTTTTTAGAACCCGAAAAACGATCATGTGTACGCGGCATTAAGGTATAGGCACAGGTACAGGTACAGGTACACAAATGTAATAAGTATGTATGATATTAGGAATTATACCTGGTTATTAAACATTGCCCAGAGGTTAAAAAAAAAAAAAGTACAAGGCTTACTTTACTAAATGAAAGAGACCACGTCGCCACACCATTTATTTAACCACTACATTACCGAGCCAATTTCTGAGATTTGGTGTTTACACGTTAAAAAATGTTCTTTTTTTGCTAGAAAATGACTTAGAAAACCCAAACATTATATATTTTTTCTAACACCCTAGAGAATAAAATGGCAGTTGTTGCAATACTTTCTGTCACACCGTATTTGTGCAGCAGTCTAACAAGCGCACTTTTTTAGGTAAAATTACACTTTTTTTAATAACAAAATAAGACAACAGTAAAGTTAGAAAAAATGTGGTTTTAGCCTGGATCAACCAATCAAAAGAATTGGCAATAATCTATAATATATATCTAATATATCTAAAAATAATGCAATGAAAATATTCCAGCTTCATCCACAAGGGATGCAGTTCTAATGGTCAAGCGCAAATAACAACAAACGAGAGAAAATAGTTCCCCCAAAGAAGACCAAGATTAGAACACTATGAAAAAAACACTGGCCCAGATTCATAAAGCAATTACGCCTGTCTAACTGGTGTTAGACAGGAGTAATTTCAAATTTCGCGCGCCGTATCACTAGTTTGAATCCTCAAACCATGATACGGCGGCTTCGGGCTTCGATCCGAGAGGCTTACGTCTTCGTAAGCCCTCGGATCTACGCTGCGATATTTTTGCGGCCGCTGGGAGGAGTTCGCGTCGTTTTCATGCGTCGGGATATGCAAATGTGTTTTTACGGCGATCCACGAAGATACGAGCGGTCTTCGCAATCGCTTACGTCTGTTTTTTTTTTACGTACTGTTAGACCAGCTTTTTGCTGGTCTAACGGTGCGTAGCCCATGTTAAGTATGGCCGTCGTTCCCGCGTCGAATTTAAATTATTTTTTTTTTTTTTGCGTAACTCGTTCGGGAATAGAAATGTCCGTAAACGACGCTACTCAAACAACGAATGACGTAACGACGTGATTTCGCGCAATGCACGGCGGGAAATTTGCGAACGGAGCATGCGCAGTTCGACCCCCGCGGGAACGCGCCTATTTTAAATCCTTCACGCCCCCTACTCGTCTAGATGGATTGCGACGGGAGAAATACACTACGCCGCCGTCGTTTACTGGACAAAATGTACCTGGATTCCACGTAGAGCCAGGTAAAAAACGGCGGCGTAGTGTATTTCTGATACGCTACGAGAATCCAATTCTCTCTGAATCTGGGCCACTGAATTTTATTAAGTAGAAAAAATATAGTGCAACAAAAGACATATAGAAAATGGCAGAGTAAAGTTAGCCCAATTTTTTTATATTGCGAAAGATAATGTTACACCGAGTAATTATGCCCGCTCGTAGAATGGCGACAAACTTTTACCCTTTTAAAATCTCCATAGGCAACATTTAAAAAATTCTACAGGTTGCATGTTTTGAGTTGCGAGGAGGTCTATGGCTTATTGCTCTCGCTCTACCGATCGCAGGGATACCTCACGTGTGTGGTTTGAAGACCGTTTTCATATGCGGGCGCTACTGACGGGTGCGTTCGCTTCTGCACGCAAGCTCGGCCGGACGGGGCACGTTTAAGATTTTTTTTTTCTTATTTATTTTACCTTTTATTTTTTATTTTCTCACTGTGCTTTAAAAAATAAATAAAATTGTGTCACTTTGTAAACATCCCTTGTAATAGAAAAAAGCATGACAGATCTTCTTAAATATGAGATCTGGGGTCCAAAAATGTTGTCATTTGAAACTAAATAAATAATAAAATGTCCCTTTAAGAGCTATGGGCGGAAGTGATGTTTTGACATCACTTCCGCCCTGCAATGACTTGGAGACGGGCGGGGACCATCTTCCCCTTCACTCGTCTCCATGTCAGGCTAGGGACAGGTCCAGAGGGCACCGGAGCGCGGCGGGAGAGTAATCAAATAAAAGTAATCTTGCGGCGAATCTGCCGCAGAAACCACTTTTATCTGAAAGAGAATCGCGACTCTTGAAGACGATACCGGGGTTATTACATGACTCCACTGTGCCATCACATGCCTCCACTGTGCCATCACATGCCTCTATTGTGCCAATGCCGAACTCACTGTGCCGGCCAAGACAATCTCCCTACCTTATTTTGTTTTCAGATTTTGGGTTTCAGGCTGCGGGTATCCATGATTCAAAAGCGGCGCTTCCTCCTCAGACTGTTCTGTGATAGGCCGGTTTTGAATCATGGATGCCCGCAGCCTGACTGAGACAGGTACCGGCGTATAAGACGACCCCCGACTTTTGAGGCAGTTTTTTGCATCCAAAAGGTCGTCGTATACACTGGAAAATATGGTATATGTACCCCAGCCATGCCTATGTGTTTTAACCTGTGTATATAGCTCCATGATCTAAATGTGTGCCTACAGTGAGGGAAAAAGGTACTTAATCCCCTGCTGATTTTGTAAGTTTGCCCACTGACAAAGAAATAATCAGTCTATAATTTTAACGGTAGGTTTATTTTAACATTGAGAGATAGAATAACAAAAAATCCAGAAAATGTATTTCAAATAAGTTATAAATTGATTTGCATTTTAATGAGTGAAAAAAGTCCATGACCCCTTTGTAAATCATGACTTAGTACTTGGTGGCAAAACCCTTGTTGGCAATAACAGAGGTCAGATGTTTCTTGTCAGGCCCGGACTGGGACAAAAAATAGGCCCGGGCATTTTAGACTGAGCAGACTGAAAGATTAAGATAGAAAGAAAGGAAGATGGATAGATAGATAGATAGATAGATAGATAGATAGATAGATAGATAGATAGATAGATAGATAGATAGATAGATAGATAGATAGATAGATAAAGATAGAAGATAGTAAGGAAGGAAGATAGATACAGATAGAAAGAAGGAAGGAAGATAAAGAAAGATAAAAGATAGAAAGAAAGAAGGGGAGGGAGGAAGATAGATAGATAGAAAGGAACAAAGATAGATAAATAGATATAGATAGATAGAAAGGAAGGAAGATGGATTAAGAAAGAATGAATAATATAGAAAGAAAGAAATAAGGGAAGGAAGATAGGTAGATAGAGAAAGAAAGATAGATAAAGATAGAAAGCAAGAAGGGAAGATAGATAAAGAAAGATATAAAGAAAGAAGGGAAGGAAGATCGATAAATAAATAAAGATAGATAAATATAGAAAGAAGGGATGGAAGGAAGGAAGATAGATAGATAGATAGATAGATAGATAGATAGATAGATAGATAGATAGATAGATAGATAAAGATAGAAGATAGTAAGGAAGGAAGATAGATAAAGATAGAAAAAAAAAGAAGAGAAGGAAGGAAGATAGGTAGATAGATCTAGATAGATAGATAAAAATAGATAGATAGATAGAAAGGAAGGAAGATAGATAAAGAAAAAAGATAGATAGATAGACAGTGGCAGTGCATCTATAGAGGGCACCGCTCCCTCTGGCTCAGCCGCCCCCTCTGGCTCAGCCGCGACAATGGGCACACTGGCATCAATAGGCACAGTGGCATCAATGGGCACAGTGGCAACAATGGGCACAGTGGCACCAATTAAAGGGAACAGTGGCATCAATTGGCACAGTGGCGACAATTAAAGGGCACAGTGGCTACGTTTGATGGCATAGCACAGTGGCTGCGTTTGATGGCATGGTACAGTGGTGACAATTGATGGCACAGTGGCTGCGTTTGATGGCATGGCACAGTGGCTGCATTTGATGGCATGGCACAGTGGTGACAATTGATGGCACAGTGGCTGCGTTTGATGGCATGGCACAGTGGTGACAATTGATGGCACAGTGGCTGCATTTGTTGGCATGGCACAGTGGTGACAATTGATGGCACAGTGGCTGCGTTTGATGGCATGGCACAGTGGTGACAATTGATGGCACAGTGGCTGCGTTTGATGGCATGGCACAGTGGCTGCGTTTGATGGCACAGTGATGACAATTGATGGCCCAGTAGCAGCATTTGATGGGCACAGTGAGGCTCAATAGCCGCCGGGGGCCATTCGTGGGCTGCGAAGGCCGTTCGCGGGCCGCAATCGACCCCCGGGCCGCAATCGACCCCCGGGCCGCGAGGGCCGTTCGCGGGCCACAACCGGCCCGCGGGCCGCCGTGGCCCACCGGGCATTTTCCCGGTATGCCCTATGGCCAGTCCGGGCCTGTTTCTTGTAGTTGGCCACCAGGTTTGCACACATTTCAGGAGGGATTTTGTTCAGATCCTCAAGTTATTAGGGTTTCAAGGCTGGTGTTTGGTAACTCGAACCTTCAGCTCTCTCCACATATTTTCTACGAGATTAAGGTCAGAAGACTGGCTAGGCCACTCCAGGACCTTTATGTGCTTCTTCTTGAGCCACTCATTTGTTGATAAGGCCGTCTGTTTAAGTCATTGTCATGTTGGAATACCCATCTACGACCCATTTTCAATGCCATGACTGAGGGAAGGTGGAGGATTTTCCTCCGTCTGCAGAATCGGACCATAGTGGGGACCGATGAGATCGGGTGTCAGCAGAAGTTAATCCGCTGACACCCGAAATCCCATAGAGATAAATGTATGTCCGTATTTCATCCAAAAACAGATGGATAAAATACGGACATACGGTCTGCATGTATAAAAGGGGCCGTAGAGGTTTTATAGTGTCGTTTGCATAGAACAGGTCACTAGACGAAGAAAACTAAGGTTAACAAGGCAGACAGAAATGTCCATAAGTTGGCCTTGGCTTGCTGGTTAGAGAGAACTGTATAATAACTGTATGCAAATACTGTTTGAGGTGATGCAGAAAATGTATCTTAATTTTTAACATGTGGATAAATCACTGACAATAATAAAAATATCACAGGCCTTGCGTGCCTCTATGACAAAAACATCCTATTTTCTGTTCATCACAGCAATACATTCGTGATTGATGCTGGACCAAAGTAAGTCTGCCTTGTTGTACTACCTTAATCTATGTCAGCATCACTTTGTCTCTGTCAGTGTCAATGTCAACCGATCTATGCTACCAAAACAGCAAAACCCCAGGCACAAGACATTCTTATTGAGAATTAAACATGTCAGTTGTAACAAGAAGAGCATTAAATGATTTTGTACATAGTGTATGTATTTATTATGCTCAGGACTAGTTAGGTAAACATGCAATATTGCAGTATTTTCCCTGCTCGGCAGATGGAGCTCTAGTTTGCTTTTCCAATTTTTAGCTGTTTTGGCTTTCATCTGTGTTAAAAAGGCCCTTTGCTTACAGCAACATTTCTTAACCTTTTTACCATGTAGGAACCCTTGCAATAACTTTCCTGGCTCAGGGAACCCTGCTAATAATTACTACATCAAACAAATCACATTCACAATACATTAGTGCAGTGTTTTTCAACTGGTTTTCAGGCAAGGAATTCATTAGAACTGTGCACGGTCCCGAGACACACCAGTCTGAGGGCTCATTCAGACAAGGAGGTGTGTCAGAGCATGTGCTTTTTTTTAATGAGTGCAAACATACACACATTTGCTAGATGGCAGCCACAGGCAACTGTAAAAAGCAGTACATTTTTGTGCAGTACAGGAAAATGCGATTTTGCACGTTACCTCACTAAGATCACTTCATGGTGCGGCAGAGTTCAGTGATCTTAGATTCCATATAGCACAAACCTCCCAATCCCACCTCCTAGCACAACCTACCAGGCAGGGGTCAAGTCCTGGGGAAAAAAGTGTGGGAACTCCCACCCAAGATCCACTCCCCCACCAAAAAAAAACAATATATGCTCATATGCATAATTACTAAACCACATGTTTTTTTTTTCCGCTCCACTGTACCTCAGTAATCCTTTATGTTACTGGCCACTTCCTGTATATGGAATTATCAGGTATTCCGTCACTTCCTCAATGCCGCAATGTCTCTTAGGAGCTTTTGTCATTGTTCCCAGGAGACATTGCGGAGGTCTGGCTTTAAGCAAATTCTTTCTAAATCCCGCGATAACTCACGGCAGACCTCTGCAATGTCTCCTGGGAACAATGACAAAATCTCCCAGGAGACATTGCGGCATTGAGGAAGTGACGGTATACCCGCACACTACCCGATGAATCCATATACAGGAAGCGGGCAGTAACATAAAGGATTACTAAGGTTCGCCTGCCCCTGACAGTGACTTGAGCTGGGCATCGCCGCTTAGTGAAGAATTGGCTTGGGCGGCTCGGCTTCTCTCAATGGCTCTAGTCCTGCAAAGGGAACTGCATTCCTGCTGTGAAAAAAGTGCAGGGACTCCGTTCCCACACGTTCCCGCAGGACTTGAGCCCTGCTACCAGGCATCCAATCATAGCAGAAGAGGATGGGAGAAGACATCAAGGACTCAAAGGGAGCGTGGAGGACAGCGCTGACCTGTGACAGGTAAGTGCTGGGCCGGGGGCACACTGGCAGGATTTAATGGGGCAAACTGGTGGCAATTGATGGGGCAAACTGGCGGCAATTGATGGGGCACACTGGCGGCAATTGAGGGGGCAAACTGGCAGGAATTGGTGGGGCACACTGGCGGAAATTGATGGGCAAATTGGCAGGAATTGGTGGGGCACACTGGCGGCAATTGATGGGGCAAACTGGCAGCAATTGATGGGGAAAACTGGTGTTAATTGATGGTTCAAACTGATGTCAATTGATGGGGCAAACTGGTGTCAATTGATGAGGCAAACTAGCGGCAATTGATGGGCACACTGGCGGCAATTGATGGGGCACACTGGCGGAAATTGATGGGGCACACTGACGGCAATTGATGGGGCAAACTGGCGGCAATTGATGAGGCACACTGGCAGCAATTGATGGTTACAGTAGCTGCATTTTATGGCACAGTGACTGCGCTTGATGGGCACAGTGGCAGCGTTTAATGAGCACAGTGGCTGCGATTGATGGGCACAGTGGTGGCAATTGATGGGCACAGTAGCTGCGTTTGATGGGCACAGTGAGGCTGCAATTGATGGGGGTTTTTTTTCAGTTTGTTTACGCCCCCCAAAAATTTTGAGCACCAGCCGCCACTATTGGAGATGTGTTACTGGCCACATCATCAGTGAAAACAGAGTGAAAAAAACCCAAAGAAAAGAAACGTGATGTACTCACCACAATGATTGGTAGGCTGCAATATAATACATTTTTCGTCTTGGGTTCAATACCACTTTCATAGAAGATAGGTGGGTAAGTTAATTTTATTGCTGAAGATACATAGTATGTCTCTTCTGCTATAAAGGTTTCGTTCCACTTTAAGCTATTTTTTATTTGCAAAATTACAAGCTAAATAAAATAAAAGAATTGTTATCTTTTTTTTCATTATATATTTTATATATGGCATATGTCTTGTTTAGCAATTTTTAGCTAATAACTGTCTGATTACAGTATCCGCTTATGCCTTTACAAGAATCAAGCTAAAAGCACACAAACACATTATTCGTTTTAAACAATTTTTTTTTTTTAATTATTGTATTGCTTTACTTTTATAGCCACTTTCTCCTATATGCTAGCATTTTACATTTTACCAAATGAATACCACCGTTTTGACGTATGCACCTTTTGTACAATTTTGAAGACATGAAATAAAAATGATACTTTTTAACAGAAGCTGAATTACACCTCTCACAACTCAGCATGGAAGAAGGCAACCATACTTTTAGCTGGAAACAAATAAAATGAGCAACCTGTGGGAAAATTCCTGCTATTACAGGCATGATACCTGGAGAGATTTTGAACTAAAGCTATAACACATAAAAATGTTTTGGACAATTCTTAGAAATTACAAAGCAAAAAAAAAACGTGAAAATGTTTCTGTAGATGTTTGACATATACAAGTAATTAGGCAAACCAATCAAATTTGTATAGAATGCATTTGAATGCAATTATAGGATGCATACATAAAAAACTCCAGTATAGGGAAAGATGATTTAAATTAAATTGCTCAGCATTTAAAAACAAAACAAACAAAAAAAAATATATATATATATATATATATATATATATATATATATATATATATATTGCCATTGCATGGCTCCCCTCTCCACCGTGAACAGTATTGGCTCTCTTTCAGGTTAATTAATGACCAGCGCCATGCTTTGTTCCACTTCCTTTGAGCCCAGGCTGTTATAGACACACTCCTTGATGGAGTGACATCACACAGCCTGTGACATCACTGGACCGGATTGACAATGCCAAAAGTATGCATAGGATATTTAAAAAACAAATCTGGGAAGGGACTCAGCGTGGGAATGAAGCCTGTCTGAGATAAAGCTAGACTTTAGTTTTAAGGGACTAAAAATAATTTTAAACTGAGGACCTTTTTTACACTGCTTTACATGGAACATGAATAAAACGAATGCCTTCTTTAATGCAAAACCTGGCATGGACCACAAACTAAGCCCTTATGCACAATATAAAGTTAAAAACTGCTGTAAAAATGACAGAAAAAAATCGTTAAAGTTTTACATTTGGTAGCATCAGCCCTAAGTAGCGGGGCCGATGGCGTCCTTAACAACCAGTGAATAGCTGGTTGTTAAGAAGCAGACCGGGAAGCTGGCCATTGCATCCTTAACATTGGATGAGTCACCAGCCGGTAATACAAAAATTTGAAAAAATGGCGTAGGCATCCCCCCAATCCATACCAAGCTCATATCTGAGCATGCAGCCTGGCAGGTCAGGAACAAGGGGGGGGGAGCAGCCCCCCTCCTGAAATATACCAGGCCACATGATCCCAACACGGGGACAAGGGCCTCCTCCCCACAACCACTGTCCAGGGTTCTGTGGGCAGGGGGCTTATCGGAATCTGTAAGCCTTCTTTAACAAGGGAGCCCCCAGATCCCGGCTCCCTTCCTATGTGAATGGGGAATGTGTAGATCCATGGTCAATCACAATGCACGTCAGACCCGAAATAATAAGAAAAAAAAGCTCCACTCGCGACGAAGGCTACTGCCATCTGCCTGCTTCGCCAAGTGACAGTTCTTAAATAGCTATGGGGCAGGGCCACCTGCCTACATCACCTGCCCCCCTGTGATGTCACCAACCCAGCATGCATCCCTCCAGGCATGTGGGCTGAGTGGTTCAGGAGGGGAGGGGAGGCGCTTGCTTACCCCCTTTTCCTGGCCTGCCAGATTGCATGACTTATTTGTTGTTAAAGATGCGGCGCCTGTCTTTCCGGCCTGCTCCCTTAATAACCAGCTAATCACTGCTTGTTAAAGGGGGGGTTCACCCTAAAAACACATTTCTAACATTAGAGTGAGCATACTAAGGACATTTACAGTATCCAGGTCTTTTTTTTTCTCCATACATACCGTTATATTCTGATTTTGTCCAGGGCTTCCGGGTTCTGATGACTGTGGTACTGGGCGTTCCTATCCCTGCCTCAGGGTTCTGATGACTGCGGGACTGGGCGTTCCTATCCTTGGGTTAGATGATTGACGGCTTGTGAAACAGTTCTCCTGTCGCACAACGCACGTCACCAGATTTCCGCAAATAGCCGAGCTGCGGGTCGGCACTATACGGCGACGGCGCCCGCTGCACAGGCGCCATATAGTACCGACTCGCAGCTCTTTACTAAAGACAAATCCACTTTGCACTACAAGTGCACTGTAAGTGCACTTGGAAGTGCAGTCGCTGAGGGGTACATCTGAAATGAGGGGAAGCTCTGCTGCTTTTATTTTCATCCAATTATGTACAAGCAAAAATGCTGTTTTTTTTCCCTTGCATGTCCCCTTCAGGTCTACAGTGACTGCACTTCCGAATGCACTTTAAGTGCAGTACACTTGTAGCGCAAAGTGGATTTGCCTTTAGTAAATAACACCACCTTATATAGACTGTTGTACTTGTTAATGTGGTTCTAAACCCCCTGATACCGTTTTACATATAGGTAAGCCCAGGCTTTTTTTACTGAGAAAATAGGTGCAGGAACTCAACCACTGGCCTGGCTTAGGTCAAAGCATATTCATGTGGTAGAATGGCCCAGTCAAAGTTGAGACCTAAATCCAATTGAGCATCTGTGGCAAGACTTGAAAATTGCTGTTCAGATGCTCTCCATCCAATCTGACAGAAGTTATTTTGCAAAGAAGAATGGACAAAAATATCACTCTGTAGATGTGCAAAGCTGGTAGAGACATCCCCAAAAAGTCTTGCAGCTGTAATTGCAGAGAAAGGTGGTTCAATAAAGTATTGACTCGAGGGGGCTGAATACAAATGCACACCAAACATTATTTGTAAAAAAATAAAATAAAAGTAATTTATAATTTTCCTTCCACTTCTCAATTATGTGCCACTTTTTGGGCCATAGTTTGAAGACCCCTGGTCTATCACATAAAATCCCAATAAAAAACATTTACGTTTTTGGTTGTAACATGAAAAAATGTGTAAAATTTCAAGGGGTATGAATACTTTTTAAAGGCACTGTATGTGTATGTATTTTGTTTGTTTTGTGCCTGCTAGTGTATGTTACAGACACAGCAGTCAGCACATTGCAAGAGACAATCAATTGGCGGGCAAGATGGCATGTCTCCAGTGAAGGAATGTCTTTGTAATAGCCAGCTAGCATTTATGAATGCAAAAAGAAAAATCAAAGAGCAAACAATTGTGAGCAAGGTTTCTGAGCCAGGACATGAAATAATCAAGCTATGAAAAGGACAGAGATATATAACAAAATCAATTTCTACTCAAGTTTGTCTATAATTTCATTATATAGAATATTTCTAGTATTTTTTCTGCTTACAATTTTTTTTTTTTTTTGGGCTTTGTTAAGGCAGTAAAAAAATGCCTTTTCATATTTCTGATTGCTTACTGAAAACCTGCCACAACCTACATCAAAGCAGCAGAAAAGCATTGCAACAACATTATTAAAAATAGATGTTGTCCTTATTTAACAGTCAGGAGTACATTGCACTGAATTAAGGGTCAGCAATTCCTTTAACAGAAAGTAATGACAGTTGTTAGGAACAATTACATGAATATTAATTCCAAAATCAGTGAGGCCAGTAAGGTAAAGCGTATCTAAGGCTATAGTTAACTTATTTATGAAAAGTCTTTGCCCCTTCCAGTAAGACATGACTAAGACAGAGAGCCTTTACTTGGGTACCATATTAGCTTCCTGTACTAGTTATGATGTTGCGTTCAAAAGAACCGCATTACATTTCCAACAATCGCAATCTATGGTTAATCCCCATTAGTTGTGGACCTTTGGCATTGCTGTGAAAGTGCTGCTTAAAATAAATAAAAGCTATTAATACATAGTAACCTTTCTTTAGTTGGCAGAGCATTTTTAAATGCACATTTTAGGCTTTAAAATTGCTTAGAACCCCTAATATTGGATATTTTCTGACAGTAAAATACCTGTAGAATAAAAGGATGGTCATTGCAAATTTTACATTACATATTTGCCTAACTAATTTTCAAACATGTATCTTTACTGTATTAAAAATACACCAACGGGGCGTGGCCTGGCACCGGACTGTGATGGCCGCTTGAACAGCGAGCTCCGGCATCCAGGGCTGACACACAAGCTTTCCTAGGCAGAACAGCCGCGCCGCACACGAGCAGAGATGGCCGGGAGAAGTAGCTCTCTCACCCGCTCCCAGACGGACCTGCCGACACAGCTCAGCCGGACTATTCCGGAGCTATTCCGATCCCAGCAGGCGGACGCGCTGGCTTCTTTACAGGCGCCTGGTGGGAAGCTGGAGATGGACCGGAAGAGGAAGTGAACAGGTGTTGACGAGGTCCTAGCAGAAATCCAGCAAACACAGGAACGGTGTTGTAGCGCTTGTGAATAGGAGCCAAGGGATTGTCAGACACTGGATCAGGCACCAATCAGGAGACGGAGACAGGTCCGAGGGTTGAATCAGGTTCGGACCGGGTCGGTGAATCAGGTAAGCAGACAGCAAGGTGGGTTTAAGCAGAGTCGGTAGTCGGATCAGGCCGGGGTCAGAGGCAGGCTGCAGGCAGAGAAGGGTCAACGGAAGCCGGGTCAGGTATTCGGTAATCAGGCAGACAGGTAACAGGTTCAGATTCAGTCAGGGATTGCTGCAGACTGGTCAGCAAGATACAGTGGGATCAGATGGTTTAAATAGCAGTTCTTGGCGCCGAAATGGCGTCAGCGTGCGCGCGCGGTCCCGCCGCGCGCGCCACGTGCACGCTCGCGCCGCGCACATCACTCGCGCGCACCCGCGCGTCCCCGCGCATGCGCTGAAACAGACTTCTCCTGGCGCTGTCAGTATTGGTAAGATTCCTGTATCTCTTATCATGACATTGCCCCCCCCCCTACGGGCAGCCTCCGGATGCCCAACTGGGCCAACCTACTTGGGTGTGCCCTTTTATAGGCCCGGACCAGTCTCTGAGCGTGAATGTTGGCCTCTGGTTCCCAGGAGTTTTCTTCTGGGCCGTAGCCTTTCCATTTCACCAGGTATTGAACCTGGTTACGTCTCTTCCGACAATCCAGGATGGATTCCACCTCGAACTCCTCCTCGCCGTCGATAAGTACCGGTGTGGGCGGACCAGCATTCCGGTTGGGAAAAGGATCCGGGACTGTGGGTTTGAGCAGTGCCACATGAAAGACTGGATGAATCCTAAAAGAAGCAGGTAATTTCAATTCGTAGGCCACTTCATTAACCCTTCTGAGTACCTGGAAAGGACCAACAAACTTAGGACCAAGTTTCTTGGTTGGGCAAGCTAGTTTTAAGTTCAAAGTGGATAAATAAACTTGGTCCCCTGGTACCAAATTAAGTTGTCCTCTCCTCTTTCTGTCAAAGACCTCCTTATTATACTCCTGGGTTCTTGCCATTGTTTCCTGGAGTATTTTGTTATTGGTGGAAAAAAAATCCAAGGTTTCCTGAACAGCTGGTACTGAGCATTCCGGAATATGGTTGGATAAGAACAGAGGATGAAAGCCGTAGTTGGCAAAGAATGGGGACTGTTGGGTAGCTGAATGGATTGAGTTGTTGTAGGCAAACTCTGCAAGGGGCAACAGAGAAGCCCAATCATCTTGTGAAAAACTGGAGAAACAGCGCAGGTATTGCTCGAGCGTCTGGTTGGTGCGCTCGGTCTGGCCGTTGGTCTGTGGGTGGTACGCAGATGAAAAGGAAAGTTCAATCTTCAGCGCCCCACATAACGTATTCCAGAACCTCGAGGTGAATTGCACCCCACGGTCAGATACAATATTAGCAGGTATACCATGGAGTCTCACTACTTCTTTAATAAAATTTTTTGCTGTTTCGGCAGCAGAAGGTGTCCCTACCATCGGTAGGAAGTGCGCCATTTTTGAAAGTCTGTCCACCACTACAAAGATGGTAGTATAGTTTTCAGAAGGAGGTAACTCAACAATAAAATCAATTGAAATCATTCTCCAAGGTTTCTCTGGAACAGGCAGTGGTTTAAGTAACCCCCACGCTTTGGTTCTGCTACCCTTGTGTTGGATACAGGTGGCACAGGATTCCACATAGCTTTTGCAATCCTGTAATAATTGAGGCCACCAAAAGGTACGCTGGATGAGTTCAGCTGTCTTGTGGATTCCGAAATGTCCGGCTAGCTCGTGGTCATGGCAGGACTTGAGAATTGTCAATCGTAGTTGTTGAGGCAAAAAAATCTTGTTTTTGTTCCATAGCATGCCGTCTCTTAACTGCAGAGTAAGGTCTGGAGATGAGGGAATTGATGAAGAGGCCTGCTTAATTTGAGACAGAAGATCTCCCTGTAACATAAGAAAATTGCCAGGGGCGAGGATGGTGTCCGGGGAGGAAGGAGCTTCAGGCCCATTGAACATCCGGGATAGCGCGTCGGGATTAGTGTTTTTTGATCCGGGTCTGTAGGTTATATGGAAGGAAAACCGAGTAAAGAACAATGCCCACCTGGCCTGCCGTGGCCTCAGTCTCTTAGCAACCTTTAAGTATTCCAAGTTCTTGTGATCTGTATAGATCAAAATGGGGTGAGCTGCACCCTCCAGGAGATAACGCCATTCCTCGAGAGCTGCCTTGATTGCTAAAAGTTCCCTGTCCCCAACGTCATAGTTTCTTTCAGCTTCGGAGAGTTTGCGGGAGAAGAACGCAACTGGATGCAGAAGGGATTTGGGTCCTTGTCTCTGGGAAAGCACTGCTCCGACCGCCACCTCGGAGGCGTCCACTTCCAGGATGAAAGGTAGAACTGGATCAGGATGTTTTAGGATGGATGCTGAAATGAAAAGGTTTTTCAGGGTAGAAAAAGCCGCTTGAGCCTCTGGGGACCACTGGAACCGGATACCCTGTTTGGTCAGACCTGTGATGGGAGCAATTATGGAAGAGAAGTTTTTGATAAATTTTCGATAAAAATTTGCAAATCCCACAAAACGCTGGACTGATTTCTTATCGGTGGGAGCGGGCCAATCTGTAATGGCGGTGACCTTCTGAGGGTCCATCTTGACACCGTCTATTGAAATGATGAGACCTAGGAACTGGATGCTCTCTCTTTCAAACTCACATTTCTCCGCTTTAGCATACAGACTGTGTTGACGGAGCCGGGCTTTGACCTTTTGGACATGTCTTTGATGATCTGACAGGGAGGAAGAGAAGATCAGGATGTCATCTAGGTAAACAATGACGAATAAATCAAGATAGTCTCTGAAAATGTCATTTACAAAATGCTGGAATGTGGCTGGGGCATTGCAAAGGCCGAAGGGCATCACCAGGTATTCAAAATGCCCAAAACGAGTACGAAATGCGGTTTTCCACTCGTCGCCATCCCTTATGCGGACAAGGTTGTAAGCCCCACGGAGGTCAAGTTTAGTAAAGATGGTGGCTGCTCCGAGTCTCTGAAATAGTTCAGGAACAAGAGGGAGAGGATACCTGTTCTTAATCGTGATTTTATTTAAGTCCCTGTAGTCTACGCAGGGGCGTAGAGAGTGATCCTTCTTTTCCACGAAGAATATACCGGCCCCGGCAGGGGATGTGGAAGGGCGGATGAACCCCTTCTCGAGATTCTCATCAATATAAGACTTGAGAGTGACCAACTCTAGCCCAGTCAAAGGAAATATTCTTCCAAACTGAATTTCTGCTCCAGGTAAAAGTTCAATAGGGCAGTCGTAGGACCGGTGTGGAGGTAACGTCTCTGCTCCTCTTTTGCTGAACACATCAAAGAAACTATGATAGGCTTCTGGGATTAATTGACGGTTCTCCTCTTCGGATTCTAAACACATCAAAGAAGGAGGGGAACTGGCAGGCTTCTGAAGGCAGTGTTGTCGACAGTAAGAGGAAGAAAAGTGGATTGTTCCAGATTCCCAGTCAATCTGGGGATTATGGGCTTTCAGCCAAGGCATACCCAGAATGACCGGAAACATTGGGGATTCAATAATGTCCAGACAGAGTAGTTCCCGGTGGTCCTTGGTGAGTGCGTATAGGGGAATTGTCTCTTGGGTAACCGGGCCGGATTTGATAGCCGATCCGTCGGCTAAATGGACGGTAAGTTTCTGGTGTCGTGGTCGTAGAGGGACTTCATGTCGAAAGGCAAAGGAGGCGTCCATAAAACCGCTGCAAGCACCAGAGTCAATAATTGCGGGGACTTGGAGGTATATATACCGGCCCCGGCAGGGGATGTGGATGGGCGGATGAACCCCTTCTCGAGATTCTCATCAATATAAGACTTGAGAGTGACCAACTCTAGCCCAGTCAAAGGAAATATTCTTCCAAACGGAATTTCTGCTCCAGGTAAAAGTTCAATAGGGCAGTCGTAGGACCGGTGTGGAGGTAACGTCTCTGCTCCTCTTTTGCTGAACACATCAAAGAAACTATGATAGGCTTCTGGGATTAATTGACGGTTCTCCTCTTCGGATTCTAAACACATCAAAGAAGGAGGGGAACTGGCAGGCTTCTGAAGGCAGTGTTGTCGACAGTAAGAGGAAGAAAAGTGGATTGTTCCAGATTCCCAGTCAATCTGGGGATTATGGGCTTTCAGCCAAGGCATACCCAGAATGACCGGAAACATTGGGGATTCAATAATGTCCAGACAGAGTAGTTCCCGGTGGTCCTTGGTGAGTGCGTATAGGGGAATTGTCTCTTGGGTAACCGGGCCGGATTTGATAGCCGATCCGTCGGCTAAATGGACGGTAAGTTTCTGGTGTCGTGGTCGTAGAGGGACTTCATGTCGAAAGGCAAAGGAGGCGTCCATAAAACCGCTGCAAGCACCAGAGTCAATAATTGCGGGGACTTGGAGGTTCCTTCCTGGAAGCTGTAGAGAGATTGAAACAGCCAGGTGAGTATTATTGTTACGTAAGACAGAGAAGAGAGCCGGTGAGAGGACTGAACACTTACGGAACTTGACGGGGCAGGTGTTTACATAGCGCCCGGATCCTCCACAGTACATGCAAAGGTTATTGGATCAACGCCTTTGACGCTCCTCCGGAGTCAGGGATGGCCGAAGTAGGCCTATTTGCATTGGTTCTGGATGATCGATGGTGTTTGGTCTGGGACCTGAAGGAGGCAGATGCGGTGGGCCAGGTACACGTGGCATCATCCATATGGGACGTGTGGGGCCGGATGTGCGTTCAGCACGCCGTTCCCTCAACCGTCTGTCGATCTGAACAGAGAGGAGGATGAGGGCTTCAAGTGTTGCGGGGATGCCCACTCGGGCTAATTCGTCTTTTAGAGATTCTGAAAGTCCCATACGAAATTGGTGACGCAGGGCAGCATCATTCCAGTTGGTATCGGAACTCCACTGCCTGAATTCCGCTACATATTCCTCCACTGCTCTGCGTCCCTGCTGTAAGGCACATAATGCTGCTTCAGCGGTAGCTGCTAGTTGGGAATCCTCATAGATAAGGTCCATGGCTTGGAAGAAAGTGCTGAGTAGGTTAAGACTTTCTTCCTTGCGTTCTAGAAGACGATGCGCCCATGTCTGAGGTTCGCCAGACAATAACGAGATAACGAAACCTACTTTTGTGGCCTCAAGTGAAAAGGTCCTGGGTTGTAAAGCAAAAAAAAGTTCACAGGCGTTGCGGAAAGCTCTATATTTGCTGCGATCTCCAGAAAATCTCTCCGGGGTGGGAACTCTGGGTTCCGGTGGTAGCATCACTACGGAAGGGGCAGCTGCGGTTCCAGATGCTGCAGGTGCTGTTGTGGCCAGAGTTTGGACACGTCCTTCCAGGCGGGTATATCCTTCTTGTAAAGTCCGTACGGCCGCGGTGAGGCCATCTAGATGGCGGCATAAGTCCTCCATGGGAGACGCCCCCTGCGTGGGCTCAGACATGGCTGACCAGTACTGTCACGTACCTGGTTATGGAGCCCAATGTGCAGGGAGCGGCCTCTCGTAAGCCTCTGACTCAGGAACCCCTGGTAGAGCAGACAGGGGGTACGGAGTCTGGAGGGACACAAGCGCCTGGTGGGAAGCTGGAGATGGACCGGAAGAGGAAGTGAACAGGTGTTGACGAGGTCCTAGCAGAAATCCAGCAAACACAGGAACGGTGTTGTAGCGCTTGTGAATAGGAGCCAAGGGATTGTCAGACACTGGATCAGGCACCAATCAGGAGACGGAGACAGGTCCGAGGGTTGAATCAGGTTCGGACCGGGTCGGTGAATCAGGTAAGCAGACAGCAAGGCGGGTTTAAGCAGAGTCGGTAGTCGGATCAGGCCGGGGTCAGAGGCAGGCTGCAGGCAGAGAAGGGTCAACGGAAGCCGGGTCAGGTATTCGGTAATCAGGCAGACAGGTAACAGGTTCAGATTCAGTCAGGGATTGCTGCAGACTGGTCAGCAAGATACAGTGGGATCAGATGGTTTAAATAGCAGTTCTTGGCGCCGAAATGACGTCAGCGCGCGCGCGCGCTCCCGCCGCGCGCGCCACGTGCACACTCGCGCCGCGCACATCACGCGCGCGCACCCGCGCGCGCACCCGCGCGTCCCCGCGCATGCGCTGAAACAGACTTCTCCTGGCGCTGTCAGTATTGGTAAGATTCCTGTATCTCTTATCATGACAACAGGCCTCCAGCCTCAATGCCGCCAGCCAAATCAGTCTGCCCAGTCCACCCGAGCAAGCGGGACACCCGATCGCCGCAAATTATGCTCCGCCGTCACCCGCCTTCCTCAGCATGGCAGACCTGCAGCTCGTGGCAATGGACATAAAGACCACGCTAACCGCGGCAATATCAGACCTGAAAGCCGACCTGAGGGTTGTAGCAGCACGTGTGGAGATGGTGGAGTCAGCGGCCATGACACAGGGATCGGCCATACAGCAGGTACAGCAAGTTACTGACACACATGCCAGGCACCTCATTGAGATGCACCGTCACATAGAGGACCTTGATAACAGGGGCAGGAGACGTAACTTGCATATTAGGGGGATCCCTGAAAGTGTAGAAGGCCCCCATTTGCAACAAGCAGTTTGGGCAATATGTAACACGCTCCTTGGCAGACCTCCAGATGCTCCAATAGAGATGGAAAGGTGCCACAGAGCTCTGAGACCGAGGGGCCGAGAAGGTGATCCACCTAGAGATACAGTCTGCTGCTTAGTAAGCTTCACACAAAAAGAAGAAATACTGAGATTGGCACGCAATCACGGACAGGTGCAGCATGAAGGCTCTCCTATACAAATCTACCAAGACCTCTCTGCCATTACGCTCCAGCATAGAAGGGAGCTCCGACCCCTTCTAAATGCCTTGCGGGATAGGCGTATTGTGTACCGCTGGAAATTTCCCTTTTGTCTGTCCGCAACCGCTGGAAACCGCACGGCCTTCCTACGCACGCCAGCAGATCTACAGCCATTCTGTGACACTTTGGGCATCCCTGTTATTGCTGTTCCAGAATGGTATAGTGCTTTAATGCAACCTGAACCTTGGATCAACACGCAGCAAGGAATGACCCCTCGCTCGCAACGCAATCGCCAAAGGCGCCGCAGATCTGTCTCCACTTCACCACGAAGAGACCCTGATGACATCACGGACCGTAACCCGAGATCCTCGCCCTCGTCGGCACGTTGTAAAACAGATCACTGAATCCGAGCCAACGGGCTAAGTAAGTACTGACATACTCCCCAACTTCCGCATTCTTGTTGGCATGTTTGCCGCTATGTACGACTTTTACTCACCATTCACTGTTTTGAAACCCTTTCGGGCTAAAATTGTTGTGGGTACTGGAACGCTCAAGATGTCTCCCTCAATGGCATTGAATCAGCGATTGATGTTAATCAGACTCAGCAGCTTAACCCAGATCTGCCCTCACTTTGCTGATGCCTCCTGAAGGTTGTCCTCTTAGCGTCGGAGACCAGAATTTCTATGCACATGAGAGACTCTACTACCATACCATATTTTTACTCTTTTGGCTCAGAAGTCACATTTAATAACTTCCAACTTTTATTGCCCCCCCCCCTTTTTTTTTTTTTTTCGGGACAATGCTCCCTCACACACTATAGCACAATGGACTGGACTAAGGTAATTAATGTAATGTGTCTTTTAAAATTCGGTGGAGCCACGAGACAGTAGATGATGGATTAGCTGGTCTAGAGGATGGCATAGCCTGTGATGGTGCTGGAGATGTCACTGCCCTGCTAGAGGCCTGACTTTGCTCCCCTTCCAGAGGACCAGGATGGCCTAAGGGGCGAGCTAATCTCGGCATTCTTGTGGGCGTGGACATCTTGGTATGCGATTCATGCTTAGAGGTGGGCGGATGGATAGACCAGCTTAGACTGTTATGTTTTCTGCACGTTTGTTGTTAACAGTAGTTATAAAGGTACTGACCTTCGAATGGCTACAAGGGTTACACAATCATACTCTGGTCCTTTGTCATTATTATATATTTTTTATGTATGTATGTGTATGTGTGTATATATGTATGTATATATATATATATATATATATATATATATATATATATATGTATATGTGTGTGTGTGTATGTATGTATATATATATATATATATATATATATATATGTGTGTATGTATTCTTTTTTTTTTTTTTTTCGGGGCAATGCTCCCTCACACGCTATAGCACAATGGACTGGACTAAGATAATTAATGTAATGTGTCTTTTAAAATTCAGTGGAGCCACGAGACAGTAGATGATGGGTTAGTTGGTCTAGAGGATGGCATAGCCTGTGATGGTGCTGGAGATTTCACTGCCCTGCTAGAGGCCTGACTTTGCTCCCCTTCTAGAGGAGCAGGATGGCCTAAGGGGCGAGCTAATCTCTGCATTCTTGTGGGCGTGGACATCTTGGTATGCAATTCATGCTTAGAGGTGGGCAGATGGGTAGACCAGCTTAGACTGTTACGTTTTCTGCACGTTTGTTGTTAACAGTAGTTATAAAGGTTCTGACCTTCGGACGGCTACAAGGGTTACACAATCATACTCTGGTCCTTTGTCATTCTGGCCGGTCTCTCGATGGGTTAAGAGATCCAGACAGAGCTTAGCTCTTTAGCCGTTTGAACTCCTTAGAATTTCTCTACGTAGGCTGTTCTGTATGTTATTTTTTTGCTTTCTATTTTCAATGTGTCAGCCGTGGTTTGTCGACACCACCTATTATTCGGTGTTAGACATCTACCTCACTTTAGAGTGGCTAGTCCCTCTCTATATATAACCGGCTTCTTCTTCCCTTATCCTACTATAACCCTTCCCCGGCTTTCTTTTTAGGTGGAAGAGCAGGCCTGTCTCCACCTCCGGTAGTTTCTCTGTGAAGTTTCGCTCCCCGCTCTCACTAGGGGACTTGTTCTCTTCTATTTCACCCCCTCTCCTTACACTTATTTTATTTGTTTATTTTATTTTCCCCTCCCCCTTCTCCTGTTTTTTTGCTTTCTCCTTCTTTCCTTTTTCTCTCTTTCTTTCCTCTTCCTTCCCGCCCCCTTCTTCCCCCTCCTTGCCCCAATCCCCTCTACCCTCTCCAGCACATTAAGGCCTTGGCTATACATCTACAAGCTCACTCTTGTTTGCCTACATCTTAACATATACCATGCCGTCCATTCCAACACGCTCAGTTCCCCTCTCTCTCAAAGTGTATTCATTGAACGCCAAGGGACTGAATATCCCTGAAAAGCGCAGCAGTGTCATGGCAGAAGCACACCGACTTGGAGCTCATATCCTTCTTATTCAAGAAACGCACTTTAAATCAGGCTCGGTCCCGTGTTTCCACAACAAGCACTACCCCAAGGCTTACCATGCCACCTGCCCCACCTCTAAGGTTAAGGGGGTGTCTATATTGCTCTCTAAAGGGCTGTCTTTTGATATTGCAGACCAACTTATGGACCCGGAGGGTAGGTATATTTTCTTAAAGGGCTCATGGGAAAAAAGACCAGTGACGCTAGCTAATGTATACTGCCCTAACTCAGGTCAAGTCACATTTATGCGGGAGATTCTCACAAAACTCACACTCTTCCAATCGGGGCTTTTGATTGTGGGAGGCGACCTCAATGTCCCTCTCGATCCCCTGTTAGACACCTCTACCGGGGCTTCCTCTCTCCCCTACTCTGCCCTTCGCCAAATCAAACTTCAGCTCGCGTCACTGACGTTACATGATGCCTGGAGGACTCTCTATCCTAGAGACAGAGACTATACCTTTTTTTCAGCCCCGCACAACCGATACTCAAGACTAGACTATCTATTTATTACACAGACGGACTTAACCTTCCTCCATAGCGCATCGATCGAACCTATGACACTGTCTGACCACCACCCTATTACGATCACTCTACAATTCCCTGACATGGTCCACCAAATTCTGGAAATTAAATGCGTCCCTTCTTGCGGACCCTGGAGACCTAGCGGCGCTCACAAACAAAATAAAATCTTTTATCCGTAATGACACGCCAGATACGTCTCCCATGACACAATGGGTGGCTCACAAGTGTGTCATCAGAGGCCAGTTGCTCTCGATCTCGGCCCGGAAAAAGAAGGAACGACAAGCCCTGGTACTAGAGCTTTCCACCAAAATACGCACTTTAGAAGCTCAGCATAAACGTACATTAGCACTTAAAACTTCGCAAGAATTGGCAGAAACGCGAACACTTTTAGGGGAGGAGCTATTTAAAAAGGAGCGTCGGCATAATGTCTTATCCCAGAAACTCTTTTTCGAACAAGGCAACAAACCAGGCAGGTTACTGGCCAGGGCCACCCAGCAGCGCAAATTGGCCTCTACGATTCATCACATTGTAGATGCTGTGGGCAGGACACACTCTAAAACTGAGGACATAGCACGACAGTTTCAATGTTTCTACAGTGACCTGTACAATCTACGCCCAGGGGACACGAATCCTGCGGCGCTGGCGAAACGCCGGGAATTAATTAGGGACTTCCTAAGTAAACACAGTCCAGCAGCTCTGTCGGCAGAAGATTCCCTGGCCTTGGAGGCCCCCCTGGTCCCAGAAGAATTTCTAGTGGCGCTTAAAGCCACAAAGCCTGGAAAGAGCCCAGGCCCGGATGGCTTTACGGCCGTATACTACAAAACCTTTGCTAACGTCCTAGCACCTAACTTTCTTAAAGCATTCAATTATCTTTCTACTGACTCTTCTTACAGATCAGACAGACTACTCGAAGCGTATATTTCCGTTATTCCCAAAGAAGGAAAGGATCCTACCAATGTCGCCAGCTATCGCCCAATATCCCTGCTTAATGTGGACGTCAAGCTCTTTGCCAAAATATTGGCGACTCGCCTGTCTCATCACGTACCAGCTTGGGTGGGTCTGGACCAGGTGGGGTTTGTCCATGGGAGGGAAGCCAGAGACAACACCATTAAGGCCCTGAACCTACACAACTGGCTAACCACTTCCCGGCAAGAAGGTTTTTTCTTGGCAATGGACGCGGAGAAGGTGTTCGACAGGGTGGCCTGGGACTATACAGCGGAGGTCCTAACCATGCTGGGGTTGGGGACCCGTATGCGGTCTTTCATTTTCTCGCTATATGCTAACCCAAAGGCCAAAGTAAAAGTTAATGGCCATCTGTCGAACACCTTCTCCATCTACAATGGGACTAGACAGGGGTGCCCTCTTTCCCCTTTGCTTTATATACTTACGCTAGAACCCCTCCTCCGTTGCATCCGAGCCAACCCAGATGTGAAAGGCATAAAAATACAGGAACGTGAATTTAAGATTGCGGCGTTCGCAGACGACGTACTACTGTTTCTTTCTTCGCCACTTACGTCACTGCCAAACCTCTTGCAAATCCTGGACCATTTCAAGCTGCTGTCTAACTTAAAAATGAATTACTCTAAATCATTTGCGTTAAATGTGTCTCTGCCCGCAACACTGGCCAAGCAATGCCAGCTTAACTTCCCTTTCCAATGGAAGGAGGATGCCATACCCTATCTGGGCATCCAACTTCCTGTTGATTTATCGGAGCTTTACAACAGGAACTTCCAAACGGAATTGCAAAACATACGTTGTGATCTCCAAAAATGGGATAAGACCACTATCTCCTGGTTTGGGCGTGCGTCCATCATCAAGATGACTATTCTCCCCAGGCTGCTTTATAAGATCCTAACGCTACCTATCCGACTGCCACCTTCCTTTTTTAAACTCTATAGGTCCGTATGTAGATCCTTCCTTTGGTCCAATAAATCCCCTCGGATTAGCTGGAAGAAGCTGGTGCTTCCGAAGGCGTACGGAGGAATAGGCCTACCTGATCTGCAGCTCTACTATCGGTCGGCACACTTAGCACGAATTGTGGACTGGAAGGTACATAGTCGATGTAAAGACTGGGTCACTGTAGAGTTCTTGACAATAGACTCGGACTTACGCTACGCCCCTTGGCTTCCTAAATCACATGTTTCTCCAGCTGCTCTATCCCATCCCCTAGTCGGCACCACCCTTCAGGAATTTGACAGGGCTTGCGCGGCTCATGCAGTCTCAGCTGAATTTTGCCCAATCACTCCGGTGAGAAATAACCCGAACTTTCCCCCAGGTCTTTCAGGACCTTTTTTGCAATCCAAATGGTCGCAAGCTGAAATGTTGGCCAAGCACTTCTTCCAAAGGGGTCGCTTTCTGCGGCAAACTGAACTTGCTGAGCGCTCTGACACTGGCTCATTCCCTTTCTGGTCCTATCTCCAGCTTAAACATTTTCTAGATGACCCGTCCCATAAAAAGGATTTCACAAGGGCCCCTACAGTCCTAGAGACTCTTTGTTCTCGCTCAGCCCCACAAAACCATGTCATATCCATCCTCTACACCTCTCTATTCGGAAAGTCCTCCACACTTTTAAACTCTGAACGCTCCTATTGGAACTCAGCCTTGGGCTTAGAGATAGACGGGGAGAGTTGGGACCGTATACACTTGTACATTCACAAGGGATCCCTAAACGTCGCCATCCAGGAAAATGGGTACAAATTGAAAACCCGCTGGTATAAAACCCCAGATTTGCTCCATAAGTTCTCTCCGTCGGTCTCTGACCAATGCTGGCGTTGTGGCAAGGAGCGAGGTACATTCCTCCATATTTGGTGGGAGTGCCCGGTGCTCCAACCCTTTTGGCGTAAAGTACACGACCTGACAACAACGGTGTCTCTATTCCCACTAGAATTTTGCCCAGCACAATATCTTCTACATTTCTCTGAAGGCCCCGAAAAAGGGTACTTTAAGTCAGTGGCAATGCACATGAATAATGCTGCTAGGATGTGCATACCAGTACATTGGCGATCCTCGTCCCCGCCCTCCATGGCTGAATGGGCAACTCGAATAAACCGTGTTGCTGAGATGGAGGAACTGATCTACACGGCCTCAGACAATATCTCTAAATTCACTGCTATATGGCAATTGTGGACAACCTTTAAAAGTTCTCAATCATACAAAGATCTCTTCAACAAGACAGATTAGTGTCGTACTGTAGCATTGGTGCCCTTGGTCTAGAATGCAGACCCGCACTGCTGGCCTTTTGCACCTCTGCACTCTGATCATTGGATGCTGGAGAGGGTAGTCGGTGACTTTTGTACCCCCTCTCCTCATTAAGCCTCATCTGCTCCCCCCCTTTTTTTTCTCTTCTTTTCCTCTTTCTTCTCGTTTGTCTCTCTCTCTCTCTCTCTCTCCTTTGTCTCTTCTGTTTTTTACTCTCTCTATGTCTCACGTCTCAACTCTTCTAAAATAGGCACACCCAAACGATTTGTTTCATCTAGGAAGCTGTTTATTGCGTAAACTTGCTTAAACATATTACATCTATATTTTGCTGGAATCTGCTTGTACCACTTTCTTGTTTGGGCTCATGGAGCCGTCTCATTCTGTGTTGTATGTGAATCTTTTTTCAATAAAAATCTTTATGGTTAAAAAAAAAAAAAAAAAAAAAAATACACTAACATTAACTTTAGTGCACATAAACACATTATTTTTTTTTTTTACTGAAAAAGGTGTGTGTGTAAAGGGGAGCAAGAGTCCTTTACATTACACATTACTTGTTTTTCACTTAACTTTGTTACTAAAAATTGCTGTGCGCCGCTAAAGTGTTCGGGTTTGACCTGAAGAACAGGTGGCAACCCCAGTCCCGCTTCTTTTGCCGCATACACACGATCATTTTTCAGGTTGTAAAAAACAACGTTTTTTTTTTTAAACGTCATTAAATTCCTGCCAATGATACCAATGATGGGACACTATTCCTCCCACTGATACCAATGATGGGGCACTATTTCTCCCACTGACACAAATTATGGGACACTATTCCTGCCAATGATGGGACACTATTCCTGCCAATAATGGGACACTATTCTGGTGCAATTAGATTTGTGAAGTAGGACTGACTCCCAACTAATTCTCTCCCTATAAGCACAATCAAGAACTTTTGCCTAATGTAGCTAATGCAGAGTATGTTACAGGAACATATGCAGTGCTGGTGCAATATGCAGAGTATCTGACAGGAACATATGCAGTGCTGCTGCAATTAGATTTGTGAAGTAGGACTGACTCCTAACTAATTCTCTCCCTATAAGCACAATCAGGAACTTTTGCCTAATGTAGCTAATGCTATGTAGATCGATCGCTGAGTATTGTAATTTAATTTCTGAAGCAGGAAAATCTAAATCTGTCCCTGAGAGCAGCTGCAGCCTTTCCCTACCCTGGCTAAAGCAGAGTGACAAACTGTGCTGTGTGCCTCTAGCACAAAATCAGCTAAAGCAGCCCAAAGGGTGGCGTCATCTGAATTGAACTTCCCCTTTATAGTGCCGTCGTACGTGTTGTACGTCACCGCGGTTTGCTAGAGCATTTTTTTTTCACGATTGTTTGTAGGCAAGGCCGTTTTTATGATCAAGTTGGAAAAAAGTTAATTTTTTTCTAGAGCCTGAAAAACTTTGTTTTTTACAACCCGAAAAATGATCGTGTGTATGCGGCATTAGAGGCAGAGGCCCAGCAAATGCATCCTTACCAATGCCCAACATTTTCAGTAAAAAAAAATGGTATAACTCACAGCTCTGTTATTGTGTTTTTCTTTTAAGACAAAAGCTGTTAGTTTGGATAACTGTACGAGTTGTTTTTCTAAACAAAAACTTGGTATTCAGGTTTATTTGCGGGGTTGGCACTTTGAAATAAATAAGTTGGTTTTGTGTCGCCCCCCCAGTTCCTTTTCCCATTGAAGATGATACGGCCTTAATGAAGGCTTTTTTTGCAGAAATTATGGATGAATATATCAACAACATCAGGTCTGGAGAGTGGGGTCTGGCTCTACATAGGCTCTCAAAAGGAGTCAGAGTGTATGGGGTAGGGAAGAATTTAATGAGTTGTAGGTAGCTATAGTGTTCTCGAAAGCGGATATCATGAGAAGAGCGTAAGGCTTCGCATGCCAGTATCTTAGTAGGGTTAACAGGGAATGGACATCCGTGAACACATTCGTGGTCCAGCATAAAAATTGGGCTGGGTTTTCGCCACCTGGAGGAAATAATGGACAATCATGGCAATAATGGATTCGAGGACAGGTAGTTCCCCATATAAACTGAAAAATCTTATGCTGGTGTATACATAAAATATGTGAAGGGATTGGAACAGGCAAGACTCAAAAGAAGTACAGCAATTTTGGGAGATAAGACATACGGATAGCAGTTATCCTACCAAACCAGGACAGTGGTAAATGGATCTAGGAGGACAGCATATCAGACAATCTTTTTAACAAGAGTGATAAATTGGTCTGATACAATCCAGCATATGTTGAGGTGAGTCGAATTCCCAGATAGGGCAAAGAAGTGTACCACTAAAAAGGGAAAGGCAGCTTTCAAATCCATTAATACTGGATGAGAAGGGTTGGTCGACAGCGCTTTAGATTTCAAAAGGGTTGACAAGAACCCCGAAAGAGAGGCAAAAGTGTCTAGAAGATAGTAGGTTTGTTAAAGAGATTCTGGGGGAGGTTAGAGTTAACAAGATATCATCTGTGAATAAGGATATTTTATGGGAAGAGCCTGCTACCTCAATACCCTTTACATCAGGATGGGAACGAACCACCTCCACCAATGGCTCTTGAGCTAAAACAAAAAGAAGTGGCTAGAGTGGGCACCCATGTCGAGTACCCCTCCCAATATTGAGAAGAGGTGACTCAAATCCATAGTATTTAATTTTAGCCCAAGGGGAGTCATATTGGATTATCATCCATCGCAGGAATGAGGCATCGAATACCGTAAAATACCTCCAGACGGGCCTGTAAATCTCGTTGTCTTAAACATCGTGCCCATTTACACTTCAAAGCCAACTGTATAATATGGCCAGATCATGAAATTGTAAAGAACGGATAAACCTCTTGGTGTCAGAGGCGGGGACAGCGTGATCTGGGGGATATTTGCCAAAGAAGGGTTCCAAGTCAGATTTGAGTCTCCCACAAGAAGGAGTACCCTTTTGGTGGGATGTCAATAAGCAACAAACATGGGTCAAAAAAGGACCCGAGGTAGAATTAGGAGCTTAATTACAGACCAACGCTCTGTGTTGTCTCACATTACAGAAGCTGAAAACCAGTGGGAGGGTGAGAAACAGGCGTTTAGCTGCTGCAGAGAGCTGCACAGTGCATCGTTCTGGTGCTGCACTGATCCCCCTCCCTGCCTGGGCCCCCCTTTGTGTCAGGCCCCCTACAGAAGGACCGATACTGATAGTGACCACTCTATGATCCCTGTCTACTTTATAGTTAATGATTTTACAAACCACTTCTTTATTTTGGGTAAGCATTCATATAAATATATTCCCTGTCAGCGAGATATCTAATTGTCCCATCTAAGCCAGATGAATGGGAGGTATAAGCAGCAGACCATAGCCGCTATTCTCTGTGAAATCCCCAGCAGTATCTCAGTGACATCTTACCCAAAGTTTTCACCAAGCTTCACCTGTTTGAACTAGGCCTTCACTCATTTGGTAACTACTATCTGCTTTGATACCTGTCCAGAGTTTGCCTCTTGGAGACTACATGATCACATGTCAGCATGATTCATCTAACACTACTGTTATACTTTGTGAACAGCAAATATGTCTTGACATATGATACCTTGCTTTGTAATCCTGTTACTGATTTTTTATTTTTCACGTTTGACATCTGTTGGGATCCCAATGTTTTAAAGTAGCTTAACTTATTCTAAGAGTTTGCTTTGTTTTTCTATTTTTACCTAATTAAGTTAAAAATACAAAAGTTATTTCTTAACTTGCTAACCTGATCTGAGGTCCAATTGTCCTCAAAACATAAAAACTAAATAAATAACCACCTTTTTATATAAGCTCCTAGGGTATCATGTTGTCCCCTCGGGACCTTCCCTAGACTCAGTGGCATGACATGCCTTGCCTCCCTTGGTCTCAAGTTTTTTACTTCTTCTGTTACTCCTAAACAGTCTCTGCATGATTATTTTTCACAGTATATTTGTATTATTTTTTGGAGTTGATCGGACACCTGGATGTTCGGGTTCGGCGGTGTGACGGATCTCAGATACCCCAGGTAGGCACATCCGCCAGACCTGTCTCCTGTCCTCCAAACGCACCCACAGCCTGCAGATTCACCAGCCCATAACCCCTCAATCACGAGACGATCCACACAGGTGTTGAGGGTTAAACATCCAGAGCTTAAAACTGTTTATTAAATCCAAAAGATACAGTTTTACACACAGTTAGGGACACTCCCTTTAGCCTTGTCTAAGAAGGGAGAGGGACAAAGACAACCAATGGGAACGGAACATTTGGACATTGAAACAGTCTACAGATACCTAATGAGACTATGGTAAGCAAGCAGCCTCAATACACACCCCCTGCGGAGAGACGTCTGCAGTCCAGGCCATTGTCTATGTGTCATGAATCAACACAATTAGACACAGCAACAAGGGGGGGCATGGGGGTAGAAGGGCTGTAACATTACATTACTCAATGCCAGCATGTCCCAGGTCTCCAGTCTTTTCTGACCCATAGTCTGTCGGTAGGAGGCACGCACCCAGTCCCTTCCAAAACACACAGTGACAGTGGGTTCTGTCACAGGCGGGTTTGGCCGATCTTCTGAAAAAAAAACATGTTCAGAACCCGAACTTTACCCGAACCCGAACCCCATTGAAGTCAATAGGAACCCTAATTTTTGCCTACTAAAATGTCTCTAAAAAACTAAGGGAAAGGGCTAGAGGGCTGCAAATGGCAGCAACATGTTGGTAAGAGCATGGCAAGTACTCTGCAAATGTGGATGGGGAAATAACTTAAAATAACATAAAATACATTAAAAAAAATCTTGACAAGCAGGAGCCTTCCCCAATGATGGGACACTATTCCTCCCACTGTTACCAATGATGCAGCACTATTTCTGCCACTGACACAAATGATGGGGCACTATTCCTCCCACTGACACAAATGATGGAACACTATTCCTCCCAATGATACCAATGATGGGGCGCTACTTCTCCCACTGACACAAATAATGGGACACTATTCCTGCAAATGATACCAATAATGGGGCACTATTTCTCCCACTAACACACATGATGGGGCACTATCCCCCCCCAATGATACCAATGATGGGGCACTATTTGTCCCACTGACACACATGACGGGGCACTATTCCTCCCAATGATACCAATGATGGGGCACTATTTCTCCCACTGACACAAATGATGGGACACTATTCCTCCCAATGATACCAATGATGGGAGACTATTCCTCCCACTGATACCAATGATGCGGCACTATTTCTTCCACTGACACAAATGATGGGGCACTATTCCTGCCAATGATACCAATGATGGGACACTATTTCTCCCACTGATACCAATGATGGGGCACTATTTCTCCCACTGACACAAATGATGGGACACTATTCCTGCCAATGATGGGACACTATTCCTGCCAATGATGGGCACTATTCTGGTGCAATTAGATTTGTGAAGTAGGACTGACTCCTAACTAATTCTCTCCCTATAAGCACAATCAGGAACCTTTGCCTAATGTAGCTAATGCTATGTAGATTGATCACTGAGTATTGTAATTTAATTTCTGAAGCAGGAAAATCCTCTAAATCTGTCCCTGAGAGCAGCTGCAGCCTTTCCCTACCCTGGCTAAAGCAGAGTGACAAACTGTCCTGTTTGCCTCTAGCTTATATAGAGGCTGGGTCACATGCTCGGTTACATGCTGCACTGGCCAATCACAGCCATGCCATTAGTAGGCATGGCTGTGATGGCTTCTAGGTCACATAAGTAAAAGAAATGCTGATTGGCTGCCCTGCAGCACGCCGTTACATAGCCGAACACCGAACCCGAACCAGAACTTTCAGAAAATTGGGTAAAAAAAAAATTAAAGTTCGGTGCGAAACCGAACTTTATAAGTTCGGGTTCGCTCAACCCTAATTATTTTGTTTTGTAGTAGTTCATGTTGTAATTTTCCCACTAAGATAAGACTTTGCAATTGTGAAGCCTGTGGAAACCTGCCACAAAGATTAACTGGAGCCTTCCTTATTTCAATAATATATAACCTCAAGAACTAAAATACATAAAATACTAGATGCTCTCTCTTTTAGACACAGGTCTATACAACAAAAACAATCCTCCACATACATAATGAAACCCCACTCTTTCTCCCAAGGTATTATCTATAAATCAGACTAAGAATTCCATCATTACTGTTAAAACCTTTACAATCTGATAAAAGTCCCTAGTGCTAATGCATATTTTAATAATAAATCACAACTTCTCCACTACTACGAGGAAAGGATGGCCCTTCCCAAACTTTCAAATTATATTTTAGACAAGGCACAAGTTATCCTTTTAGAAGCTTTTACAATAATAAAAGAATCTCCTACAAATTTAAAAGCACTATTAGGAAATAGTCTTCCTCATTCCTGAATTCACCTTCAATGAAATTTCCACCTACTTCCCTTTCACTCAATAATTCCTAAACTTGACAGAGATCCATTACCCTGTGACAAGTATTGTCCCATCTCCAGTATAACTGTAGATCTAAAAATGTATGCAAACTACTAGCTTTTAGACTTAACCCCCCCCCCCCCCCCAGACATGTGCATTCGTTTTCGTCCGAAAATCAAGTGCAAGAGAATAAAACCGAAAGATCATAAAAAATGCTTTATTTTCATTTTTGTTGCGGTAAAAATTCGATATAGAGAGATTTGACATTATAGGGAAAAGATTTGACATTATAGGGAAAAGATTCGACACTATAGAAATAATAGATTTGACATTACAGAGATTGGGTTTCGATTTATGAGAAAATAGATTCGACATTATTACTAGTCATATAACATTAGAATTCTTGTAGGCGGAGTATTCGATCGGAAATGTACGATTCAACGTAAAGCTTCGACGTTTCATCGAATATTCTTTTGACCATTTGACAGAAACCAAGTATTATTGGATTTTCGGACGAAAGCTATTCCCCACCGAAAAAGGAAATAAATCAAAACGATTTTCGGGAGTAACTAAATAAATTTATTTTCCAAAGGAAAACGAAAAAACAAAACAAAATATTCCAGTCTGCTCATGTCTAATCCCCGAGCGCGACTCGGGTGTTTTTTTTGTGCCATTATCGGTAACCCCGAGTCATGCTCGGGGTAGCTATGCAGAGCCTGCAGCGTGTGCTGGCTTACCTTGTTCCTGGATCCAGCGATGCATCCGCGCTGTGCGAGCGAGCGGGTGCTCGCTCGATTCACACAGTGTCCCCGAGTGCCGACGATCTCCGTTCCCTGCGACGTTACGACACACGGGGGTGGAGAACGGCGCCAAATTCAAAAAAGTAAACAAACACTATACACAACTTACACTGTAATCTTATAGATTACAGTTCTGTATGTAAAAAATACACACCCCCCTTGTCCCTAGTGGTCTGCCCTGTGCCCTGCATGTTCTTTTATATAATAAAAACTGTTCTTTCTGCCTGCAAACTGTAGATTGTCCATAGCAACCAAAAGTGTCCCTTTATGTCAAAAATGGTTTTAGATCAGCTAGAAAACAGCGATAATAAATTATAATCACTTGCAGAATTGAGCGATAGCGATTTGTGGGGGAATTCGTCATAAAAAATAAAATTACAGCGACAATTCTGCAACTGAGCAAATTTCAGTGTTTTTGAGTTGATTACATTATTGAATAATTTTTATTATAATTATATTGTTATTTGTTATAATTATTTATAATTATTTATTATATTATAATTTATAATTTTGTCTTTAAAAAAATGTCATACCCGGGATGCCTATTAGACTCTTGTTTGGTCAGATTTAAGTGAGTTATTCCTAATAATTACAGGCCTACAGTATAAAACGCCTTATATTCCTTGCAAATAATGGTACCGCTTTCAGCACCTAAAATCTGAAAGAATCATACCGCCAGGGAGGTTAAACCCATAATCTCATTCTTAATTAACAGGGAACAAGTTGGATTTGTATCACAAAGGCAACACAAAAAGGTGGAATGCCTTCAGCAGTGTAGACTGGCACTTCATCCATGTGTCTCTGTTGCAGATATGTTTATGTGACAAGTTTAAATAAATAAATAGGCCCTTTACTGTCCACCAATTGCCAAACTTACAATAAACTACTCTCTCTCTCTCTCCCAGTCTTTCCAAATCCAAAGTAATATCAATTAAGCTTGTCCCCTATCACTCATTTACTATCTCATTGTAATGGAACATCTCACTAACGCAATCAAAACAAACCCCAACATTTAAGACTTACATATCAACCAGCCAATGCAAAAAATGTGCCTATACCCAGTAGATCTGTGCATCTTCTCTGGTCTCACAATTTGATTTGATTACGATTATCATATCAATGATTCAATTCGATGCCGCGATGCATCAGGATGCATTGCGATTACTACCAATGATTTTCATTAAAAAAAATCAGTGCCCATCAGTGCTGCAATATTAGTGCAGCCTCAGCAGTAGGCATGAGCTTCTAGTTCGAGTCAAACTCATGTTAGACTCGAACATTGCCTGTTCGCCGAACAGCGAACAATTTGGGGTGTTCGCGGCAAGTTCCTGTGAACTTTAGAACCCAGTTACATTTTATGGGACTCGAAGGTTTGAAATCTAAAGTGCTAATTTTAAAGGCTAATATGCAAGTTATTGTCATAAAAAGTGTTTGGGGGACCTGGGTCCTGCCCCAGGGGACATGTATCAATGCAAAAAAAAGTTTATAAAACTGCATTTTTTTCGGGAGCAGTGATTTTAATAATGCTTAAAGTGAAACTAAAAGTAAAAAATTCCTTTAAATTTCGTACCTGGGGCGGGGGGTGTATAGTATGCCTGTAAAGTAGTGCTTGTTTCCCGTGCTTAGAACTGTCCCTGCACAAAATGTAATTTCTGAAGGAAAAAAAGTAATTTAAAATCGCTCGCGGCTATACTTGTTAAAATTGTTGGCTCCCGGCAATACAGAGAAAAGTCATTAATAAAAAAATTCAGGTTTAGGAGATATTCTCCTTACCTACAGGTAAGCCTTATTATAGGCTTACCTGTAGGTACAAATAAAAAAAAGAGTTTACAACCACTTTAAGACCCATCTCCCTGCTTCCGTTTGCCTCCAAGCTCATCGAACGTCTTGTGTCCATGACCGAATAAGACGCTACCTCAGGGACAACAACCTTCTCAACCCCCTACAGTCTGGCTTCCGCCCACAAAATTCTACTGAAACTACCCTACTTAAACTCACCAATGACCTACTAACTGCTAAATAAATACTCCATACTTTTACCTGCTCCTCCTCAGCCAATTACACTCCCTTGGCCTCCATGATTCTGCTTTATCCTGGTTCTCCTCCTACCTATCTCAGCGCACTTTCAGTGTCACTTACAACTCCATCTCCTCCACTCCTCTTCCTCTTTCCGTTAGGTACCTCAAGGCTCTGTTCTTGGGCCTCTCCTATTCTCACTCTATACCTCTTCCCTGGGCCAGTTAATAACCTCCCATGGCTTTCAATGCCACCTCTATGCCGACAACACCCAGATCTATCTCTCCACTCCTCAACTCACCCCCTCCATCTCCTCACGGATCTCAGTTTTAATGAATGACATATCAGAATGGATGTCACACCACTTCCTTAATCTTTCTAAAACTGAGCTTGGTATATTTCCTCCTTCATGGTTCCCCCCCATGACTTCACCATTAATAAACAACACAACTATTGGTCCGTCCACACATGCCAGGGTGCTGGGTGAAATCCTTGACTCTGACCTCTCCTTCAGCCCCCATATCCAAACACTGGCTTAACCTCTGCATCATCTTCAGAATTTGACCCTTCCTGACTAATGACACCACAAAGCAGCTTATTCACTCCTTGATTATTTCCCACCTTGACTACTGCAACTCTCTCCTTAGTGGCCTACCCTTAAGCAGGCTATCCCCCCTTCAGTCTATTATGAATTCTGCTGCTAGACTAATACACCTTACTAACCAATCCGAGACTGCTGCTCCTCCCTGCCAATCCCTTCACTGGCTTCCCCATACCCCACCGTGTAAAATTCAAAATGCTAACCATAACATACAAGGCCATTCACAACATCGCTCCCATCTACATAACCAACCTCATCTGCAGATATCACCCAAATCATCCCCTCTGCTCCTCCCAGGACCTCCTGCTTTCTAGCTCTCTTGTTAATTCCTCCCATGCTCACCTTCAGGACTTCTTCAGAGCCTCTCCCATCCTCTGGAACTCTCTGCCCCAGTATGCTTGATCAACCCCTACCCTGTCCACCTTTAGTAGATCCCTGAAAACGTATTTATTCAGGAAAGCCTATCCCACACCTGCCTATCCCACAACTGTCCCCGAGCCATTCCGATCAAACCATTCTCTGCAGCTATTACCTTTTGTACCTCCACCACCCCCACTTTTAAAAATGTAAGCTCTATGAGCAGGGCCCTCCTGTGCCTTCTGTTTTGAACTGTACTGTAATTGTGCTGTCTTCCCTATACATTGCAAAGTGCTGCATAAACTGTTGGCGCTATATAAATTGTGTATTATAATAATATTAAGAAAGGAACGAGTGATTAAGCACAACATTTTTCTACTGAAACCTTTTGGATTATTCTTTAAAATGTTCTTCTTGACCTTATCTACAAATTAAATAAGTAAGGAGACTGGGGTGACATTGCGTCTACTGTACAAATGTGATGGTTGTGAAAGTTCTATTACTTTGATGAATGTGAACCTATAAATGATGACCATACAAACAAGCATGAGAAGATGGGGCAGCGCACAGGATATTAAATACATTTAGGACTCCCAGGTCAGAGTACGTGAAATCATGTAAGGTCACAAAACAATCAAATCAGCACTCCAATATCGTTGCTATATATATGTAAATAATTTTATTGATCAGAGATTACTCTGCTGCTGCAATTCAGCCATTTATACTTCTTCTGGGCATTCACCATTTCTGCAATGAAGAGAAAGATCCAACAATAAAGTGAACATGTGCCCAGATTATTCACACTAAAGTATTTAGATATTATGAGGAAACAGTAAAAGTATATCAAAACAAGCCCCCATTCATCTACAGTATGTATCTATAAGCATCAGGGCCGATCCTAGGGTCACAGGCACATAGGTGCAGAAATATTTCTGGCGCCCCCACATGGGCGTGGTCATTTTACTAACTCCTCCCCTTTACAAATGTTTCTATGGCAATGACTCAACCACAGAGATGCTCCCCCACAAAGTCTTCAATACCCTGGGATCCTTACATGATCTCTTAACAATAAACAAAATACAGGAAGAGAAGCAGAGTACTTTATTGGGACCTGGAGGGGGGGACTCTCTGATGGACACAGAGAGGGCTTCTGTTAGAGAGTCTGTTGGAAAGAGCCCCCAGACATACTAAAGACATGATACAGGAGATGGTCAGAGACTGCAGACATAGTACAGGAGATGATCAAAGACTGCAGACATAGTACAGGAGACAGTCAGAGACTGCAGACACAGTACAGGAGATGATCAGAGACTGCAGACATAGTACAGGAGATGGTCAAAGACTGCAGACATAGTACAGGAGATGGTCAGAGACTGCAGACACAGTACAGGAGATGATCAGAGACTGCAGACCATAGGTGTGCGCAGCCTGTAGCATTAGGGTGTGCACCTGAAAGCTCAAAAACACGGTACCGATATCTCACTGTGTTAATTCAGAAAGGGAAGGGGCCGGTAAATGACATTACCCCTTCCCCTACTCATCCTGAAATATCATCTATGTGTGCCCACTGCTGTAGTCAATGGGAGAGGAGGGAAGCCAGCCATGCTGTGGGAGGGGGCCCTGCATAGCAGGGGAAATCTGCACTGCAAGACGTGATTAGGGTGTGCCTGGGCACACCTGGCACACCCTGTGCGCACGCCTATGCTGCAGACATAGTACAGGAGATGGTCAGAGACTGCAGACATAGTACAGGAGATGGTCAGAAACTTCAGACATAGTGAAGGAGATGGTCAGAGACTACAGACATAGTACAGGAGATGGTCAGAGACACATCAGTTCTGGACAGACACACACCTATGCTCAGAACACTAGTTCTGGATGGACACAAACAAAGAGAGAAGGAGGGAGGGGAGAACTCTGCCAATTTTGGCGCCCCCACCTCCTCAGGTGCCTGTCTGCAAAGCACCCTGTGCACCCTGCCTAGGATTGGCCCTGATAAGCATTGTGAATAAATGAATTTGAAAGTTCACAATAGAGGCATTGAAATCTTAGCTCTTTTACTTTTTATTGCACCAGAATTGTGGCCAATCTTCTAATGGTAAGCACAGCAGATAATAATGAAAATAGTTTTTAGTCTATGGGCACAAGTGGAAATTCAAACCTTCAAAAGCAGTGAACATTAGTGGTGTTAGTTACAGAAATGTTCTAGTATGTTGTAAATGGTTTGTGCAATCCTTTTGAAAAATAGAATAAATGCATTCAGGTACGAAGCAGAACGTACAACCTGGGTCACCAATATAGGTAGATTTTGTATAGTCTGTAGAAGCTAAAGAATGATTTTAAACATAGCTATTTTTTTATAATGATTGACAAATAACCATGTGACCTAAGCATGCAAGTCCTTTCCTTTAATAAGTATTGTATGTTATTATATTGTCATTGTCCTGTCTATAAGTCCCGAGACTCTGTTTCTGTACAGGACTTGACATTTTGCCATGAGCCACAATATTAGTTGATTGAAGTCAATGCCATTGTATTTTAAGAAACAAGAATCATTTCTGACATCAAATGATCTTTGGTGTACCCAACCTTGTTGTTGAGATCTGAGAACTCCCACATAGCCAAGTTTTGGTTCTGTTTCAAAGGACTTTAAAGTGGATGTAAACCCCAATTTTTTTTTTTATGTCAAAATGTAGAGTATAAGATTTCCTATCATCTGTGCCCAGTCTTGCCACACAGAGTTAATCCAGCTCTGATTAATCCTCTTTTAATGTTCAGTAAAATGAACAGAATTCCAGATAAAAACCTGCCAAATTATAAAGTCCGTTTTCTCTCTTCTTGCTTTGAGTAACAGGTTATTTACAAATATAGCTTGGACATGTTTATCTTATGTTATGTTATGTTTATCATAACATGAGGTATAAATAGTGAGAAATACACCCCTCCCCCACATAACACATCCTGGTAATGTACAATGAACTTTGGATCACCTCATGTTATTATAAACATGTCCAAGCTGGATTTGTAAATAACCTGTCACTGAAAGCAAAAACAGAGAAACAGACTTTATAATTTGGCAGGTTTAATCTGGAATTCTGTTAATTTGTACTAAATATTACAAGAGGATTACTCAGCGCTGGATTAACTCTGTGTGGCAAGACTGGGCACAGATGATAGGAAATCTTATACTCTACATCAGCCATTCTCAACCAGGGTTCCGTGGAACCCTAGGGTTCCTCCAGAGCTGGCTAGGGGTTCCTTGAGCTGTGGCTGATTTAGCTCCTGTTTGATGGTGCCTACAAAGTTCTGAGCCAATTCCACTTGGAAGAGCCAGTGGTATTACACCAATGATCTTCATAGTTCTCTGTAAGGGGGGCATTTTTACCACTACTGTAAAAAAGGGCATTCTTCTCACTGACCACCAAAGTAAGGGGCATTGTTCCCACTGACCAATGAATGGGTTTTAGCAGGGGTTCCCCGAGACCTGAAAATTATTTTTAGGGTTCCCCAGTGGTAAAAAGATTGAGAAAGGCTGCTCTACATTGTGACATAAAAAAAAACACGTACAGTGGCTCCTTTAAGAGTTGTAGCAGACACGATCACTGCTGGCCACCCGTGATCGCAGACACGAGGGCCAAAATGGGGATTTGTGTGTGTAAACACACAAATCCGGTTTTGATGGGAGGAGCCTCTGTTCCTACTAAGTGGGAACAACAATCTGGCTCCTCCTTTAGTCAGTTTTATCCCATCACAGTTAGAAACACACCGAGGTAACACATTTAACCCCTTGATTTCCCCCTAGTGTTAACCTCTTGTCACGTTAACGTTGCCAGTTAACCTCCTCGTGACATTTAGATATTAATCAGAGCATTTTTATAGCACTGATCGCTGTATAAATTGCTGATCGCCGCTATTACTAGTAAAAAAAAAAATACATAAATCTATTCCCTATTTTGTAGATGCTATAACTTTTGCGCAAACCAATCCATATAAGCTTGTTGTGATTGTTTTACCAAAAATATGTAGAAGAATACATATCTGCCTAAACTGATAAGGAAATTTGTTTTAAAAATAAAAATAAAAAATATGTTTATTATAGCAAAATAAAAATGTTTTCCAAAATTGTCGGTCTTTTTATGTTTATAGCACAAAAAAAACAAAACGCAGAGGCGGTTAAATACTAGACATGTGAATTCGTTTTTGTTAGAATGCATTTTCGAAGGTTACGGACGAAAACGAAAGCACAAGAAACGAAACCCGAAAGATCCGGCAAAAAAAATGCTTTATTTTCGTTTTCGTTCAGATCTGACGATTTTCGATGCTTTGTCGAACTTTCGTCGTTCAATTCCTACCTATTCACTGTATTCATTGAATACAGTGAATATAGGTAGGAATTGAACGACGAAAATTCGACAAAGCATCGAAAATTGTCGAATTTTCGTTGTTTAATTTCTACCTATTCACTGTATTCAGTGAATACAGTGAAATAGGTAGGAATTGAACGACGAAAATTTGACGAAAACGGACGAAAACTTTCCCGACGAAAACGAAATAAATCAAAACGATTTTCGGGAGTCATGAAATAAATGTATTTTCCGGACAAAAACGAAATTACGAAACAAAATATTTCAGTCTGCACATGTCTATTAAATACCACTAAAACAAATCTCTATTTGTAGGGGAAAAAGGACATCAATTTTTGGGTACAACGTCGCATGACCGCGCAATTGTCAGTTAAAGTGGAGCAGTTTCGTATTGCAAAAAATGGTCAGCTCAGGAAGTGGGTAAATCTTTCCGGGGCTCAAGTGGTTACAGAAGGATGGATGCTCTTTAAATTCCACACTATAGTGATACTAATTACCCTACATATGCTAGCCTAGCCTACCTGTAAAGTGTTAAAGGGTAACTATGCTTTCATGAAAAAATTCCCCCTGATATTCCAAGCAAGTCTGCACTAACATACACGCCAAAGTTTAGTCACCCCTGTAATAGTAATTTAAAGTCATTGTAAAGTCTAGTTTTTTTTCATAGAAAAATAACAAACATGTTATACTTACCTGCTGTGTTGCTGTGGATTTGCACAGAGCAGCCCGGATCCTCTTCTTCTCGGGTCCCTCTTCGGCTCTCCTGGCCCCTCCCTCCTGTTGAGTGCCCCCACAAAAAGCAGCTTGGTATGGGGGAGCTCCGACCCGGCCGCACCCCTCTATCCCCTGATTGGCTGTCTGACTTTGATTGTCAGCAGCGGGAGCCAATGGCGCCGCTGCTGTGTCTCAGCAAATCAGGAGGGAGAATCTCTGACTGCTGAGACACTCACTGGACAGAGAGGGACCTCAGGGAAAAACAGAAAAATACTGCTTTCTCTATACACACTATAGAGCAGTGTTTTTCAACTCCAGTCCTCAAGGCACACCAACAGGTCATGTTTTCAGGCTTTCCATTATTTTGCACAGGTGATTTGATCAGTTTCACTGCCTTAGTAATCACCACAGCCATTTCATCTGAGGGAAAATCCTGAAAACTTGACCTGTTGGCGTGCCTTGAGGACTGGAGTTGAAAAACACTGCTATAGAGGACGAAGAATATCCTTTTCTGACACTTTTTGTTTAGAAGTAAAAATCTGTATTTCTTTCTCGAAAATTACTTAGAACCCTCATACATTATATATATTTTTTATTTAGCAGAGACCATGGAGAAAAAAATGGTGATCGTTGCATTTGTTATGTCACACTGTATTTGTGCAGCGTTTTTTCAAACACAATTTATTTGGGAAAAATATGCTTTAATTAATTTTAATGCAACAAAAACACAATATATAACCAAATGGTATAATATAAAGCATGATGTTACGCTGAGTAAATAGATACCTAACATGTCATGCTTTAAAATTGCAAATGCTTGCGGAATGGGGACAAATTCTGATTATACTTAAAAATCTCCATAGGTAATGTTTTATTTTTTTTTACAGGTTACCAGTTTAGAGTTTATAAAAGGCAAAGCATGGGAATTATTGCTCTCACTCTAACGTTTGCGGCAATACCTCACATGTGTGGCGTGAACACCGTTTACATATGGAAGAATGGGGGGCACTTTTTATTTTTTATTTTATTGTCCCTTTTTTTTATCACTTTTATTCCTATTACACAGAAAGTAAACATCCCTTGTAATAGAAATAAGGGGTGACAATTCCTCTCTTAGAGAGATCTGTAAGACCCCTAATCTCTCCTCTACCTATCTTTTGCTTAAAAAGATCCAAAGTGATATCATGACTTTGCTCAGGTCCTCGAAGATCATAGAGGTCTCTGTTTACATCTATGGCAAGCAGCGTGAGTTGTCAAATCGCTTCCCGGGCCTGCCAGTAAAAGCAGGAAGCAAGAGAAACAATGGTAAACGGTGGGAGGGAACGACGACCCCTCCCACTGCTTTTGAAAGTGATCCGGTGGCTAATAAGCCACTCGGACTGCTTACATGAGAAAGGTTGAAAATCACTAGCGAACTGCAACATACTGTATATATTTAAGTCAGCAAGTCGATACAGTTGATGCTTCCGAACAGTATGCTGGCAACCTGCATTCAAGGGCGGTAAACATTATGCAACACACTTGGGTGATCTGAAATATATGTTCTGATGCTCATCAGCAGACCGGTAATGTACCAATGACCTGCTATTCATACCATCAGCACAGCTCAAACTAAATCTGTGGCAAACAGTCCTGTATGTGCCCATCCTGTGCTATTAATGTAATGAACTGATTGTGACCAGTCCAATTTCCATGGTGCCTTTAGGGGACAATTTATGAATGGTTATTCACCATATACAGTGCCTTACTCTATCAAGCACCCTCTTAGATTCATTTTGAGGATATTCAGTTGTTTACTTGCACAGCACAGCTTAACCCCTTGGTACCCTTTACAACAACGGATGCTGCAACAGTTTGAGCTTTTTACCATGCTTCAAAATCGTTCACAAGGAATTTAAATCTTACAGCATCCTGCACGATCAAGGCCATCCTTATCATCACAATCAAATTAATTCATTTACATCCCATGCCTTCTCCCCCCCCCCCCCTTTCCCACACACCTGACTCAGTCACCAGATATTGCACCATTTGACTTAATTAGGTTGTGCTATTTGGAGTGATATAGTTGATCCTTTGATTACCATCACCCAACAACCTATTCTTCTCTGTATTCACTGACACAAAATTATTATTATTATATACCACGGTGCATGTTTATCAGACTGCGTACTTACCGAAGCCGAGATGCCGAGGGTAGCCCACCGTTGCGACCCGGTGCACACCGTCCCCTGGAGTTGGAACAGAGGAGGTGGGCCCCAGGAGGCACCGGCGCCAGCGAGGTCCTGGTTGGTAGCTTGGAACCTGGGTGAAGACTTGAACAGGAGCCCCTACTGGAGGCGGTGAGCAGAGCAGGTAGCCTGGGAGGCACAGGACAGGTGCAGGGCAGGTACTTAGCAGCTGTGGAGCTAGTAGCTTAAGGTAGCAGGTAGCTTTTGTCAGCAGGTAGCTTAAGGTAGCAGGTGCAAGCGGGTGATACTGGACACAGGTCCGGGAAGCAAGCCGAGGTTCAGGGGTCAGAGAGAATCAACATGTCCAAAGCCAAGCCAGAGGTCAGGGGGTGGAGAAGGCAGCGTATCCAGGAACAAGAGCCAAGGTCAACTTCAGGGAGAGAGCAGAGTCGTACGGAAGTCCGGGTCAGTAGTTCAGGTAAACGGCAGAGAGTCCAAGCACAAGCTGAAGACAAACCAGCAACCCGCCATGAGACAGGCGCCGGTTTAAATAGCCTGGTCAGGCCTCTGATTGGTTCCGGGGGGATGCGGACCCGTGCGCGCACCCATGCCCGTGCCCGTGCACACGCCGCGCCGCCAGGCCGCGCATGCGTGCACGCGCGCGCCTCTCCCGCACAGGCACGTGCCGGAGCGCGGCTCTACTGCGCATGTGTGGCGATCGGGACACAGGGCTGGATCCCTGACAATGTTACTGGTGCCTGATACATCTTAAACGTCCGGACAGGTGTTATCGTTAAATGTTGTCTTTTGTGAGTTTTGTCAGTTACTATTTGTGTAAAATAGCCTTCTTGTAGCTACTGTAATTTTAGATACATACTTTCAACTAGAGACTGTATACATACTTTCAAATAATTTTTGATACCATAATTAAATAGTTTGTATCAAAACACCTTTGATCATTTATTGTTGCCAAAAGTAACCCCTTCTCTAAATTTTTCGATCTTCACTTAGATCACTTCCTAATCCCCATACCCTTTCTTCTATATCTGTTTTACATGCTTCCGGACAGTGAGGCCCTGTACACACGAGCAAATAGATTTGTTCAAATCGGTCGGACAGACCGATTTGAACAAATCTGTCTGCTGGGATGTATTGGTTTGATCGTGTACACATGATCAAACCAAAATCCCTGCCGGCAGACAGCGCGCTGACGTGTCAGTGACGTTGACGCTGCCACGTCACCACACCAGGAAGTAAAACACTTCCGCGCATGCGTCGAATCCATTCGACGCATGTGCGAGAAGATATGTCTGCTGGTTAGCGTACTAACCAGCAGACATATCGGGCGGACGGATTCCCAGCCGACAGATTTTAAAGCATGCTTTAAAATCTGACAGGTGGCCAAATCCATCTGCTCGCCCGTACACACGATCAAATCTGTCTGCTGGGACGGTCTGGCAGACCGTTTCCAGCAGATAGATTTGATCGTGTGTACGCGGCCTGACTGTGGCCAATAAACTTTCGACCAATAATTTATTTCCTTTCGCTAGTGGGGTGCTTATAGGTTAACCCACTGCTCATAATTTCAGCCATTTCTCCAGGAAATGGCCAGATTTTGTTGTCTGTACAAAAACTGATCCCCACTATGTTAACATATCTATACAGATAGGAAACATTTACAATATCCTCACATTACACAACCACACCGCATTTCAAGTCCTTCCATAACTCCTCTCGGATGTACGAAGACTAGCGCATAGAAGAGTGAACCAAATGTTCTGAGCCACCAATCAAATTTAAGCTTTAAAAAAAAAACAAGAAATGTAGTTGGTTGTTCTGAGCAGCTACTTTATTTATGAGCTTTTGTTTTTTTTTGTTTTTTAGTTTGTTTTTTTACCAGTAAATCCACATCGTTGGCTCCCCTTCTAACTGACATCTCCTGCAGTGAGTTTATATTTGTTTCATCATTTCCCTATCCGTTCTAAACTCCCTCTTCAAGCTATTTAACAAATACTTCCCTTCCCTTTAATAACATCTTTAATAGAATGCCATAAGCATGGCTGATAGAGAAACTGGGATCAATTCTCCTTGGAGGTCAGTTCCTGACACAAACATGAAACGAGTCAGGCAGTATGCGACCCTTACTCACCACAAGACCCACATTTTGACAAGCTTATTAGAGATCTGAAAGGCCACATTGTTTTTCAGCAGAGAGAAAGTAAACATGCTTACAATACATTTAACACAGCACAAACTGTGCTATGGGTAATAAAATGCATTGCTATGACATTCACATATCTGTGTATCTAATTAACAAATAACGCTGTCATTCCTAGGTGAAAAAGGTTTAGACCTAGCGTAGTTGATAGAGCAGGAATGAAATAAACATAAGCAAAAATATATATATGGGCAGCTCTTTGCAACTGCTCAGATCATTCCCCTTCCCCAACACCAAAGCCCTGCTAGCCATCAAAAATAAAGCTGATTCAAGCCTGTTTCTAGCATTTTCATTAGAAGAGTTCTAAGTTGTAGAAAAGTGAAAAGCAATTGGTGCCAACAAGGGTTTGCCTTGAATTTTATTTTTTCCAAAATATTAATATAGACCAGGGGTCTCCAAACTGCAGCCCAAGGGCCAGATGTGGCCCTGTGCTAGCCTTTTTGCGGCCCTTGGGGCACAATTCCTTCCAATGATCTGAGGTTCTATTCCTCCTATTAACACCAACAATGAGGCACTGTATCTTCCACGGATACCAATGATGGAATACTATTCCTCCTACTAATAGGGGGGAATCCTCCTCCTATTGACCACCAACCCTGAGGCCATATTTATTCTCACTGATTTTGGGCCTGTGACATTTTCTGCCCCTGCTGGCCACACTCCGGCCCTCCTAAAGTCTGAAGGACAATAAAGTCGCCCTTTGATTGAAAAGTTTGGAGACCCCTGATTTAGACAAAAATTTGCTTTCCTTTTCAGTTACTGGTAATGTTCACTGGTGCCTGCACCTATCCCCTCTGTCACCTTCTCTCTTTCTGGCAGCCAGTGAGGTAGATTTCTAGATAACTGCTTTAGTCCTGTTTATTAGAGGCTTTATGACCTCCTGCCCAAAGCTGTAACTCACATAGCAGGCTTATTTCAGGTCTATTGTGCATTTTTTTGGATTGGATTGGCTGATAAACCATTCTTATGATTGGAATCTAAAACTGCTGGACCCTTCTGTAGGTGGAAATCTGAGTCAGAAGTTAAAAAAGGCAACATGATCTAGATATATCCAAGTATATGCGTTGTGGGTCTTGATCATGCTGTCTACTAGGGTTGTTCCAATACCACTTTTTTAGGACCGAGTACAAGTACCGATACTTTTTTTCAAGTACTCGCCAATACCGATTACCAATACTTTTTTTTAATCTCATGTGGCAGTGGCACATGTGTCAGTATTTTTTTTTTTTTACAATTCATTTTTTTATTTCTTACAATTTGTTTTATTTATTTATTTGTTTTGTTTTCTTTTTTTTCAAGGGTGGGTGGACAGTGTCAGTGTGTTTTTTATTTATTTATTTTTTACAATATATATTTTTTAATTATTTATTGCAATTCTTTTTTTATTTTTATCAGCCCTGTTGGGGGGCTTTGGTGAGATATCAGGGGTCTTAACAGACCCCTGACATCTCCCCTTTGAGACAGGGAAAGGGACTAGGGACACAGATTCCCTAGTCACTTTCTCAGCAGCCTCAGCAGCACTGGAAAGGAATGGAGAGAAGACAGCGGCTCCGCTCCATTCATAAACTGAAACATTGTAAACACAGTCAGTGATCACTGAGTCTGTACATTCTGAAAAGGTAGGAGCTGGATTTACCAGCTCCTACCTACGCTCTCTCTCCTGACAGATCAAAGGGGAGGAGAACAGAGGGGGACAGCAGCACGGAGGGAGACGGCAGCACAGGGGGGGGACACGGCAGCACAGGGGGGGACACGGCAGCACGGAGGGGGACACGGCAGCATGGAGGGGGACACGGCAGCACAGAGGGGGACACAGCAGCATGGAGGGCAACACAACAGCACAGAGGGGGACGCGGAGGGAGACGGCAGCACAGAGGAGGACACGGAGGGGGACAGCAGCAGAACGGATTTCACTAAAGCAGCTGAAAGCCGTGGGGGGGGGAAGTGGAGAAACTGTTGTCAGACTTTTAAATCTATACAGCGGTGATCGGTGCTTGTAACTCCCCCACCACACTGATCACCCTGACTGTCCAAGTACCCGGGCTAATGCTTTAAAATCTGTCAGGTGGCCAAATCCATCTGCTCGCCCGTACACACGATCAAATCTGTCTGCTGGGACGGTCTGGCAGACCGTTTCCAGCAGATAGATTTGATCGTGTGTACGCGGCCTGACTGTGGCCAATAAACTTTCGACCAATAATTTATTTCCTTTCGGTAGTGGGGTGCTTATAGGTTAACCGACTGCTCATAATTTCAGCCATTTCTCCAGGAAATGGCCAGATTTTGTTGTCTGTACAAAAACTGATCCCCACTATGTTAACATATCTATACAGATAGGAAACATTTACAATATCCTCACATTACACAACCACACCACATTTCAAGTCCTTCCATAACTCCTCTCGGATGTACGAAGACTAGCGCATAGAAGAGTGAACCAAATGTTCTGAGCCACCAATCAAATTTAAGCTTTAAAAAAAAAACAAGAAATGTAGTTGGTTGTTCTGAGCAGCTACTTTATTTATGAGCTTTTGTTTTGTTTTGTTTTTTTAGTTTGTTTTTTTACCAGTAAATCCACATCGTTGGCTCCTCTTCTAACTGACATCTCCTGCAGTGAGTTTATATTTGTTTCATCATTTCCCTATCCGTTCTAAACTCCCTCTTCAAGCTATTTAACAAATACTTCCCTTCCCTTTAATAACATTTTTAACCTCTTGCATACTGGGCACTTACACCCCCCTCCTGCCCAGGTAAAATTTCAGCTTCCGGCACTGCGTCGCTTTAACTGACAATTGCGCGGTCGTGCGACGTGGCTCCCAAACAAAATTTACGTCCTTTTTTCCCCACAAGTAGAGATTTCTTTTGGTGGTATTTGATCGCCTGTGCGATTTTTATTTTTTGCGCTATAAACAAAAAAGAGCGACAATTTTGAAGAAAATTACAATATTTTTTACTTGTTGCTATAATAAATATCCCAATTAAAAATAAAAACACATTTTTTTTTCTCAGTTTAGGGCGATACGTATTCTTCTACATATTTTTGGTAAAAAAAAAAATCGCAATAAGCGACTGGTTTGCGCAAAAGTTATAGCGCTTACAAAATAGGGGAGAGAATTATTATTTTTTATTATTTTTTTTTACTAGAAATGGCGGCGATCTGCGATTTTTATTGGTACTGCGACATTATGGCGGACACATCGGACACTTTTGACACATTTTTGGCGCCATTCACATTTATACTGCGATCAGTGCTATAAATATGCACTAATTACAGTATAAATGTGACTGGCATTGAAGGGGTTAACACTAGGGGGTGAAGAAGGGGTTAAATGTGTATGCTAGGTGTGTTCTAACTGTGGGGGGAGGGGGGGTGACTGGGGGGGTGACCGATCTGTGTCCCTATGTAAGAAGGAACACAGATCGGGCTCCTCCCCTCCAGAGACAGGACATTGTCTCTGTGTGAGCCGGCAATGAGAGATGATCTATGAGAGATCATCTCTCATTCGCCCACAGATCGCATCGCAAACAGCCGCTCTGATTGGCCGTTTGCCGCGATCTGTGATTGGCCGTGTCCATGGGACACGGACAACACAGAGCTTCCCCGCAGCGCGCACTACAGCGCGCGCTGGGAACGCCAGAAAGACATGCCGTCAAATGACGGCATGTTGGCTATTCAGGCCCGCGCTGTTGCCGTCATCCGACGGTAGCGCGGGCCTCAAGTGGTTAATAGAATTCCATAAGCATGGCTGATAGAGAAACTGGGATCAATTCTCCTTGGAGGTCAGTTCCTGACACAAACATGAAACGAGTCAGGCAGTATGCGACCCTTACTCACCACAAGACCCACATTTTGACAAGCTTATTAGAGATCTGAAAGGCCACATTGTTTTTCAGCAGAGAGAAAGTAAACATGCTTACAATACATTTAACACAGCACAAACTGTGCATTTTATTACCCATAGCACAGATTCCATAGTCACTTTCTCAGCAGCCTCAGCAGCACTGGAAATGAATGGAGAGAAGACATTTTGAGCACCAGCCGACCAGTGGCGGCTGGTGCACAACATTTTTTGGGGGGGCGCAAACGAAAAAAAAAATGCAGCCTCACTGTGCCCATCAAACACAGCCACTCTGCCATCAATTGTCACCACTGTGCCATGCCATCAAATGCAGTCACTGTGCCATGCCATCAAACACAGCCACTGTGGCATCAATTGTCACCACTGTGCCATGCCATCAAACGCAGCCACTGTACCATCAATTGTCACCACTGTGCCATGTCATCAAACGCAGCCACTGTGCCACCAAGTGTCACCACTGTGCCATACCATCAAAGCAGCCACTATGCCATCAATTCGCACCACTGTGCCATGCCATCAAACGCAGTCACTGTGCCATGCCATCAAACGCAGTCACTGTGCCATGCCAATAAACACAGCCACTGTGCCATCAATTGTCACCACTGTGCCATGCCATCAAACGCAGCCACTGTGCCCCTCAATTGTCGCCACTGTGCCAATTGATACCACTGTGCCCTTTAATTGTTGCCACTGTGCTCATTGTCACCACTGTGCCCATTGTTGCCACTGTGCATGTCACTGTGCCCTTTAATTATTGCCACTGTGCCCATTGTCACCACTGTGCCCTTTTTCGCCACTGTGCCCTTTGTCACCACTGTACCCATTGATGCCACTGTGCCCTTTGTCACCTATGTGCCCATTGTCGCCGCTGTGCCCTGTAAAATGCACTTACCTTTCTGCTTCCACGTCCCTCAATGTCTTCTCCCACCCTCGATGACGTTTCAGCAAATCAGGTTACAGATAACCAGAATCGGTGAACCTGATTGGCTGAGACAGCCATCAGTCTTATCCAAGGAATGCACCCCCATACGTTCCCTGGATAAGCATCCGGGAGACAAGGGCTGTACTCGGAAAGCATATCAGAGCTGCTGGCTCTGATAGGCACTTCAACACAGCCAACCAGCTGCTGTTATTCAGGTAGCCGGCGTCCAAGGTCCGGCCATCTAAATAGACCAGCGCCAACTGGCAACAATAACATACATTCATGCAATGCATGAATGTATGTTATTTGCGAGAGCCAGATGGGGCAGTGCTGCAGTTAGTATTAGTAAAAACAAAATCTTAATGAAAAAAATAATTCTTAAAGGGCCGTTTTTTTTTGTGATTTCAGGAGGGGGGGGGGGGGGTAACTATGGACGGCCGCCACTGCCTGAGAATACCCTTAAATAAGATCAAGGGTGGTGATATACTTGGTGGGACCTGTCTATCAACTCATCCACTCAGTGCAAGGGATAAGCATCAAATTTGGATATTTAATTTTGTTTCCTTAACCTGTTGACGACCGCCCACCGTCATTATAGGGCGGCAGGTCAGCACTGCTGGGCGAGAGCACATAGCTCTACGTCCTCCCTTCAGTGGCCACTAGGGGGCACGTGCGCGCCGGCGGCAGCCCGCGCGCGCCCCCGCTCGTCCCCTGAGTCCCGCGCGCGTGCCCGGCGGCCGTGATCGCCGCTGGGCAAGCGCGCTCGTTCGTTACAGAGCGGAGACCGGGAGCTTTGTGTGTAAACACAAAGCTCTCGGTCCTGTCAGCGGGGGAAACGCTGATCTCCTGTTCATCCAATGTACGAACAGAAGATCAGTGATTTCCCCTAGGTAGTCAACCCCCCATACAGTTAGAACACACCCAGGAACACACTTAACCCCTTTCCCTGCCCCCTAGTGCTAACCCCTTCACTGCCAATGGCATTTTTATAGTAATCTAATGCATTTTTATAGCATTGATCGCTATAAAAATGCCAATGGTCCCAAAAATTTGTCAAAATTGTCCGATGTGTCCGCCATAATGTCTCGGTACTGAAAAAAAAACGCTGATCGCCGCCATTACTAGTAAAAAAAAAAAATATTAATAAAAATGCCATAAAACTACCCCCTTTTTTGTAAACGCTATAAATTTTGCACAAACCAATCAATAAACGCTAATTGCGATTTTTTTTACGAAAAATATGTAGAAGAATACGTATCGGCCTAAACTGAGGAAAAACATTTTTTTTTAATATATTTTTGGGGTTATTTATTATAGCAAAATGTAAAAAATATTGCATTTTTTTCAAAATAGTCGCTCTATTTTTGTTTAAAAGCAAAAAATAAGCGCAAAAAATAAAAATCGCAGAGATGATCAAATGCCACCAAAAGAAAGCTCTATTTGTGGGAAAAAAAAGGACGCCAATTTTGTTTGGGAGCCACATCGCATGGCCGTGCAATTGTCAGCTAACACGATGCAGTGCCGAATCACAAAAAGTGCTCTGGTCTTTGACCAGCAATATGGTCCGGGGGTTAAGTGGTTAAAGGAATAGTAAAGGAAAAATATTTTTTTGCTGAAATTACTGTTTACAGGGTATAGAGACATAATAGTTAACTGATTCCTTTTTAAAATGATTAAAAATAGGTCAAAATCAATCATATAATGTGCCTGCAGTTTAGTTTAATTTTTAGACTAGTTTCAGTTTTTTCTGTGTGTGCAGAGACACACAGAACAAAAACAAACAAACACAGGGCAGTGTTTGTTTTTAAAATGAATCTGATTGGTTCTGAGGAGTTTTAGACACTAAGGGCCAGATTCAGGTAGAGTTATGCCGGCGTATCAGTGATACGCCGGCATAACTCTGACTTTGCGCCGGCGTATCTGTTTTCTGTATTCAGAAAACAAGATACGCCGGTTTGCATGAAAGATCCAACAGGCGTAATTGTATTACGCCGTCAGATCTTAAATGCATTTTTAAAATGGCCGCCAGGGGGCGTTCACGCTAATTTACGCCGAGAATATGTAAATCAGCGAGATACGCCAATTCCCGAACGTACGCCCGCCCAACGCAGTGGTGATAAAGCACCAAAAAGATGGCGCATCCTATGTTAAGTATGGACGTCGTGACTGCGGGAAATTTGAAATTTTTTACGTTGTTTGCGTAACTCTTCCTTGAATAGGGATTTACGTAGATTACATTCACGTCGAAAACTGTCATAATTCGGAGCATGCGCACTGGGATTTTTCAATGGTCGACGCATGCGCAGTACGTTCGGCGTGCGGACGCGCCTAATTTAAATAGCATACGCCCCCTACCCGCCCAATTTGAATTAGGCCACCCAATTTACGCTACGCCGCCGCTACTTTACACGCAAGTGCTTTGTGAATACCCATTGCAATCAGGGTTCCGTCCCGGACACGGGACTGAAACCGCATTGCTCAAAATATGGGACGATGTTCTCGAGGCCGCAGACGAAGGAGAATCTTGTCTTTTAGTTCTGTTGGACCTAAGCGCAGCTTTCGACACTGTAGACCACAAACTGTTACTGACTCGGCTTGCTGAAGTAGCCAGAGTCGCAGAAGGCGATTTATCTTGGTTCTCCTCTTTTCTGGAAAACCGATCGCAAACAGTGAAGTTAGGACCTTTTACGTCTGAAAAACGCACAGTATCATGCGGAGTCCCTCAAGGATCGCCTCTGTCACCAGTGCTGTTTAACATATATCTTCGTCCTCTTTTTGAGATTATCAGCAGCCAAAAACTGCTCTATCACTCATATGCAGACGACACGCAACTGTATTTCCGCATTTGCAACAGAAAGGATCATCACCTCAATCTAGAGACATGCCTCTCTTTGATAGAGGACTGGATGACAAAGAGTTATCTTAAACTCAACGGAGCGAAAACAGAACTTCTTCTGTTTCACGCCAAGCGCAGGAATCAACCTTCAACAGCATGGACACCCCCGCCTATTCTGGGCAAAATCATCACCCCTAGCGCCAAAGTCAAAAGTCTCGGGGTCATTTTTGACTCCTTTATGACAATGGACGCACAAATAGGGTCAGTAGTCAGCGGATCTCACCATCTGCTGCGCCTACTACGCAGACTTACCCCTTTCATCCCCAAAGAAGATTTGGCGGTCGTGGTGGGAGCAATTGTTAACTCCAGACTGGATTATGCAAATGCCCTTTACCTCGGACTCCCCAAGTACCAAATCGCTCGTCTGCAAGTCGTTCAGAATACGGCCGCCAGACTTGTGACCGGGAAAAAACCCTGGGAATCCATCTCACCTTCTCTGAGAGCCCTTCACTGGTTACCAGTTAAAGACAGGATTGCTTTTTTTTTTTTTTTTTTTTAAATAAATTTTTATTGAGTTTAAGAGGCATACACAGAAAGAAAAGGGAACAGGGAATAGCAATAACAAAGTTGGAAACGGAACGCTGGTAGGCGCATCAAACTTGCTGCAAATAGAGTACATACATCGTACAGAAGGTACTGTAAACAGGTCATGGAGACAATTGGAAATACATTCCCAAGGAGGGTACATTGACAGTGGGTATACCCAGCACGGGCATGAGGGGGGGGTAGGTGAATGTACATACCGGATACAAAACAAAGAGCTGAGCTAGGACCCACTAGGTGTGTATGCGTAAGGGAGAATCCACATGAAACAGAGAAAACATACCGCTAAAACTTTACATTGAAATAGGTGGAACTGGATGGATTTTAAACATTAGTGGGGACCAGAGAATATTGTAGGAGCGAAAGATGCATATAAACGAATTACAGTAGACAATCACAGGGGGGGGGGGAGAGGAGGGGGGGGGTGGCACTCTGGGGGGGAGGTGCTGTGGCAGCTCAAGTAGTTAACATCAAGGGGAGCTGTTCCTCCTAGGTACGGATGGTGGTGGAGATTTGAAGTAGGAGAAAGTGTAGTGTTCAAACTTGGAGCATTCCTCCGTAGATAGTGAAGCTGTCATGAAGGGGCCCCATGTTGACAAGAAACGGGATTTTGAGGCTTCGTGGTTGAAGTCGACGGTTGCACGTTCCTTGTAGAGAAGCAGGAGGAGCTCATGTTGCACTTGAGTCGCCGTGGGGGGGAGAGTAGACGTCCAGTTTTTCAGGATAGCTCTCCGTGCGACAAGGAGACATATCAAAGGCCAGTCTTTGTTGGCAATTGCAGGTGCCGGGTGGGCCGATCGGGACCATTGTAGTAGAAGGGGGTCCCAGTAACCAAAAATAAGGAGCAGGGGGTCTTTGGGTAGGTTTAGTAAGGTGATGTTGAAGATGTAGGCCAGCACCTTGTCCCAAAAGGAGGATATAAACGAGCATGACCAGAAACGGTGAGTTAGGGAAGGTTTCTGAAGGTGACACAGGGGGCAGTGAGTGGTAGCACGCTCCGTCGTGGAGTAGAGAAAGGGCATGTGGGCCCGGTGGACGATTTTAAGTTGGGTTTCTCTCCAGATTTCATTTGGTGTTAGACGTTGGACTTTGTTGAGGCCTTGAAGTAGCTTGTCAACTAGATTATCAACAGGGAAGTCTTTACTCCAATTAGCTGCGGATGAAGAATGTAGGGGAGGAGTGGTTTTAAGGAGAAGAGGTTTGTAAATGGTCGAAATTCTGTATGTGTCGTCTGCGAGAAGCTGGTCGGAGAAGTTGAAGGAGAAACGTTTTGCGGCCTCCGAGCAGGTAGTTTTCAGATAGTGGGTGCATTGCCAGAAATGGAATATATGGGAAGGAGGGAGCGAGAAAGCGGCGGCCACCGCCTCAAAGGTTAGGGGACGACCGGTTGAAGTGTCACAGAGGGATGAAAACTTAGTGAGACCTTTGTCTTGCCAGATCTTGAAGGGCTTGTGTTCCATGCCAGGGGGGAAGTTCGGGTTACCTTGGATTGGTACATGGCGAGAAACATATTGGGGCAGCCGAAGAATTTTCCTGATTTCTCTCCAGGCAACAGCAGTGTCCCTTAGTAGTAGGTTGTGTTGGTATGATGCCGGGACCGCTTTCCATTTGCTGTGAAGAAGAGCTACGAGGGAGAAGGGATGAGCCATGGCAGATTCCAGGGGATAATTGGAATATCGTGAAGATTGCGTGATCCAATCTAGGCCTATCCTCATTAAACAAGCTAAATTATAGGTTCTTACATTTGGGAGACTAACACCCCCCTCGCGTCTGGGAAGAAAGAGCTTCTTTAAAGCAATGCGGGGCCTCTTACCCCGCCATATAAATTTCGAAACAGCTGAATCAAATTGTTTGATATCTTTGTGGCGAAGGAGCAGAGGTATAGTCTGCATCGGGTACAGTAGTCGAGCAAAGCTGACCATTTTTACAAGGTGACATCTACCCAGAAGCGAGAGGGGCAAATCCATCCAGTTTACCAGTTCTTGAGAAATTTTTGCTAGCAGAGGGGGGTAGTTCAGGCAATACAGGGAGGAGGGCGTCTTTCCTATTGAGATACCCAGGTAGGTAATATGGGACTTGGCAACCGAGAAGATTGAACTATGGGACCAAGAGGGGGTGGGCCCAGTTCCCAAGGGGAGTATTTCACTCTTGCCATAATTTATGCGTAGGCCCGAGCAGGTTCGGAAAGTGTCAAATACTCGTTTGATGGTGGACATATCGGAGGAGGGGTCGGCCGAGAAAATAAGGACGTCGTCCGCGAAGAGGGAAGAGCGAAGGTCAGAGTCGCCAATCGGGATACCGTGTAGGGGTGCTATCTGAATGAGGTGTCTGGATAAGGGTTCTAGGGCAATGTTAAATAAGAGTGGTGACAGAGGGCAGCCTTGACGGGTGCCTTTGTGTAGGTGAAATTCTTCTGAGAGTAGACCCGCGGCCACCAATTTCGCCGTGGGGGAGGAATACATGGAATTTATGAGATGACAGAAAGGGCCAGAAAATCCCATTTTTGACATAGTCAGAGCAAGCCAGTCAAAACTGACATTATCAAATGCTTTCTCCGCATCTAATGTTATGATGGCAAAGTCGCCATTTGGATGTTGTTTAGCGTATTCCAGTGCCAGCATAACTTTTCGTATGTTAAGGGTGGCTGTTCTACCCTTCACAAAGCCTGATTGTGCAGGGTGGATCAGAGAGGGAATGATATCAGAGAGTCGATTGGCTACAATTTTAGACAGGATTTTGACATCCAGATTAAGTAGGGAGATGGGCCTATAAGATCCTGGCTCTAGGGGGTCCTTGCCCTTCTTAGACAGCAGCTTGATGGTGGCCTGACGGCCTGACGGCAGATAGGGGCCGCCGGACCACATGCTCGTATATACCTTGTGAAGGGTAGGCTCCACCAGAGTCTGGAGGGTCTTGTAGAACTCCCCGGTGAAGCCGTCAGGGCCAGGGGCCTTGGAGGGGGTGAGCTTGCGGATGGTGTCAGATATCTCAGAAAGGGTTATGGGAGCGTTAAGGGCCTCTAGTTGGGAGGGGGAGACCTTAGGGATGTTCAAGTTGTCCAAAAAGGCCTGAGCTGTCTGTGTATCAATTGGGTCAGGGGCATAAAGGGACGAGTAATAGTGAAGCATAGCCTTATTTATCGTCGATGGTGTGGTGTTTACGTTACCTTTGGAATCTCTAAGGGACGTGATGTGGGTGGGACGGAAGGAACCTTTGCATAATCTAGAGAGTAGTTTGCCTGATTTATTTCCGAACCTGTGTAGGGTAGCGTCCAAATTTGCTTTCTTAGTCAGTTCTAGGGTGTCTGCCCAAGTGTCGAAAGAGCTCTTTGCTGCTAACCACTCCTCTCTGTCGCTAGGGGATCCGGTGGAGTATAATGCCCTCTGGGCCTGGTGTAGTCTAGAACTGGCCAATTTGTAGTTTGACAGAGTGTTGCGTCTGAAAGAGGAGGCATAGGAAATAATTTGACCCCTGAGAAACGCCTTACCAGCGTCCCAGAAGAGGTTGGGATTGTCAGAGTGAGAGGCATTAGCTGAGGAGTACTCCAACCATGCCTTCTCCATGGAATGTTGGAAGTCGGATTGATTGTAAAGGTATGAGGGGAAACGCCAAATTCTGGGGTGAGGGGGCAGGTCGAGGTTGTCTACGTTAAGTAAGATCGGAGCATGGTCCGAGATGGCTATGTCTAGTATATCTGCGTTTGAAAGCAAGGGGATCAGATCGTCGGACCCGAAAAAGTAGTCAATCCTGGATAGAACGGTATGGGGGTTGGAATAGAAAGTAAATTCCCTGTCTGCGGGATGTTGTAAGCGCCACAAGTCTCGGAGGTGTAAGGAGTCCATAGTGGACGCAAAAAGCGTCGGGGTGGGTGAAGCAAGTCGTGGCCCGGTGTGTTTAGGGGAGGATCTGTCATCTATCTGGTTCATAACGTCATTGAAGTCGCCTCCTACTAGATGGGGGAGGTGGGCGTTTTGTAGTAGCCATGTAGTCAGTGTACTGTAGAAGATTTTACCAGGGCTATTAGGGGCATAAACATTGGAGATCAGTAATTCCTTAGTCCCTATTTTTACATGGGCGGTCAAAAGTCGTCCGCTGGTGTCAGATTTTACTGCAATAACCGTGCATGGTAGATTCTTATGAACTAGCAGGAGGACTCCTGCCTTACGGGCAACGGCATCTGAACCCATGACCGTGCCTACCCATAGTTTCTGCATGCGGTGAAAATCAGAAGTGGTCAGATGGGTTTCCTGCAGGAGTGCTATGTCAGTTTTAAGTCTTTTGAGGTGACGTAGGACCTTCATCCTCTTATTGGGGGATCTAAGTCCCTTTACATTCCAGGAAACTATTTTCATGTTATGTAGTCAGTGGAGGAGGGGGTCTGAGAAGACATTACATAAATGTTGTCGCGGATAGGAGCGGTTTGTGGGAGGGTTACCCGATCGAGGGGGGAGGTAATGGTTGCGCCACATAGGCTTGGTGTCAAGGGGCATACGTGTACATGAGTGCCTAGGATAAGTGGAGGAACGGGGGAGGTGAGGGGGAGGGAGAAAAAGGGAACATAAACATTAAACCTAACAAAAAATGTGAGAGCTTCACTTTTTTCCGCATGGGATCACAGCGAGAGCCAGCTCCCATGTCACGACACAGCCAGCATGACTTCTGAGAGCCCGTGATTGGGTGTACGGATTCATGCGGCTAGGAGAAGTCGGTACAAGGGAGAGCATATGCAAGGCGCGCAGTGATGCCGGGGGAAGGCTGCATAAAAAGAACACTTATAACGGCAGTTGTAATAACACAAAGTATAAACAGTATAAACGCAAAAAAGAACAAAAACATTCTAGCTGAGTTGCAATGAGAACAATAACGAGATAAGTAACCAGGAACAGTTGAGCAGAGATTTCAAACAGGGCAGTCAGTAAGTATAAGTGTATATTACCACTGGACGATTGTAGGGAGTCACTTCCAATATAGATGGAGAGGGGGGGGTCGATGCGTTCCCCCCGAGCAGGCCATGCAGGGGCATGATTCTGGCCAAAGAAGAGAAAGAGAGCAACTGAGCTGATCCCTCTAAGCCAGATGGATGGCAAGGTAAGGCCAGTAGATTATAGAAGCTGGCTCAGGTCAGGTTTAGGTTGATCCGGGAGGGGTCTGGGATTGTAGGCCTGAAGCGCTTAGGTGAGTCTTTGCGCGGGCTTCTCTGATCCTGAGGACGGTTAAGTGCGGGGGCTTTCGACGGGGTCTGGGACTGCCGGCCCTGATGGTGGGAGCGTAGGAAGGCTTCGGCCTCTGCAGGGTCATGAAATGAGAGTTGTTCGCCATTGGGGGCTCTGAGGCGGAGTATGGCCGGGAAAGCCAAAGTGAATTTCACTTGCTGTTGAAAAAGTTCAGTGCACACCTGCTGGAATGCCTTCCTCTTTTTAGATACCTCCATGGAATAGTCAGCAAAAATCAGGATCTTTAGTCCATCAATCTGGACCTGTCTGGCCTGTCTGAATTTTTGTAGTATAAGGGATTTGTCAGCGTAATTCAGGTATTTAGCAATGATAGGTCGAGGTGTTTTGCGGTCAGAGTTAAATGCTCCCATGCGGTGGGCCCTTTCCACTGCACAGGGGCCCGGGAGGCCCAGGGCCTCGGGTATTCGTTGCGCGCAGAAGTCTGCGAGGGCGGCCGTCTGCAACGATTCAGGGACCCCTACAAAACGTAGGTTACTTCTTCTAGATCTGTTTTCTAAATCATCTAGTTTTTGAAGTATATATTGGTTAGTTTTATCCTGAGCATGTTCAGTAGCCTGGGCCTGGTAAAGTTCATCTTCAGCATTTGATAGGCGGTGTTCCAAATCATTGAGCCTGGTGCCGTGCTCTTTGATCTGCTTATGGATCTGCGCCATCCCTGCATTCACCGCTTTTTCTACTGACGCGGTAATCATGGGGGACAAAAGAGCAGCCACTGCTTGGGCGATGCGCTCTGTGGTGTTGTCCCCTCCTGGAGGTGTCCCTGGGGTGTGTGATGCAGGAGACGGGGATAGATTGCCGCTTACCTCCATCTCCGTGTGCCGCGCCGCCTCGTAGGCCGAGACCGGGGCCTCGATTTGCGGGGAAGCCGTCGGCGCCGCCTGGGCTGTTTGGGTGCGCGCACCCGATTTTTCCACGAAGCGGTCCATGGAGTCCGGGGGGTGATCCGGAGGTGGAGGGTGGTCTGCTGGGCGTCTCAGGCTGGCTTTATAGGCCGATTTAGGTCGCGCTGCGGGAGCCGAGGAGAGGAGCTGCTACTCCATGCGGCGCCGGAACCGGAAGTGGTCAGGATTGCTTTTAAAGCTCTCTGTCTTACGCATAGATGTGTCCATGGAAATGCCCCCCATTATTTATGCGAAAAAATAAAAGCTCATAATTCCAATCGCATTTTGCGATCCACCAATCAAAACCTGCTCCAGGTTCCGAAAGCCAACTACAAGTCCAAAGGAGATAGAAGATTCGCGATCCAAGGTCCCAGACTATGGAACGCTTTACCAATCAGTATTCGGTTGGAGGAGAACCACCTAGCATTCAGGAAAAAGGTCAAGACTCATCTCTTTTGATATCAAAGGAGACAGGAACAACAAGCGCCCAGAGGCGATTCAGTTCGCATGTGCTGCGCTATATAAGTTTTCATTCATTCATTCATTCATTCAGCGTAACGTTAATAGGAAAAGTTATACCGCCGCAAAGAACCGCTCGCCATCCTGAATCTGGCCCATAGTAATCACATCTTCTTGATCATAGACCACAATGAAAAGCTACCATGAGTTTTTTCATAAGGAGCCAGACAAGCAGGAAGTGTGGAGTTCGGCAAGGGATTACAGCAACTTCTAAGAAAAAACGGACATGGAAGACATGAAAGCAGGACTGCTATAAGGTAAAGCAAGCTATTTAGCATTAAAAAAAAAAATCCTTTACTGATCCTTTAATTCATTTCAGAACTTTAAGCTGCCATCTGACTTAAGGATGAGCACTATAGAACTTGACACTGTAAAGCTAAGTATGCACAATGAGACAATCAGGCGAACAATCGTCCGGTTTTCCTTGATGTTTCACAGCAAGTTGGAACCCTGGAAGGAAATGTACAAAAATTCATTTTTTTTCTCTACGGCAAAGGCTTTTTTTTTGGTTGTTTGCAATCTTTTAATAAAGAGGTGGTACAGAAGTATAACACATTATAGTAACAATATTAAATCTTATGCCGCGTACACACGATCACTTTTTGTGATGAAATAAAACAAAGTTTTATGTGACGAAACAAAACGACGTTTTTCAAACTTCATTTTCCAAAACGACGTTGCATACACACCATCGTTTTTCCAAAATGCTCTAGCAAAGCATGGTGACGTACACCACGTTCGACGGCACTCTGTTCCATTGAAGCTCCGTCTCATAACTTGCTTCTGAGCATGCGCGGGTTTAAAAATGTTGTTTTCAACGTCGATTTGCCCACACACGATCACTTTTTATGACACAAAAAATGACATTTTGAAAAACGACACAAAAAATTCAAGCATGTTCGAATTTTTTTTTGGTCGTTTTTTTGAAGACATAAAACAACGTTTTGCCCACACACCATCATTTTAAATGACGTTTTTGAAAACGTCGTTTTTTTTTCATCACAAAAAGTGATCGTGTGTATGCGGCATTAGAGTATAAATTGCTGAGATTCAACTAGTAGACAAACAACTGTAAAAACTCTCGATACAGTCAGTGAACTCAGTATGGAACAGCGCGGTGATGTCAGGGAATTCCATAATGCAGACTAGAGAAAGTACAAAATCAAAACTGCTTAGTGGCATCAACATGAGAGGGAGGAAACACTATCATATGGCTTCAGGGGCACTATCAAACAAATTGTAATGTTCAGACCAAGGAGACCATTTTTTGTCATAGTATGGAACTGATGGTAGATAGTATGATATATCTTTTCAACACTATTTATGGCTTTAATGGGGCATTTCATTTGTGAAAGGGGAACATATTGAGTTTTCCAATGTAGCGCGATCGTCCAGTGAATAGCAACACAGATCATATGGATCAGTCTCAGATGTATAGTGGACACCTCCGGGATTGGGGCAAATTCAAATAATAAACATTGTGATGGGGTAAGGGAAAGTTGAGCACCTGTTATTTTGGTGGTAAATAAATCAAGCTTTCTCCAAATCAGAGCGACGTGTGGGCATTCATAGAAAAGGATGGAGGCATGTGCATTGCATCCTCTAAAACACAATGGAGAAACAGCGGGTAAAATAGTATGGATTTTAACTGGGGTTTGATAGCATCTTGTGTGAAGTTTCAGCTCTGTTTCTCTAATGTTAAGTGACCTTGTACATTTCTTCAGTTTGTCAATACAGTTATTCCAATTCAAGGTTCCCTGCTCCAGTGAGCATTCCGATTCCCACTTGACTCTATAAGGGAGGGGGTCAGAAGAGATCTGATTGTTTAAATGAGTATATAGTTCAGAGATGAGACCTTTGCCCCTGGGGTTGTGTAAACAAATCTGTTCATACATAAATGGTTTGGACTGTGTATCACTTTTAATCTGAGGGGTATAGAAATGTTTAATTTGTAAGTAATGGAATATTTCCTTGTTAGTAATAAGGTGTGTGGCTTGGCAAAGGCTTTTATTTTTTTTGTTGTTTATTGTTTCTGATCAAACACAGTCTTTTGTATCAGATTTTTCTGGTACAAAAACCTTACAAAAACAGTACACATTAAACGAAAATAGTTTTGCTTTTTTATGAGAACAATTTTGGTGTTTAAACCTTCCGAAATTTTTGTTTGCAAAGTCTGAATCAGATGTCAAACGTTGTGTATACACTATACGAACAATAATGCCTCATACAGAGTTTTTCTTCAAATTTTTAGTGTGTACCCAACTATACACTGGAACTCTATACACTTTGAGCACTTCTTTTGGGCCACTTCATGTTCAGTGCTAGTGGCTCCTATGTACTCACCTTATACAAATGCGATTTTCATATTTGTTATTATTTATTATTAGCGCTACATTTTTTGCTTCTATATTTTGTTGACTTTGTTTGTTTGTATGTGGCAGCTTTTTCCTCTACTAATATTAGCGCAGTTTTTCCTTTATTTGTACCCAACTATAGATTCCTCTATAATCTCAAGAGGTAACATTTTCTGTACTTTCTCTGGGATGGCTTTTTGTTGTACCCGGTAAGGTTTTAACTTTTTTTTTTACATGAGGCTCAGTCACAGTGGTAAATCATGTAAGTTTTGAATCTGAAAACACCTCTCAATTGTCTTGCACAACCCTCTTACCTCCTAAATGTGAGTAGCAAACTGGGTCTCTTATGCCCCGTACACACAATCAGAATTTCCGATCAGACTGCCTTTTGCATCGGAAATCCCGACCGTGTGTATGCCCCATCGGAGTAATTCCATTGGAAATTCAGATGAATTCCACCTGAGTTTACATAGAGAACATGTTCTATTTTACTCTAAGTTCTCTTTTTCCTCGACTGGAGTCTCAATTTCCTCGTCGGGCTGGTTTTCCACGAGAAACACGTTGGTGTGTATGCTTAGAAACCTTCAGTAAAAGTTGCGTTTGTAATTGAAATAGCACATTTGTCACGCTGTAACAGACTGAAAAGCGCGAATCGTCTCTCACCAAACTTTTTCCTAACACGCAGTAACATGAGATTAGCAAATGCAGCCCCAAGGGTTGTGCCAGTGGAATCTAACATCCCCTGCCGTCTATGTGTTGTACGTCACCACATTTGAGAACGAGGAGATTTGGTCTTGACAGTGTGTATGCAAAGACAGCTTGTCAAGTTTCTCGACAAGCCTAACAAGGAACTCGTCGAGGAAAACGATGTGTCTTTTCCGACGAGTTCCTCGGTTGTGTGTACGAGGCTTTGGTCTAGACCAAATTACCAACACCTATTATATCTTCTTTTAGGTACAGTTTGAGCTCCAGGTGAGCTTGTTCTTAGTTTAATATTTGATAAAGCTTCAACATGTTTACAAATCTAGACAGCTGAGCTGACCTGAGGCTTATGTTAACATGGTAGAAGAAGGTTTTAGGAAGCTTTGGCCAGCAGGACTGAATGCTATGGAATGTTTTTAATGTCTTGCAACTATTGTGTAAGTACTTTTCCCTTCAGGCTTGTTTTAAAAGATCTAAACCAAGAACAAGAAAAAAAAAAAAACATTGTCGTTTACCAATCATTAGATAGTCATAGTGCTAAGTTTTTCTTATCTTTTTATTTATTTATTTTTTTAGGCTTTTTTCCTGTTGTATTTTAACCACTTATTCACCGCCATATAGCCGAAATACGACTTCAAGGCGGTTCCTTAACTCTGGGAGGACGTCCATGGCCGTTTACCACATGATCGCTCCGTGCAATGACGGAGCAATCACATGTAAACATAGATGACGCCGGTTCCTCCCTCCTCTCTCTGTACCGATCGGTACAGTGTGAGAGAGGGGAGCGCGGGTGTCAGCAGCTGGATCTGTGACTATTGCAGTCACAGTTCCATCCATCCCTGCTCAGCCATCCCTGCAACCCCCGCCCCTATACTTTGCAGTACACTCTGCAATACCCCCTGCAATACCCCCTGCAATACCCCCTGCGCTAATACTCTGCAATACCCCCTGCGCCATTACTCTGCAATACACCCTGCGCCAATACTCTGCAATACCCTCTGCGCCAGTACTCTGCAATACCCCCTGCGCCTGTACTCTGCAATACCCCCTGCGCCAGTACTCTGCAATACCCCCTGTGCCAGTACTCTGCAATACCCCCTGCACCAGTACTCTGCAATACCCCCTGCGCCAATACTCTGCAATACCCCCTGCGCCAGTACTCTGCAATAACCCCTGCGCCAGTACTCTGCAATAACCCCTGCGCCAGTACTCTGCAATACCCCCTGCGCCAGTACTCTGCAATCCCCCCTGCCCCAGTACTCTGCAATCCCCCCTGCCCCAGTACTCTGCAATACCCCCTGCGCCAGTACTCTGCAATACCCCCTGCGCCAATACTCTGCAATAACCCCTGCGCCAATACTCTGCAATAACCCCTGCGCCAATACTCTGCAATACCCCCTGCTCCAATACTCTGCAGTACCCCAGCACCACTACTCTGCAATACCCCCGCACAATACTCTGCAATACTCCCGCACAATACTCTGCAGTACCCCCGCACAATACTCTGCAGTACCCCCGCACAATACTCTGCAGTACCCCCGCACCAATACTTTGCAGTACCCCTGCACCAATACTTTGCAGTACCCCTGCACCAATACTCTGCAGTACCCCTGCACCAATACTCTGCAGTACCCCCGCACAATACTCTGCAGTACCCCCGCACAATACTCTGCAATACCCCCGCACCAATATTCTGCAGTACCCCCGCACCAATACTCTGCAGTACCCCTGCACCAATACTCTGCAGTACCCCCGCACCAATATTCTGCAATACCCCCGCACCAATACGCTGCAATACCCCTGTACCAATAGTCTGCAATACCCCTCGCACAGTACACTGCAATACCCGGCCAATACTCTGGGAAAAAATATTGTTTTAACCACTTCCTGCCCGCCGGCCGTCATAACGTCCTTGACTTTGTGGGATATCTGAATGATGCCTGCAGCTACAGGCATCATCCAGATATCATCTTTTTTAGCCAGCGATTCTCTACACCAAAAGAACAATTATGATATGGGAAAAACTGCGCTTAGGAAGGGTAAGTGGATGGTGAAGGACTGCAGCCCCCCCTAATTAGATGCCCCAAAAGGGGTACTGAAGGAGTATGTGATGTGTGTTGGGGGTGGTGGCGCTGTCCACGGGATTCCTAAATAAACAGTGTAGGAAACCACTAAACATGTGATCTAATTATCTGCTCAGGTGAGACATAAAAAATAAATAAATAAAATAAAAAATAAAAATGAATAAATAGATCGCCACTAGGAGCACTAGAGAGCCCCTTGGTGGGTGAAGTGCATCAGCCTAGGGATATATTGTATAACAATCAAAAATGTGTTATCACTTAAACCAGTGCAATAGCTAAGAGTGCCTGCATACGTAACTAAATATTACAATGTATACATATAGAAAGTAGAGTGAATCAACTGCCACAGTGAATCAGGTGCAAAAGTCCACAAACGTTCATATCAATAGGTATTCTTGTAAGGTGCAACAGTCCTTAGTATCAAGATCATCAACAAATTACAGGGAGTCTCCGCTCAGGGCTGGACTGGGACAAAACTTTGGCCCTGGACTTCATCCAGACTGGCCCACTTTGACAGGTCTCTTCCATAGCGGACGGACAACTCCCGCACCGCCCCCCCCGGCCACCCAAGCCCCCTCTCCCCCTCCACTAGCCACTAGCCGTTCTACTTTATTCGAGTAGAACGGCTTGTACTGGTACTTTTATAGGCAGTACCAATGGGGAAGCTAGACATGATTTCACCCGGGGCAAAGAGTCAGTTCGGTGCTCCGCCTTATGGGACAAGATTAGGCAGAAGTGAGAAACTCCCAGGCCATAGCTGTTGAGTCAGCTGTCTGTCCCCTTCCTCATGCTCCTCTGTCGTCCCCCCTGCTTCTCTGGTCCTCCCCCTTCTTCTCTGTTCCCCCCAGGTGAGCGCTGGGGGGAGGGTGAGGAGGTGAGCGCTGCGGAAAGGGAAAGACAAAGGAGCAGAGGGGGCGGCAGTCTGCTGTCACTGAAGCCGGCCCACTGAGCCGTCGGCCCACCGGGAAACTCCCTGTAGTCCCAATGGCCAGTCCATCCCTGTCTCCGCTGTGTTCCGGTGCTCCCCCACCAGGTCCCCACTCACCAGATCCACTAACCCCTACAGGGGTAAGGTGCATGTAGTAATCACTGGGGTGCTGGATCTTCCTCCAGTTACTGTGTGCCTTGAGTGTGGATCCAAGAGGTAGGGTGGGGTAGTTTACAGATCCTGGTTCATCCGGGGGAAAAAAAGGACAAGCTCCCATAGTGTGGTAAATAAAAAACTTGTTTTATTTGCACTATCCACCCAGTCCCGGGGGGTGCAATAAAATTTAAAATATGACAGCACAATAAGCTAGTAATAAAATAAAATAAAAAATGAATAAAGTATAAAATAAGGAACGAACAGGGCACGCTATGCACAGCCGTGAGTGTATGCCACTGGTAGCTAGCACCGGCGTGCGTTCCACTGCCTCCCAAGTAGCTAACTAGAGGTGATTGCATGCTTGCGTGAGTGCGTGTGTGCGTCCGCTTGATGTACGTTTCGTAATGACGTTTTCAAAAGCGCTAGAGGTGAGATATGGGGTCTTATTGACCCCATATCTCACTATAAAGAGGACCTGTCATGCTATATACCTATTACAAGGGATGTTTACATTCTTTGTAATAGGAATAAAAGTGATCAAAACATTTATTTTTGGGGAAAAACTTGTCAAACTAAAATAAATAAAGTAAAATTAACAATAACATTTTTTTTTTTAAAGTGCCCCTGTTCCCGTGTGCTCATATACAGAAGTGACCGCACACGTAAGTCTCGCCCACATATGAAAACGGTGTTCAAACCACACATGTGAGGTATCACTGCGAACGTTAGAGCGAGAGCAATAATTTTGGCCCTAGACCTCTTCTCCAACTAAAAAGATGTAACCAGTAAAAATATTTAAAGCCTCACCTATGGGGATTTTTAAGTAGCGAAGTTTGGCGCGATTCCAAAAGCGTGTGCAATTTTGAAGGGTGAGGCCCTGTACACACGAGGAGATATATCCGATGAAAATGGTCCGATGGACCGTTTTCATCGGACATGTCTCCTGGGAGATTTTGGTTTGATCTGTGTACACACGAAGAAACCAAAACCCCATCGGACAGACAGCGCGGTGACGTGGCGGTGATGTTGACGCCGCCACGTCACCAGACCAGGAAGTAAAATACTTCCACGCATGCGTCTAATCCATTGACTTTAAAAGTCATTCATTTTAGTGACAAATAGCAAATGGCTTTTTTACCTGACACCCACCCCCAACACAAATAGCTAAAAAAAAAGGGGCTTCTGATGCTTTTGGAGACACAGGTGATGTTATAACTAAGTTGGAAGCTCAGTAAGGACCTTGTGAGAATGCCCTCTAGATTTAATTCTCACAGAATGTCAAGCTCTTGGGTCTGCGGGGAGGTGCAATAACATCACCTGTGCCTCTCTGGAAGTGGGGCCAGGGTATTTTTTTTAAAACCTGTGTGGTGTATATGTGTGTGTATCGGGGTAAGCAGTTTAGGAAGCTGGCAAAAAATCAGACCTTCCATTTGCCCAAAAAAAAAAAGAAAAGAAAAGGAAGGTCTACTTTAAAGTTAATAGGGTTGATCCCATAAAACTGAACAGTGCAATAGTGCAAAATCTGGTGCAGCTCTGCATAAAAACCATTCAGCTTCCAGGTTTTTCATGCGGATATTCCAATCATATCCGCATGTCAGTTTTTTTAGGCGGACCTGATCAGAAACCTCCATTCTTCTCTATGGAGCGACAGATGTCAGTGGACATGGGTCCACTGACACCCGCCGGCATCCGATTCAATCTGGTCTGCTAAAAACTGATGGATGGGAATCTGTTACCCATCTGTCCTGCGGATCATACCGGATGACAATTGGATGGAAATGGACAGGTGGTTCGTTTCCATCCGACTGCCCCATAGAGAACAGCGCGCTGTGTCTGTGCTCGCTAGACATGTGCTATTCCGTTCGTAACAAATGGATTTTCAAACATCCGAATAGCTGAATGTGATAAAATACGAAAATTACAGAATTACGAATCAGCAAAATAACGAACAAGCGAAAATACAAACGTACGATTGGACAAACTTACTAAAATATGAAACACCTAAACAGCAAAAGAACGAATATGACATCTATAACGAACGATTTGCATTCCGTATTTTAAATCTTTTGTCTTTTCGTAATTTCGTATATTCGTATTTTCATTCGTATGTTCGTATTTTCATTTCTGTGTTTTGTAAATCCGTTTCATTGTCTGTTCGTAAATTTGTGTACTGGAATCGTTCTTTTGAATTAGCACTGGGCAGTGTAGTTAGTGAGTGATGTATTGTACTTAATATCTTAGCCAATCAGCTTATCTTTTTTGTGCTGAGTCACATTGGACAGTGTAAAGCCTCATATACACGATCGGACTTCAAACAAACTTTTTCGTGGATATTTGTCTGGAGGGAGTTGGCAGGGCACACCCAGAGCATACACACGGTCGGACTTTGCACCATCGAACTTTTGTTAGGGAAAAGGGAGTAGCCGCTCCAGGTGGGAATCCAGATGAATATCCTCCACTGCAGACAACTCAGGTGCAGGCAATGCACTTAGCAAAGTTATGATTAAGCACTAGTTTCAGTGCGAAACGCGTCAGTGTCGGGTTTTATTTTATTTTGCTGTGACTTCTAGTGCTGTCCTTCTTTTAATAAAGGCTACCGTTTGTTCAGAGTGCGTCTGTCCAGAGACAATTTTTGTTCCTGCATCTGACTTTTTTTTGCTGAAAAGTTTGTCCACTTGCATACGGATTTTTTTGGAAAACTTGCTCATTTTGAAGTTTGTTGGCAAAACAAGACCGTGTGTACGGGGCTTAAGAGAAAGTATATATTAATATGGATTAGCCGCGTGTTAAAAATGAAACTAAAATACGAGATTGCGAATGACCGCGCCGCAATGTATTTACGAAAGTACAAAATTACGAATACATTAAACGAAAATTATTATCTAACAAAATTACGAATTTCGAATCAACGAAAATAAATTAGACAGAATTAGGAATCATTCAGTATCAACGAAAATAAAACTGTTATAAAAATACGAACGGGGGCTGAATAGGAAAACTTGCGTCTTACGAAATTACGAACAGGTCAGAATAGGAAAACTTGCGTCTTACGAAACTACGAATGGGTCCGAAATTGAAAACTTGCGTCTTACGAAATTACGAATCTTTACGAATCTACGGAACGAGACAAAACAAAAAAAAAATTTTTTTTTGCTGTGAACATGTCTAGTGCTCGCTCTGAATCAGCAACATGGACACGAACATGTCATCAGCCTGCTCAGCAGGGACCAGCGGAGAGATCCCCTGCTGAGCGGGCGGATTGGCTACCATGTAGAGCTGCACCAGATTTTGCACTCTCCAGTTTTTTTTTAAATCAACCCCCCATGTGTTTACAATTCATTATAGCCAAAAATTGCTTTGTTGTACGAAGTGCATTAACTTAATGCGACCAGACAGATTTTAGCCTATTATAATCCAGCAAAGGATGAACTCTGATTGGTAGTTATGGTCAAAACTCTACACAGCTGTACTTAAATCGATGTTTTTGAACATGGATATCTAGTTCATCAGCCACTAACATACTTTATTCATATATCTTTAAAACAAGTTGTCATTTGCATAGATCCCTCTCCTTCCCAGCCACTTTCCCTCCTCCTCCTGTCTGACAACTTAATTCCTGCAGCCAGTTTACATTTACTTCATTGTCTCCTCGTTGGCTCAAATACTCCTTTCTCCTTTGTTCGCTTTCTTCTCCATGACCTGAGACAGCTTTTCCTGAGTCTCCTACAGAGTTAAAAGTTAAAAGCTGTTGCGCTTGATCCTGAGAGTTTTCAGATTTCTTTTATCTTGATAAAACATTCACAAAATGATGGCAACTAAAAGGCCAAACAGAGGAAGCTGAGAGAAAACAAAGTGCTTTAGGGCAAATGGACATGAAAGATAAGGCACCACAAAGCTCGGCAAAAGTTTCCATTTCCATTGGTGTCAAGAGCCATTCTTTATAAAACAAAAGAAAAGCAAAACAAATGGTATCCATATTCCCACCATCATACTCTATTCATATTACATGCACACACAATGTTTTCCCTAATGTTCAGTCTAGGACTCTTCTTATATAGAAATTATTATGTAGCTATTTGATAACGGCAAAAGTAAAAAATGTGGCTCAACTATATAAATGGGCGACCTAGTGAGGAGGTGATTGGCAACTTGCAGGTGTTTGATTGACCTGAATATTTATATGCAGATTTTGGAGAATCAGACAATTCAAGAATTGAATTGCGATTCATGAATTGCATTTCATATTTTTTGTAATAGACAAACCTGTGTTCTTTTAAAAAAAAGCCTCATATTTAATGGGCATGAATTTATTGAAGTACTGAGATCAGGAAAATAGCAATCCACCAATTATAATTTTATCAATATTATTTTTCTCATCATGAGTGGGCATGAGCAAATTTGAGAGCCTTAAAGAGGAGGTCCGGGGAAAATAAAATAAAAAATAAAAGCCAGCAGCTACACATACTGCAGCTGCTGGCTTTTAATAAATGGACCCTTACCTGTCCTGATGTCCCTCGATGTCGGCAGTAGGGTTCTCAGCACGAAGCCGAAAGGCTACACTGCCACCGTCATTGTGGGTAAGGGAACCCGGCAGTGTAGCTTTTCGGCTTCACGCTGGGAACCCTACTGCACATGTGCGAGGCCCCGCTCCTCTCTTCTTTTAGCCTGGCAGCCAGGGGAGGTGGAGGAGGGAGCCCCGCAGTGACGTCAATGCCGCATCACGGCTGGGTATGCTGCCCCCCTCCCCCCGAAACATGCTAATTGTGGCACCAGAGGGGGGGAGGAATCCGATGAGCGAAAGTTCCACTTTAGGGTGGAGCTCCGCTTTAATTTCCCTGAACTTGTGGCAAAAAAAATGAGGTTTTGTTTACAATATTATTTTATATAGGTATTACAGGGGTTTACCCCATACAAAACAGATATATATATATATATATAAATATATATATATATATATATGAAGACCATCTACATATACTTACAGAATACAGTATATATTCTTACATATCTTCAGAACATATCTGCTCTATGAAGGAAAAAGAAAAAAGAAAGAGAAAAAAAAGGGGGGGGGGGGGAGAAAAAAAAAAGAAAGGGTGCTCCACTTTAGCTTATAGAACTGATCGGATGTTATTCCAAGCAAGAGAGAAAAGAAAGGGAAGAAAACATGAGGTTTTAACATGTTGGTGAAGTTCATTGGAGTTTTTGAGGTCTGTTTGTCTGGCTAAAAAATAAGCTATAGAGATGTCTGGTCACGGTAGAGAAGGAGGGGTCTGGGGAAAGAAGATGCTAAATGCCACAGGAAGGTGATCTGGAGCAACATCCAGGGCATCATCATCTGACTATTGAAAGGTTTGGCCCGCAGAGTGGTCAAGCACATCCCATACCCACACAAGGAGTGCTCAAGATTTTCATTGAGAATGTCATCTGAGATGCCGTTCCCACCATGGATGTAGTCTATGCTCTTAAATTACATTTTCTATGGATTCGGAGAGTTGACGAGAAAGGTGATTTTTGGTGCTTTTGAACAGTTACATAGTTGGTCTGAAAAATGTAATAAAAGGCTTGGACTTTTTAGCCATAACCAAACAGGTTATAAATATAAAAGATATTTTATTGTACACATAAAGAATATGTTAAAAACATCCACATTGAGAAGTCAATAATTCAAAAAGATAGCCATTGGTTATGTACAGTATTCATTGTATAACTATATGGAAACTTGAAGATGAATAACAATCATTTCATGATAGTATCGAATCCAGAAGTAATGTTATGTAGCAGACATTTGATGGGTAGAATGTCCTAGGCTCTACATGCTGCACGCCTTGCGCTTTTTCAGGAGCATCAAAAAAGACTAACAAGTTGGAAAAAATAAATATGCATAAAATCAGATCAAATAAAGTACAACATACTATAGTATAATCGGGCATGGCGTACCACTCTAAATGTCCCCTCAAGAAAATAGAGGCCAACAACCACTATCTCAGGGGGATGAACAAATGCCAGGCAAACTATGGGGCAGTGCATAACATGGTTATCTAGTCCAGTTGAAAAAAGACACAAGTCCATGTAGTTCAACCAAAAAAAAAAAATCACACAATCCCATATACACAATCCTTTACCCACAGTTGATCCAGAGGAAGGTGAAAACCCCCAGCAAAGCATGATCCAACAGTGCAATGGGGAAATCAAAACCTTTGTGACTAGACCAAATTTTGAAGTTTATTATATTGTATGCACAGTATGCACTAATGTACTCAGCATAATTATTTTTTTAATTCTTTTTTAATTCAGACAACATTTTTATTAATAGGAAAAAAAGAAGATGGGGTAGAGTATGAAAAAGAAAAAGGGGGAACATTAAAAAAATACAACCATAACAGTACGATAGGAATACAATACTTTATAACAGGGGTAGGCAACCTCGGCCCTCCAGCTGTTTTGAAACTACAAGTCCCATGAGACATTGCAAGACCCTGACTATCACAGAGACAGAGGCATGATGGGATTTGTAGTTTAACCACAGCTGGAGGGGCGAGGATGCCTATGCCTGCTTTATAATGTTCTGCCTTGTAACAAAAATTTACGTAGATACAAGTTTCCCATTAACATGCAAAGTTGGCATACAATGGTCTATGCATCAATAAAAAAATAAAAGATATGATCTTCTCATGGCTTTTGTCATTGTCGTAAAAATGTATATTTTTTTTAAATAAAATTAATATATTTATTTTATTGTACATACACAAAGATAGTAAGGGTTTTTTTGTGTGTTGTGCTAAGTTATGAAGTTTGTTACTTGCCACTAGTGTTGCTCACGAATATTCGCATTGCGAATATTCGCTACGAATATTGCATATTCGAGTATTCGCGAATAACTCGAATATTGCGGCGAATATTCGCTATGGCGAATATTCGTTTTTTTTCAAATTTATTTTTAAAACAGATCACATCCTAGTGATCTCCATCGACGTCTAAAAGCATTGCTGGTATGATTAGAGAGAGACCCTGGGCCGAGTAGCTGATGCGATTCTTTTATGTTGCCGAAAATTCGCATTGCGAATTTTCGGCAACATAAAAGAATCGCATCAGCTACTCGGCCCTTCTTTTGCATCAGAGCCAATCAGAATAACTCTAATATTCGGCAAAAGGAATATTGCGTGATATTACTTTTGCCGAATATTCGAGTTATTCTGATTGGCTCTGATGCAAAAGAAGGGCGGAGAAGATAATCGCGCAATATTTCTTTTGCCGAATATTCGAGTTATTCTGATTGGCTCTAATGCGCCCTTCTTTTGCATCAGAGCCAATCAGAATAACTCGAATATTCGGCAAACGGAATATTGCGCGATTATCTTCTCCGCCCTTCTTTTGCATCAAAGCCAATCAGAATAACTCGAATATTCGGCAAAAGGAATATTGCGCGATATTCCTTTTGCCGAATATTCGAGTTGTTCTGATTGGCTCTGATGCAAAAGAAGGGCGGAGAAGATAATCGCGCAATATTCCTTTTGCCGAATATTCGAGTTATTCTGATTGGCTCTGATGCGCCCTTCTTTTGCATCAGAGCCAATCAGAATAACTTGAATATTCGGCAAACGGAATATTGCGCGATTATCTTCTCCTCCCTCCTTTTGCATCAGAGCCAATCAGAATAACTTGAATATTCGGCAAAAGGAATATTGCGCGATATTCCTTTTGCCGAATATTCAAGTTATTCTGATTGGCTCTGATGTAAAAGAAGGGCGGAGAAGATAATCGCGCAATAGGAATATTGCGCGATTATCTTCTCCGCCCTTCTTTTGCCCCCTTATTCTCCTTTCTTTTAAGTAGAGTTAGTGTAGAGTTAGTGTTTAGTGCATATTAGTTTAGTAATACAAGAAATGATCTCCGTTTATGAGAATTTCGCAATCAGTTTCGCATTAGCGAAATTTTGCATTAGCGAAATTTCGCATTAGCGAAATTTCGCAAATTTTTTTTGCATAAAATATCACGAATATTCGATATTAGCGAATATTCGCGAATATTCTTATATATATTCGCGCAATATCGCGAAATCGAATATGGTGTATTCCGCTCAACACTACTTGCCACATCACCAGGTGAAATAATAAACAAAAAATGGGCTAAAAAAAATAAAAAATACAAAGGCAGCTAAAGGACCCGGCCAGGTTTTACGATTCGGCACTGTGTCGCTTCAACAGACAATTGCACGGTCGTGCAATGTGGCTCCCAAACAAAATTGGCATCCTTTTTTCCCCACAAATGGAGCTTTCTTTTGGTGGTATTTGATTACCTCTGCGTTTTTTATTTTTTGCGCTATAAACTAAAATAGAGCGACAATTTTGAAAAAAAATGCAATATTTTTTACTTTTTGCTATAATAAATATATATAAAAAATATTTTTTTTCCTCAGTTTAGGCCAATACGTATTCTTCTACCTATTTTTTACTACTAATGGCGGTAATCAGTGATTTTTTTCATGATTGCGACATTATGGCGGACACTTTGGATAATTTTGACACATTTTTGGGACAATTGTCATTTTCACAGCAAAAAATGCATTTGAAATGCATTGCTTATTGTTAAAATGACAATTGCAGTTTGGAAGTTAACCACAAGGGGGTGCTGAAGGGCTTATATGTTACCTAATGTGTGTTTACAACTGTAGGGGGGTGTGGCTGTAGGTGTGATGTCATGGATTGTGTATCCCTATAAAAGGGATCACACGATCAATGACGCCGCCACAGTGAAGAACGGGGAAGCCGTGTTTACACACGGCTCTCCCTGTTCTTCAGCTCTCGGAGCTTCGGACCTGGTTGCGACCCACAGCTGGGCACTAGAACAGGATGTACATGTGCCCAGCCGCGCCATTCTGCCGACGTATATGTGCAGGATGCGGTCCTTAAGTGGTTAATACCACTTTAAACCATTGTTCAAATGCTTGACCAAAGCAGAAAAAGAAAGCCCTAATAATGATGTCTTGCCCCTTGCCTTGCCACAAGGATTCACTGCTGGTTTCCCTTACCCGAGATGGCCGTGGCAGCACCCGAGAGCCAACTGAAAAATCGGCTCGGGTAAGGACACCACTGGATTTGTGGACTGGTAAGTGTCCTACTATTAAAAGTCAGCAGCTACAGTATTTAGCTGCTGATTTTTAATTGCTACTGAAGGAGCTCCACTTTAGGCTGGATTCAAAATGTAGATGGATGCGGCAGACAGCAAGGGTCCGGTGCGTCCCTGTTCTCCATTTCAGGGACGAATTAGGCCCTAATTTTTTCATTCTCCTCTGACTGTCCTACGAGGCTGCAGGACACTTCACCCACTGTCTGGACAGTGGTGATTGGCCCTGTGCTGATCACATGCACTCTTCCAAAGAAAAAAAAATCCTTCTAGCAGTGCACACCAAACTGAGCAGGTGCAGAGTGTCTCCAAGGCTCTGTAGTATAAGCAGATGAATTTAAGGACAGTAAAAGAAGGGGAGGATCAGAGAAGACAGGATCAAACAACCTTTTTACACAGTGAGGAGGATTAACCCCTTAGGTTTCACAGTGAGTATACCAAGCATGCTTTACTGCATATACAGACTGACTTTACTGTTGTGGGTTTATTAACACTTGAAGTGCTGTTTTTTTGTCAGGGTCTGGATCTGAACTCGGGACCTCTGCACTGTCTGGTTGTAGCTCTGCCAGCTTTCTGTCTGATCCCTTGGACACTCTTGTCTTGTACCTTGTTACTGGTGAACCTTAAACTCTGCTCCTTCCATGAATTTTCAAATTAAAGTCATGTCTCTGCATTTCCTGTTTTACAGATTATTGCGCTCTCTCCAGATGATATCTTGCTCCTTGCATACTTGCAGCTCTCCTTATCTTAGCTACCATTTGTTACCAATCTTTGGCTTGTTCCTTGACTGTGCGTCTGCTTGATCCCAACCTGCAACAACTTGTTACTGACCTTTGGCTTGTTTACTAGGCTTGTGCTTGATCCCTACCTGATACATCTATTACTGGACCCCAGCTTGCTCATATCCTGGTAGATATGTGCAGACTGAAATGTTTTGTTTCGTAATTTTGTTTTCGTCCGGAAAATAAATGTATTTTTGTTTTGGTCGGGAAAGTTTTTGTCCGAAAACGACGATTTTCGATGCTTTGTCAAATTTTCGTTGTTCAATTCGACAAAGCATCGAAAATCGTCGAATTTTCGTCGTTCAATTCCACCTATTCACTGAATACAGTGAATAGGTAGAAATTAAACGACGAAAATTTGACGATTTTCGATGCTTTGTCGAATTTTCGTCGTTCAATTTCTACCTATATTCACTGAATACAGTGAATAGGTAGGAATTGAACGACGAAAATTCGACAAAGCATCGAAAATCGTCGGATCTGAACGAAAACGAAAATAAAGCATTTTTTATGTCGGATCTTTCGGTTTCCGTTTCTTGCACTTTCGTTTTCATTCGTTAAAACGATAACGAAAATACCAGATTTTCGGACGAAAATGCATTCTAACGAAAACGAATGCACATGTCTGCCTCCTGGTGGAGCAAACCTGAGGACCATGACCTGGCACTAGCATGCAGTGAAATCCATCTCACCATCAGGAGCTCTGGTGGAAACCAGTTAGTGCTTAGACCCTGCACTTCAGATGAGCGTACGTCACCCACCAGTAGACATGTGCATTTGTTTTCGTTAGAATGCATTTTCGTCCGAAAATCTGGTATTTTCGTTATCGTTTTAACGAACGAAAACGAAAGCGCAAGAAACGAAAACCGAAAGATCCGACATAAAAAATGCTTTATTTTCGTTTTCGTTCAGATCCGATGATTTTCGATGCTTTGTCGAATTTTCGTCGTTCATTTCGACAAAGCATCGAAAATCGTTGTTCTGAATACAGTGAATAGTTAGGAATTGAACAACGAAAATTAGACGATTTTCGATGCTTTGTCGAATTTTCGTTGTTCAATTCCTACCTATTCACTGTATTCAGTGAATACAGTGAATATACAGTAGGTAGGAATGGAACAACGAAAATTCGACAAATGATTGGAAATCGTTGAATTTTCGTCGTTCAATTTCTAACTATTCACTGTATTCAGAACGACGATTTTCGATGCTTTGTCGAATTGAACGACGACAATTCGACACAGCATCGAAAATCGTCGTTTTCGGAGGAAAACTTTCCAGACGAAAACGACATAAATCAAAACGATTTTCGGGAGTAACTAAATAAATGTATTTTCCAAACGAAAACGAAAAAACAAAATATTCCAGTCTGCACATGTCTACCCACCAGCTCATGTACTTATCCTGCTGGTCAGTGTGAACCCTTCTACTGCTATAGCTAAGGGGTTAATCTCTGAGCCTGACACCTGACCTTGATAATCCCTGAATTTATGATATTTACAGGAAAGGGTTAACAGTGGGCAATTAGTCTCCAGTCAGACAGTTAGTTTGGAGAAGGGAGGGAGGAGCAGGAGAGTATCTTGCCATTCTAAACTATGAGGCTCTGTGATTCCATTGATGCACGCAATGTAGGCAGACACAATCTTAGTCACTGTATGCAAGGGTGGATCCATAGGATGCTGCAACCCCCCCCTGAAACATGAAACCTGGATAACGATCATGGCACCCACTTGAGCTGGAACATAGGCAAGGATTAAAGCGGATCTCCACCCTGAAATTGACCTAACTTGATTACTAATAGCGCTGCTAAAGGATCCCTAAATCGGCTATTAAAAAGAAATAAGGTGTTTCAATACCTTATAAACAGCGAGGCTTCCGGTTTTGTAGCTAGTCGGGTTTTCCTCGGGTTTTTTCTGCTTCCTGTCCCTCGCTCTGCATGCTGGGAGCCTTTCTAAGAGCTCCCTAATTAGCATCCACCGATAACAGGAAATGACATGCAGGGTTCCTCTTCCTGCCCAAATCCAAGATGGCAACGGGATGAACGGGCGAATACAAGTTCTTATTTGCCACTGAAAAGCAGTGGAGCGGCGGCTGAGAACCAAACAAGTGAGTGTAGAACAACATTGCTTTTAGTGATTTAAAGAGCGCATATAGAAAAAAACGATTTTTCGGCGGAGAACCGCTTTAACAGATGGGGACGCTACTTCCAAAAAAAGTGGTTGAGTCAGCTGCTGAAAGCCTGTAAAACAATGGAGGGTTTATAATCACTTTAAGCACTTCACACAATGTTCTTTATTTAATATCAAACTTTAAAGAGTAGCAGAAAACCATTGCAACCAATCAAAAATAATATCTCATTGGCTTAGAACTGGCGAAATCTGACTGCTTCACCGAACAGCACATGTCTTCAATGTGTACTTTGTATGAATAGAGTTGATTGAGGTGATTGAGTCAAAGTGCCATATCATGCTAAGCAGTGCCCTAAATCGGCGTTTCTTGTGGCTGCTAGGAGAATATACCTATAGAGCATTCATAATTACATCCTAGCAATAGATCAAGAACCAATTTTTACTGGAAAGAGTTTCCTGCCGAAATAATGATGCTGAACACTGAGAAAGTAGAATTGTTTATGTCAATGGCATATAACTCAGCATATAACTAGAGCCACACTAGAGTTACATTATACAATAGCTGTTCATACCAGGATCTGATTTATCAAAAACAGAAAAAGAAAACGCATCCAACTAGCCATAGCAACCATTTTCCACGTTTTATTTCCATTGCAAGATAGAAAATAAAAGCTTACATATTGGTCATTGCAGGCTACACTTTTCTACTCTTTTCTTAAATCTGCCTCATTTGTCTCTTTTTTTTTTAATAGGGAATTTTCTTCCATTGTGGCATTTTTATATTTAAATGCTAATATGTTATATTCTGTAACTGTACCCTCATGCTATATAAACAAATTCAGAAACACAATTCTTCGGCATTTAAAGAGGAATGTATTACCCTCAAACTTCAGAGGTGACATATATCTCATTGTGTCCAGCTTGGAACAGTAAAATCGAATACGGGAAAATAGTTCATGCTTTTCATGTCTCACAGCTCAGCCTATTTCAGACTTTAGGAAGACTAATAGAACAAGTATTAGAACAAATAATAGCCTATGTCGTAAATAAATAACATTCAATTTGCAACAGCACTGTGTATCATATGTAACTGGCATTTTTAAAACTAAACTTCCCTTTTCACCTTTTTTTCATCATTTGTTGCATTTCCATGCTACTGACCTGCTGCTACTTCCTGTCTACATTAGGGTGACCAGACATCCCCAGTTTCAGGGGACAGTCCCCGGATTGAGGACACTATCCCCAGACCAAGTCTGTCCCCGGATTGAGGACACTATCCCCAGACCAAGTCTGTCCCCGGATTGAGGACACTATCCCCAGACCAAGTCTGTCCCCAGTTTTGTCCCCGGATTGGATTTGAACAGGGGCTGGGACAATTTCAAAGACAGTCAGTACAGAATTAAAAATACAAATTCTGGTTTACACCCCCCGCTCCGCCGCTTCTACTAGCTTAGGGAGGTATATTTTTTTCCATTATCTGTGCCCTTTTCTGATGATCATGTGCTGGTCGGAGCAGAGGGAATATTTCTTCAGCTCCGCTGGCATGTTATTCAGCCTTGGCTCAAGTACCGGCCAGCCTTCTGCCTGCTTATCTCCTTTCCTACCCAGGCGGAGTGATCTTCCTCCACTCCCGACCCAGTAGTAGCCGGGGCCCAGAGAGTAAGGCCCGCGTACACACGATAGAATTTATCTGCTCAAACTGGTGCGACGGACCGTTTCAGCAGACATCTCGGATCGTGTGTACGGGCTAGCAGACAGGTTTTTCCAGCAGACAAGTTTTAAAGCATGCTTTAAAACTTGTCTGCTGGAAACCCGTCCGTCCGACATGTCCGCTGGTTAGTACGCCTAACCAGCAGACAAAAATCTCCCGCATGCGTCGAATGGATTTGACGCATGCGTGGAAGTATTTTACTTCCTAGAGTGGTGCCGTGGCGGTGTCATCGTCACCGCCACGTCACCGCATCCTCAGCCCGAGGGGATTTTGGTCCGATGGTGTGTACACGCCATCGGACCAAAATCCGATGAGACATGTCCGCTGGAAACGGTATGTCGAACATGTTTGAGCAGACATGTCTCATCGTCTGTACGCGGCCTAATGCCGCGAACATACGATCTCTTTTTGTGATGAAAAAAAACGACGTGTGTGGACAAAACGTTGTTTTATGTCTTAAAAAAAACGACCAAACAAAAATTCGAACATGTTTGAATTTTTTCTGTCGTTTTTCAAAATGTAATTTTTTGTATCATAAAAAGTGATAGTGTGTGGGCAAAACGACGTTTAAAACAACGTTTTTAAACCCGCGCATGCTCAGAAGCAAGTTATGAGACGGAGCTTCAATGGAACAGAGTGCCGTCGAACGTGGTGTACGTCACCGCGCTTTGCTAGAGCATTTTGGAAAAACGATGTTGTGTATGCAACGTCGTTTTGGAAAATTAAGTTTTAAAAACGTTGTTTTGTTTCGTCACATAAAACGTTGTTTTTTTTCATCACAAAAAGTGATCATAAGAGCATAAGAGTTGACAGGCTGTTAGGCGGGCGGCGGCGGCGACAGGCAGAGAGTCGCTAATTGCTGCCATTACTAGTAAAAAGAAAATGTCCCCGAAATTTCATTTAAAAAATCTGGTCACCTTAGTCTACATGCAATCCCTCCAGTAATGGCTGCATGGCATTGCTCAGGGTGACAGGTTGATAGTGATACAATGCACCATATCTGCTTAAAGTATTATGAAATGGCCATGTATAGATGGAACTTTAACTTACATTTTTTAATGCAGAAAATATATGTCATTTATAAACATTTGCTGCTGTGCGAACGTCTCCAGCATTCACACAACCATCACTAACAAGCGATGTACTTTGATTTGTTTACTTCGTATGATTTTTCAACTTCCTCCAGTGATTATTATGATGGATTTTCCAGAAATACCTCTGTAGCACCCTCCTAGGTAAGTGCTAGGCTTAAATTGATACAATTAGTATGCTTTTTGATAGGTAAATTTAGTTGCCACACTGTAGTCAGTGTAGCTGTTAGGCCGCATACACACGATCGGTCCAACCCGATGAGAATGGTCCGACGCACCGTTTTTGTCGGTTCACCGCTAAAGTGGCCTGATGATCTGATAGACATGTGCACTGCCAAAAAATTAGTTTTTTTTGTTTGTTATTTTATTTTATTTATTTTTTAAATCGGAAATTCTGAAATTCAGGAAATTCGAAAAATTAGATTTTCCCGTTTTATTCATTTTTTTGCTTTTTTCGTAAATTTGGGTATTCCGAAAAAGCAAAGAAACGAATAAAACAGAAAAAATTTTTTTTCCGAATTTCCAAAAAAAAACGAATGAAACGAAAAAAGTTCAATTAAAAAAATTCGGAAATGTACAAATGTACAAATTTCGATTTTTTTCAATTTTCGGAATTTCGAATTTTCGAATTTTTCAATTTTCGGAAATACGACAATTTAAAAATTCGAAATTCGAATACTGAAAAATTCTAAAATTTGAAACTTGAAAAATACGAAATTTGAAAACTGAAAAATTCGAAAATGTTTCAATTTTCAAATTTCGAAATTTAAAAATTCGAAATTTAAAAATTCGAAATTTGAAATTTTCTAAAATTCGAAAATCTAAAATTCGAATTTCCGAAATTCGGAAATACGAAAATTAGATAATTTCGAAAATACGAAAATTAAAAAAGGAATGAAACGAAAACAAAAATAAGAATTTTCGGAAATTCTAAAAATTCAGAAATTTACCAATTTTAGAAATTTTCGAATTTTTCATTTTTCTAAATCTCTAAGTTTTCAATTTTCGAAATCTCCAATTTCAAATTTTTCAATTTTCGAAATTGCAAATTTTTCAATTTTCAATTTTTCAATTTTCGTAATTTCGAAAATTAAAAAAATCTAAATTGTATTTGAAATTTCGAAAATTCGAAATTTCAAAATGTCGAAATGTGATAATTCGAAAATTGAAAAATTCGAAAATTGAAAAATTCGAAAATTGAAAAATTCTAAAATTGAAAAATTCGAAAATTAAAAAATTCGAAAATTGAACAATTCGAAAAAAAAATCGAAATTTCGGATTTTCTAAAATTCTAAAATCTAAAAATTAAAAAAATCGGAAATACGAAAATTCATAAATTTAAAAATTCAGAAATTCGGAACTACGAAAATTCGTAAATTTAAAAATTTGTAAATTCGGAAATACGAAAATTAGTAAATTCGAAATTTCGGGGGAATACGGAAATGCGAAAATTCGTAATTAACGAATTTCCGAATTTTCGTTAAAAACGAATTAGAAACAAAACAAATTGCACATGTCTAGTACACACCATCAGTCCAAAATCCGATCGGGTCAGAACGCGGTGACATAGAACACGACGACGTGCTGAAAAAACAAAGTTCAATGCTTCCAAGCATGCGTCAACTTGATTCTGAGCATTCGCAGGTTTTTGGTCGGAAGCTTTTGCATACTAACCATCGTTTTGGTCCGATGGTCAGGCGTACATTGGACCGATTTTGAAGCAAGTTTTAAAACTTTGGTCCGATGGACAACAGTCAGTTTCATCGGACCAAACCAATCGTGTGTACGCAGCCTTAATGTTTGTTAGGTAAAAGCATAGTTTGCTCATTTTACTTAGTGAAACTACAATCTGCTAGTCAGGTCTGCTCAGTGTGCCCAGCTGCTCCCAGTCTGGTCTTATAGCTGCCTCTGCATCTAGAGAACTTAAGAAGTTTCTGGATGATAGGCATGGAACTATGCAGATGGCAGACATCCCAACCTGCCAAAAAATAATTTCAGGGAGGTGGCAAACCCATTTCAGGGATGTGGCGCTGCGCGGCGTTTTGCTTACCTCCACCATCAGTGGATGATCAGGAGATGTGATCAGAGAGTGCAGACATAATACAGGAGACGATCCGAGACTGCAGACATAGTACATGAGACGATCAGAGACTGCAGATATAGCACAGGAGAGGGTCAGAGACTGCAGACAGAGTACAAAAGATGGTCAGAGACTGCAGACTTAGTACAGGAGATGATAAGAGACTGCAGACATAGTATTGGAGATGATCAGAGACTGCAGATATAGCACAGGAGATGGTCAGAGACTGCAGACAGAGTACAGGAGATGATCAGAGACTGCAGACATAATACAGGAGTTTCACCCTGGAGGTATTTTTCAGGCATGTTTGCGTTAAAAATAGCGCCTGAAAAAAGCCTCATCTGCAATCCCAGTGTGAGAGCCTGAATGCTTTCACACTGGAGTGGTGCACTGGCAGGATGTCCAAAAAATTCCTGCAAGTAGCTTCTTTGAGGCACTTAACCACTTCAGCCCGGACCATTTGATGCCAAATGACCAGGCCACTTTTTGCAATTCGGCACTGCGTCGCTTTAACTGACAATTGCGCGGTCGTGCGACGTGGCTCCCAAGCAAAATTGACATCCTTTTTTTCCCCTACAAATAGAGCTTTCTTTTGGTGGTATTTGATCACCTCTACGATTTAAAAAATGGTTGCGCTATAAACAAAAACAGAGCGACAATTTTGAAAAAAAATCAATATTTTGTACTTTTTGCTATAATAAATATCCCATTTTTTTTTTAAAAAAGCATTTTTTTTCTCAATTCAGTCCGATACATATTCTTCTACATATTTTTGGTATAAAAAAAAATCGCAATAAGCGTATATTGATTGTTTTGCACATACGTTATAGCGTCTACAAAATAGGGGATAGTTTTAATGCATTTTTATTATTATTATTTTTTACTAGTAATGGTGGTGATCTGTGACTGTAACTTTATGGCGGACACATCAGACACTTTTGACAAATTTTTGGGACCATTGTCATTTTTACAACGATTAGTGCTATAAAAATGCAATGATTACTGTGAAAATGACACTGACAATGAAGGGGTTAACCACTAGGTGGCGCTTACAGGGATTAAGTGTGTCCTAGGGAGTGATTCTAACTGTTAGGGGGAGGAGCTACCAGTGAGACATCAGCGATCACAGGGAACAGTAGATCCCTGACATGTCACTAGGCAGAACAGGGGGATGCCTTGTTTACAAAGGCATCCCCCTGTTCTGCCTTTGCCAACCGCAATCGTGGGCCGCCTGGGAACATTGAGTTCCCTGGACCCGCGGGCGCACTCACGAGGCACGCGGCGGGCACGTGTGTGCACCCGCTGGGCGGCAAATTTAAAGGGACATACAGGTACGACCATTTGCCTGCATGTGCCATCCTGCCAACGTATATCAATGTGCGGTGGTTGGCAAGTGTCCCTGCCCATTGAAATCAATGGGCAGTGCCTGCAAAGCACCTTGGCATTGGCGCTTTGACCACTTTATTCAGGCGCTAGAAGGGGTTAAAAGTACCTCTAAAACTATGGTAAAGTGCCGCTAAAAATAGCAGCACTTTATCGCCGTCACCCTGCGCTGGCAGTGTGAAAGGGCTTTTAGTACATCTCATTATACATTACATCTGTAGATGAACTACTGTGGCACAGGAAGGGACAGGGGCTGTGTATCCTATGTAATCTATCCTGCCATAAAACCTCTTCTAGAAAAGGGGCAGCTCAGAGCACGTGTAAAGGGATTTTGGGGATGCCATCCTCCAGCACACAGCATTCACCTCGGTTTTCTCTCCCTGCAGACCGAGATAGAGATGGGAGGCGGAGCCATTCCAACTGGAGTTGGTGGAGACAGTGCGGGGTCCCAGTGTGAGGAATTCATTTCCACACATCGGCACTCAGCAGCCACTAACTAGAATGCTCACACTGATGTTCGGATGGACACAGATGAGAGGAGGGAGGAGAGAACTCTGGCACTTCGACGCCCCCACTTATTCAGATGCCCCCGGGTGAAAAGCACCTTGCCGCACCTGTCTAGGTTCCACCCTGCTACAGCTTCTCCTGGATGACAGCCGAGAGATTGTGCCGCACTCGCGGGTATCCATGATCCCGCTGTCAAATGCGGGAGACTCCCATGAGTTGCGGGAGACTTGATATCTCTGAGATGGCAGCATGAATATTTATACAGCCCTGGCCTATCCCAGAGAGGCAGGTTCTGGTGACATGCTGGGAGACTGTAAATATTCTGAGTACACTAAGCTCCGGATCTTTTACTGGAGAAGATTAGTCCAGCCTGAAGGGGGCACACCTGCCTCTCAGGCAAAGCTACTGTTAAATCTGCTGTCGTGAGGCCTCAAGTGTGCGACCTGAGGACCTTGATGCTGAGACCCTGAAGCTAAAGAAAGCTGATTGAGTGGAGGCTGTCCACATAAGATCTATACTGGTATCACTGGAGTAAGATGTGGCTTAGAAGTTGGAAGGAGGTACCCAGCTGTCCTTGGGCCCTGTGTGAGTACAGATGCTTGAGAGATTTTGCTACCCCTCAGGTGCTACAGAAAGTCAGCTGTGGGTATATCTAAAATGGACCCTGGCTGGTGTCCTGAAGAGCTTTGTCTATATATACGTCTACTTAAAGGAACTCTGCTCTTTTAACTCTAATGCCTTGTGCACACGATCTGAATCTCGATCTGAGATTCGATCTGGTCAGACGAAATTTTTTCATCAGATATTCCGACCGTGTGTATGACCCATCTGACTTTTTCTGTTGGAAATTCCGATGGAGTTAGAAAGAGAACATTCTATTGGAAATTCCGTTCGTCTGTATGGAAAAAATACGCATACTCGGAAACAATTTGACGCATGAACTTTTTTCATTTTTCTAGGCTCGTCGTAGTGTTGAATGTCACCGCATTTTTGACGGTCAAAATTTGGTGTGTCCATGTGTATGCAAGACAGCTTGAGCGGAATTCCATCTGAAAAACCAGTCAGAGTTTATTCCGATGGAAAAAATGATTGTGTGTACGGGGCATAAGAGAGAAATTCACAGTTACTACTACTACCTTAAAACTGAAGTCTACTGTTTCCTACAAGCACAGACTTTAATACAGCTTGTCCTGAAGAATACCCAAGTCCTCAAATGTACATAATTCTTGTTTTTAGCGTATCCCACCTATTTCCTTCAAAAACAACACCCCTAGACTGGTTACCGGAGAAGCCTGTGTGCCTGGCTGCGGGGCAAAGCCTTAGGGGAAGACCTGGACAGTAATCCTGCAGCTCCTACAAGAGGAGCGCTACACCACAATCAGGAAAATACTGCATTATTGCCACATGATAACGCTAATAATCATAGGATGTAATAAGCAGCCTTCCAGTTTCTTCTATCAGCAACAGGTTAATGAGTCTTCATGATCTCCTTGCTGCTCCCATTAATGAGCCTGGCTACGCACTGCTTAGCTGGGTTGGTCCTTAGCGCAGGATGAGCCTTTTTTAAACTTCTGTTAGCGTCAGCTTCCTGGCTCCCTGTCTGTTTCCATTCCTGGCTGAGATTTTCTATTATCTTGGATTCCCTTGTTGCTGACCTTTGCCTTGTCCCCGGATAACTCTTTAGATTGTGGCCTGAACTTGACCTCGGATTGTTAACTGGATTTTGCTTGTTTACAACCCTGACCCCGTAACTATCTTTAGACTAGACTTGCTTGATACCTGCTCTGACCTTGGACTGTTCCAGGATCAAAGATGGCTAAAGGTGTTGAACCCGTTAACACTAGGAGAAGATGTTGGTTCAAGCTAGGGTGACAATGTAGGAGCACAACTGGAGGACTGGGACAGAGCACTGTCACCCTATAACAGGAAAAGCAGAAACAAGAACTGCCATGGCAGATTTAAAAAGATTGAAAATGCCTTTTGAAATGACATTAACATGTTAAAGCTTGTATGAGATTTTAGTGGTTGGACATATGTATAGTTTAATAAAGGTCAATGTACAAAGTGAAAAGTCATCTTCTATGGTTGTGACTGTAAACTGACATAAGTTGACATCTAATTGGTTGCAAATTGTTGCCCTTTTCAATGTAATAATTGCACTGCTCTGATCCGTTTTAAGAACACAGAATGTCATCTTTTCTTTATATGTACCTAAAATGTATAAAAAAAAAATGATGTTCAAACTATTCATTCTTCTGTGAAATATTCATTATTTTTAAAATAACTTCAATGTGGCTTTATAACCCAAATTCTACTTCCCTGGAAATCTTTTATTAAAATAAATACATGATATATATATATATATATATATATATATATATATATATATATTTCGCTGTCTCTTCTATGAGGACCAGTGACATAATGGCATTGATTAGCGATTTTTATTGTGACTGTGACATTATGGCAGACACATCGGACACTTTTGACACCATTTTGAGACCATTGTCATTTTTACAGCAATCAGTGCTATAAAAATGCACTGTTACAGAAAAATTACACTGGCAGTGAAGGGTTTAACCACTAGGTGGCGCTGCAGGGGTTAAATGTTCCCTAGGGGCGTGGCTACACATGACATGTCACTGATGACCGTTCCCGATCACGGGGAACAGTCATCAGTGACAGTGTCACTAGGCAGAATAGGGGAATGCCTTGTTTACAAAGGCATTCCCCTGTTCTGCTCTTGCTGACCGCAATCGCGGGACTTCCGGAAACATCGCGTTCCCGGGAACCACCGCCGCACTTGCGAGGCACACGTGCACCCTAGGCGGCAGATTTAAATGGACGTACCTGTCCGCCAATCTGCCTGCCCGTGCCATTCTGTCTATGTAAATAGACGTGCGTCGGTCGGCAAGTGGTTAAAGCCCAATTCTACAAAAAAAAATAAAAAATTAATTTTGTGAATAAAGTTTTTGGATAATGTTGGGATTAGAATTTCTGTTGGCGTTGTATTGATTCCACTAGACTTTATCCCTGTGATACCAAGACACTGGAATTGATTAGAACATAAAGGCCCAGTTAGCAACAAAAAACCTCAGCTAGGTTCTACCCTTCTTTACTCCTTCATCCCAGGTTCACACAGGGTACGATTTGGTACGATTTGAGATGCCATTTCACATGTCAAATCACATCTCAAATCGCATCTCAAATCGGCGGCATTTGCCGGCAATGACACCGTACTAATCTGTGTGAAGCGGCGCTGCACCGTTTTCAAAAAGTAGTTCCTGTACTACTTTCTGCGATTTCGGCCCACGATTTACATTGACAGAAACCTGCACAGATGTCTCTTAAATCGCGCACGGCTTCACTCCCGCAGCCCAGTGTGAACCTGGGCTAAAGTGCATTTGCCTTTTTCTGCACTGGAGGTATTTCCCATCATTATCTTCAATGAAGGAAAAGCATCCAAGATGCTCTGGGATTTTTTATTTGACTTAATACTAAGTAACGAGAGGGAAAAAATATTCAAGGAGATCACTGACTCAGGTTAGGCTGCTCACAACTGACAAGGCTACCCTTCAGTGGGTATCTAGTAGGTTACCAAAAAAAAAAAACATGCACAAATGAAAGAAGCACCAGACCAAAAGATAAAAGAGTCCAACCTTTTTTACTAGTTTTCTAATACATAAGGGGAGTTTTCTCCCCTCCAAAATGTGCTGGCTGTTTTTTTTAGAACAAACTAATGAATACATTTGGACTCTTTTATCTCTTGGTCTGGCACTTTTTCCATTTGTGCATTTTTTTTCATAATTTCCTGTCCCCCTGACATAAATTATGAAACTGATATAGAAAGTGAGGGGAAATCTTCCCAATTAAGACAACGTGCAGCAATAAAAATCAAACTCTTCTCCAAAACATATTGGCTTTTGCATGGTTTTATACCTTTTAAAAGGTTTTAATATTTGTATTCTGTTGAAGTCAGCAAGTAGTAGTTTATTTCATCAAGGTTTTCCACATTAGAGCAGAGACCATGTAATTGTGTGGTAGACCTCAAACAATAAGCCATTACTAAGGCAGTTCATCAAGGTGGGTACAGTGCTTTTATTTTCTTCAGCATCAATTTATATGGCCATCAATGCGGTGGCAAATGGGTTCTGTCTGATGTCTCTGTGCATTATAAGGTCCATCAGACTTAATTTTATCTGCTGGTGCAAAGGGTCACTGAGGACTGACAGTAGTAGACAATTAGGAGGCACTGGCTGGCCATCCCTGCTTGAAATGTCTTAAAACATAAGTCTCCCAAGATACTCCTGCAGTTAAAATACTAGAAAAATAAAGCTGAACATCAGGCAATCAGCTAAATACACAGATAAAATACATATATTGGAGCTGGTTTACTTGTCAAAGGATTTGTACTTCTGATGGTTATGTCCTGAGATACAAATGTGGACGGGGCTTAAGGCACCCTAGAGGGGACATGCCTGTAACACAGGCTGGAGTCGCAGTCATACAAATTCAGCATTAAGGCAGCACTGCAGATTTGGAAGTGAGCAGGCAACTTGCACAGTTAACACTTTGTAATCTATGGCCATAATTATTACACTGTTGACAGGGATCATCTCTCCCTAGGTGTGCAGCATTCCCGAACCGGTATTGCAGATCTTGTATCCATCTCCACCAACTAAGCAGTCCCATCATGTCATTCCCAGTGACAATGTCTGTATATTACTGTTGGATACAGGAAACACACTTCTCCATGACCCCTCACTTCTCTATAACTCCATGCTTGATCTCTTCCTGGGGCTCTCATCACATCTCTGTCTCTCTTAGTGACTCCAGGCAAGGTCCCTGGGTACTCTGTACCATTAGACTGGTCTCAATATGTGGGGAACTGGTTGTTAGTGAAGAGGCCAAGCACAACACCCCTTTACTACCACAATATCTATCACCCCTGCCATGCAATCCTTTTCCTGGCTGGTTGGCTACACAATTGACACAAACATGGTAGTCCTTAGCAAAGGCAATATAGCCTCCCTAGGTCAGCTTCTCTGATTGTTAAGCCTCGTACACACGACCGTTTTCCTTGACAAAATCCATTAAGAAACTTGGTGGCAGAGCTTTTTTGCTGAGGAAAACAATCGTGTGTATGTTTTTCATCAAGAAAACTGTCGAGGAACTCGACGAGAAAAAAAGAGAACAAGTTCTCTTTTTCCTCGTCGAGAGTCTCAATTTTATTGTCGTGTTCCTCGTCGGGGCTGGTTTTCGACGAGAAACCTGTTTGTGTGTATGCTTAGAAACCCGCTCATGCTCAGAATAAAATGTGAGACGGGAGCGCACCTTTGGTAAAAGTAGCGTTCGTAATGGAGATAGCACATTTGTCATGCTGTAACAGACTGAAAAGTGCAAATCATTTCTTACCAAACTTTTACTTAACAAGCAGTAACATGAGATTAGCAAAAGCTAGGGCTTTGCCAGTGGAATCGAACTTCCCCTGTTGTCGTACGTGTTGAAATCACCGCGTTTATGAACGACTAGATTTTGTCTTGACAGTGTGTACGCAAAGAGAGCTTGTCAAGTTTCTCGACAAGCCTAACAAGGAACTCGTTGAGGAAAACGATGTGTCTGAAACGCTGCGTTCCTTGGTCGTGTGTACGAGGCCTGAGACTTATGTACTGTATCCTCTCTAACATATTTTCAGTCCCCTGTTGTAAACCCAAAGAAAGAATTGGGTCCCCTAACTGGACTTTTAAGGCACAAAATTATTGTAATTCACAAAGTGACCAACATATGTGGTAGAAAGAAAATTGTACTATATAACATTTATTTAGAAATATAAAGCGAATTCAATAAAAACATGGACATGATCTGGGGTAGACATAAATCGTTGAGCAAGCAAGTACAGATTGACGAAATTGCACTATATAATGTGATTCTTCAAATTTTAATTTGAAAATTCACATTATATAGTGCAATTTCTAGTGCAAAAAGCTTATATTTTAACAAGTGACTTTTACACACAATACAGTTGATTTGAGCAGACTCAGAGTCTATACCACAAAAGATGAAAAACCTTTTAACATTTAGGAGGCACCTGCATACATACATGCATAACCTTGTCTGACAGGAAACCTGGATTTTCTCTGCAACAATTCATTAACATTTACAGGTCTTGTCCCTCTCCCAGCCTGTCACTGAAGAAGTAGCAAACTGATGAGTTCATCTGTCTCCTCCTATGAGCATGTCCCTTGTTAACACATGAGCACTTTTACTGTCCCTCCATCTTCCAGACTGAAATCTATTGTACAAGGGATTGCAAGAGGATGATATCATGTCCGCCAGCTACTTGCACTGCTTGAATTTAATAATTATGGTCAATTGTGTATTAATGAATACAGAGCTCTATTAATCTTTATGTTTTGAATCTGCCTGGAGTTCAACCTTAAAGCGTATCTATGATGAAAATATAAAACCAAAGTAATTTCAATTATTTCTAGTCATTCCTATTAATCAGAATGATCTTGAAATTTAAAATTTACTTTGTGAAGATCCCCACAAATTTAGTTCCTTGAATTCTGTTACATATTCACTAGGTTCTGCTGTGACACATGTTTCACAAAGCCTGCCTTTCCCCCACTATATACAGTATATATATATATTTATATATATATATATATATATATATATATATACACACACACATTTATTCAATTAAGATGTTATAGATAGTGCCATATGTATAAATTCAGTCCATAATGTAAAGTGCAATTAATCAGTCAAATGGTGGACGAACTGTGGATTTTTGGCTCTGTGCTTATTTTCTATTATCTATTTTTATTTTATTTTTTTAAATTCTAAATTTATATATACTGTACATATAGAGAAGTAAACATCAATTAGGGCAGAACAATAAAGAAAGGGATTAATGTCCCGTGTACAACAGGTAGACATGTGGATGACGAAAAAATGTGTTTCGTTTTGTTTGATTTGTTAATCTTGTTATTTCTTTTAGTTTGAATTTACTGATATTTATTTTATTTTTTATTCAAAACATTAAAATCTATACATTTTTTAAACGGTCAAAACTAAAATGTTATATTGTTTTTGAATGCAGCAAAGTGAACAAACAAAAGAAAAATCTTCATCAAATGTTTACAATGGGGGTTATTTACTAAAGGCACTGAAATTGCACTTGGAAGTGAAGTCGCTGTAGATCCGAGGGGAACATAAAAAAAAACAGCATTTTAGCTTGCACATGATTGGATGATAAAATCAGCAGAGCTTTCCCTCATTTCAGATCAACCCCTCAGATTTACAGTGACTGCACTTCCAAGTGCACTTTCAGTGCAATTTCAAGTGCAATTTGTACTTGTAGTGCTTGGATTTGCCTTTAGAAAATAATCCCCATTGTATCTTTTTCTGTCCTTGCAGAAAGGGTAATAATGATAATAATAATAATAAAAAAAAAATATATATATATATATATATATATATATAGTCATTAGTCATTAGTATATATCAGTGCCAGTGTCAAAGTTAGGGTCAAAGGTCAAATAAAAATTATGCTTTCTTTACTGCAATGCAATTTGACAACCTAGATGTATTATATACACCATAGGTTTACAGAACACCTCCAGACATGTCAGTTCCTGCCTGGGTGAGTGATTTTGCACTAAGATACATGTCGGCTTTTAGGTATCTTCTGCAACAAAAAAATAATATTTTTGTGGGATACTCCCTAAGGGTTAAACACTTCCAAAGAAATGCAGACACTGACACCAATCCAAGGACTGTGTCTGGGTATCTCTCTCATCCATTCACAGACACAGAAAACATGGGGATGGGCTTGACAGTGACTTATCACTGTGATGGCCAATCAGAGATGTTCCAGGTCCCGATTGTTAGAATGGGGCCCAAGGCTCTAGGTGAGACCCCAGTCTCTGTGCTGGGAGAAATACACAAATACACAAAAAAGCCCAGTTCAGTGTGGCCGCATATTGGTATATTTTTTCCACTTTCATGGGGGGGGGGGGGGAATAGCAAATAAATAAACAAATATATAGTGTATACAATTGCAACAGTCATATTGTAATTGAATGTTAATAAAAGTACATTTATCTTCAATCTGCAGCCGCTGTAACATTCTAAAAATGCATTGCAATATGGCTATCTGGAGTTTCTCTGTACACAAAATATTTGTTTAATAAGGACAACAACTGTTGGTCCTTTTAGAAATCTTGTGAATTGAGGCAGAGGGTGATTTAGGACAGTGTGCTGCAGTGCTCTCTGTGCTCCCAATAGACTTCAGCTGAATGGGTTAACACTACCTTGCCTCCATCTACCAGGGGGAGCTGACAAGCAGAAGGTAGTGCAGGGGAAGGATCATGCTATGGGAGTCAATGGACTATAGAACTACAATTTCCAATACAAGTCAGGTATAAAGAGAGAGAGAGAGAGAGAGAGAGAGAGAGAGAGAGAGAGAGAGAGAGAGAAAGAGAGAGAGAGAGAGAGAGATTTTCACAGGCTAAATACTGAAGAATTTCCTTTTTGCTGTAAGGAAACTCTGAGGTGTGCACACCAACCTGCTACAAGCATGCGGCCATGTGCTGAGGACTAGAGTCATTTCAGGCAAATGCAGAAATTAGTTGACATTTGAACAGTGGGACCCCTGATGCCTTCTCACTGGAACTGGAACTGGTGAGAGAACACTGCTGCTATTAACCTGTTGCCGCTAGCATAGAATGAGCACATATCTAACTAGTGTTGAGCGGAATACGCCATATTCGATTTCGCAATATTGCGTGAATATATAGAAGAATATTCGCGAATATTCGCTAATATCGAATATTCGTGATACTTAATCCAAAAAAAAATTTGCGAAATTTTGCTAATGCGAAATTTCGCTAATGCGAAAATGATTGCGAAATTCTCATAAACGGAGATCATTTCCTGTATTACTAAACTAATATGCACTAAACACTAACTCTACACTAACTCTACTTAAAAGAAAGGAGAATAAGGGGGCAAAATAAGGGCGGAGAAGATAATCGCGCAATATTCCTATTGCGCGATTATCTTCTCCGCCCTTCTTTTGCATCAGAGCCAATCAGAATAACTCGAATATTCGGCAAAAGGAATATCGCACAATTTTCCTTTTGCCGAATATTCAAGTTATTCTGATTGGCTCTGATGCAAAAGAAGGGCGGAGAAGATAATCGCGCAATATTCCTTTTGCCGAATATTCGAGTTATTCTGATTGGCTCTGATGCAAAAGAAGGGCGCATCAGAGCCAATCAGAATAACTCGAATATTCGGCAAAAGGAATATTGCGCGATTATCTTCTCCGCCCTTCTTTTGCATCAGAGCCAATCAGAATAACTCGAATATTCGGCAAAAGGAATATTGCGCGATATTCCTTTTGCCGAATATTCGAGTTATTCTGATTGGCTCTGATGCAAAAGAAGGGCGGAGAAGATAATCGCGCAATATTCCTTTTGCCGAATATTCGAGTTATTCTGATTGGCTCTGATGCGCCCTTCTTTTGCATCAGAGCCAATCAGAATAACTCGAATATTCGGCAAAAGGAATATTGCGCGATTATCTTCTCCGCCCTTCTTTTGCATCAGAGCCAGGATTTCCCTCAGATAAAATGGCTGTGGTGATTACTAATAGTGTTGAGCGGAATACGTCATATTCGATTTCGCGATATTGCGCGAATATATAGAAGAATATTCGCGAATATTCGCTAATATCGAATATTCGTGATATTTTATCAAAAAAAATGATTGCGAAAAGGAGAATAAGGGGGCAAAAGAAGGGCGGAGAAGATAATCGCGCAATATTCCTATTGCGCGATTATCTTCTCCGCCCTTCTTTTGCATCAGAGCCAATCAGAATAACTCGAATATTCGGCAAAAGGAATATCGCGCAATATTCCTTTTGCGGAATATTCGAGTTATTCTGATTGGCTCTGATGCAAAAGAAGGGCGGAGAAGATAATCGCGCAATATTCCTTTTGCTGAATATTCGAGTTATTCTGATTGGCTCTGATGCAAAAGAAGGGCGCATCAGAGCCAATCAGAATAACTCGAATATTCGGCAAAAGGAATATTGCGCGATTATCTTCTCCGCCTTTCTTTTGCATCAGAGCCAATCAGAATAACTCGAATATTCGGCAAAAGGAATATCGCGCAATATTCCTTTTGCCGAATATTCGAGTTATTCTGATTGGCTCTGATGCAAAAGAAGGGCCGAGTAGCTGATGCGAATTTTCGGCAACATAAAAGAATCGCATCAGCTACTCGGCCCAGGGTCTCTCTCTAATCATACCAGCAATGCTTTTAGACGTCGATGGAGATCACTAGGATGTGATCTGTTTTAAAAATACATTTGAAAAAATACGAATATTCGCCATAGCGAATATTCGCCGCAATATTCGAGTTAGAAGAGTGGTAAAATGTATAAATAACCAAAATAGTATAATTGATAAATGAATGTGCAAATATGCACTGACTGAAAGATAAAATTGCTATAAATGCTAAGATAAGGTGCATCCAAAGGTGAACTGAATGAATGTGCAAACAGTGCAGATAAGGTGACTCAGGTTCATAAATAAAATCACAACGTAAAGATAATAATATATGCAGTCGCAGAGGAAATCATACTGCATATATTATTATCTTTACGTTGTGATTTTATTTATGCACCTGATTCACCCTATCTGCACTGTTTGCACATTCATTCAGTTCACCTTTAGATGCACCTTATCTTAGCATTTATAGCAATTTTATCTTTCAGTCAGTCTATTTGCATATTTGCACATTCATTTATTAATTATACTATTTTGGTTATTTATACATTTTATCACTTACACCATTCTATACTATTGGAGCACAACACCAGCTCTTGATTTTTTTCCACGTCTCACTGTGGGTAGTGGTTGGCCCATATGGTAGTTGCCGCACCTTTACCCTCTGCACAAAGCACTTACGCCGTAAGTGGAAATTTGCGCCGGTAAATGCAAATGTGCACCGGCGTATCTGCGCGTCGGACCCACAAACCAACATACGCTTAAAAACTGGCCACCCTACGACGACGTATCTTACATACGCTGGCTTAGTGTGGGTGCACTTTTCGTCTGGACGCATGTTGCTGCTCCCATTGATTAGCCACTTCAATACAGTGCACTTAAACCCCCTTCTTACCCAGACCAATTTTCAGCTTTCGGTGCTCTCACATTTTGAATTACAATTACTCAGTCATGCAACACTTTACCCAAATAAAATTTGCGTCCTTTTTTTCACACAAATAGAGCTTTCTTTTGGTGGTATTTAATCACTTGTGGGATTTTTATTTTTCGCGCTATAAATAAAAAAAGGCGGAAAAGTTCGTGAAAAATTGCTGTTTTCTTTGTTTCTGTCATAAAATTTTGCAAATTAGTAATTTTTCTTCATAAATTTTGGCCAAAATTTATACTGCTACGTGTCTTTGGTAAAAATAATCCAAATTGGTGTGTATTATTTGGTCTTTGTGAAAGTTATAGAGTCTACAAACTATGGTGCCAATCCCTGAAAATTGATCAATCTGATCACACTTAAAGTACTGACGGTCTATCTAATTTCTTGAGATACTAACAAGTCAGAAAATTAAAAATACCCCCCAAATGACCCCATTTTGGAAAGCAGACACCCCAACGTATAATCTATGAGGCATAATGAGTCTTTTGAGCGGTTATTTTTTTTCCAGAAGTTTTGGGAAAATGTGGAAAAAAAATTAAAACGCATTTTATTTGCACAAAGTTGTCCATTTATAAGATATTTCGAACACATAGCGAATGCATAGCAAAAATGACACCCCAAAAAACATTCTGCTACTCCTCCTGAGTATGGGGATACCAAATATGTGGGACTTTTACACAGCCTGGCCACATAAGTAGGCCCAAAATTGAAGTAGCACCATCAGGCGATCTACGAGCATAAATTGCACATCTCATTTCTCAACCACCTATTACACTTTTGAAGGCCCTGGAGCACCAAGACAATGGAATTGCCCACAAAATGACCCCATTTTGGAAAGCAGACACCCCAACGTATAATCTATGAGGCATAATGAGTCTTTTGAGCGGTTATTTTTTTTCCAGAAGTTTTGGGAAAATGTGGAAAAAAAATTAAAACGCATTTTATTTGCACAAAGTTGTCCATTTATAAGATATTTCGAACACATAGCGAATGCATAGCAAAAATGACACCCCAAAAAACATTCTGCTACTCCTCCTGAGTATGGGGATACCAAATATGTGGGACTTTTACACAGCCTGGCCACATAAATAGGCCCAACATTGAAGTAGCACCATCAGGCGATCTACGAGCATAAATTGCACATCTCATTTCTCAACCACCTATTACACCTTTGAAGGCCCTGGAGCACCAAGACAATGGAATTGCCCACAAAATGACCCCATTTTGGAAAGCAGACACCCCAACGTATAATCTATGAGGCATAATGAGTCTTTTGAGCGGTTATTTTTTTTCCAGAAGTTTTGGGAAAATGTGGAAAAAAAATTAAAACGCATTTTATTTGCACAAAGTTGTCCATTTATAAGATATTTCGAACACATAGCGAATGCATAGCAAAAATGACACCCCAAAAAACATTCTGCTACTCCTCCTGAGTATGGGGATACCAAATATGTGGGACTTTTACACAGCCTGGCCACATAAATAGGCCCAACAGTGTGGCTCGTTCATGCCGCAGGCAAAGATGATGGCAGGCATGATGGCAGTAAGTCAGCAGCAAGCTGAGGGCTGCAATCGGGTAAGACCTGTGCACAGGGGCACAGGGGTAGAGGCTTCGACCCACCCAAATCTCTATGAAGCCTCCGGACTCCAGACCCTAATCCGGAAATTACAAAACCCAGAGAAAACAAAAAAAATGTTTTCTCCATCTGGGAAAACTATTCTGGAGCCCCTCACATATGTGAGACCCCTGTGTACTACAATAGTAGGGCAACAGATCAGTCCAAGTGGTAGGCAAAAGCATAGTCCATAAAACAGGCCAGGGTTAGTTCACGTGGAAGCAGTCCAAACGGTAGGCAGAGGCATAGTCCATAAAACAGGCCAGGGTCAATTTACGTGGAAGCAGTCCAAACGGTAGGCAGAGGCATAGTCAAAACACAGGCCAGGGTCAGTTTACTAGTGATGAGCGGAATACGCCATATTCGATTTCGCGATATTTCGCGAATATTTCGAAGAATATTCGCGAATATTCGTTAATATCGAATATTCGTGATATTTAAAAAAAAAAAAATTGCGAATTTTCGCCAATGCGAATTTTCGCTAATGCGAATTTTCGCTAATGCGAAATTTCGCGATTTTTTTTTTATAAAATATCACGAATATTCGATATTTACGAATATTCGCTATATTTTATTAAAAAAAAAAAAATGCGAAATGTCGCTATTGCGAAATTCGCGAATGCGATTTTTTATTGCGAATTTTATTGCGAAATTTATTGCGAAATTTGAAAAATACGAATATTCGAAATAGCGAATATTCGCCGCGATATTCGAGATATTCGCGAATACTCGAATATGCAATATTCGTAGCGAATATTCGCAATGCGAATATTCGTGAGCAACACTACAGTTTACATGGAAGCAGTCCAAACAGTAGGCAGAGGCATAGTGAAAAAGCAGGCCAGGGTCAGTTCACGTGGAAGGCAGTAGCATGAAAATGGTCAGATGGGCGAAATGGTTAAAAATATGGGCTAATATTTTGGGGATTCGTGATAAGTTTCAAAGCATTCTCCAATGCAAAGGCCATTGGAGAATGCACACGCGACATCTTTTTTGCCGTCTTCGGCCTCCTTCGGATGGCTGGATGTTGTGCGGGTAGTGGCGTCCATGAAGTCGGCTAACGGCATCAGAGCAAAGGGTCTCTGTGGGGGGTCCTTGTGGATAGATGAGGGACATGACTAGTTCTTCTGTGAATTGTAGCAAGCGGGCAGGGTTTTCAGTGGATTTGGAGTAGACTACATAAGAATTATAAATGGCCAAATGGATGAGATAAATTGCTACCTTCTTGTACCAGAATCGGGACCTCCTTATTGATAAATAGGGCTGAATCATTTGATCATTGAAATCCACCCCCCCCATGTACAGATTATAATCTTGGACACATGTCGGCTTTTCAATGGGACCTCGTCTTCGTTGAACAACAACTGCAGTGTCATTATGAATGGTGGACATCATGTGCACGTCTCTGTTATCCTTCCACCTCAAGGCCAGCAGTTCGTTGCACCTCACTGCTGCTCTTTGCCCCCTTCGCAGCTTTTTGTTGACAATGGATTGTGGGAAGCCCTTCCTATTTTTTCTGGAGGTTCCGCAGGCCAGGGTTTTTTCAACATATAAGTGTCGGAAAAGGGGCAGGCTGGTGTAAAAATTATCAAGGTAAAGATGATATCCTTTTCTCAGGAGTGGGTAAGCCAGGTCCCATACAATTTTTCCAGCTGTGCCTATGTAGGCCGGGCACTCAGGGGGCTGGAGCTGGGAATCTCTTCCTTCATAAATGCGAAACGCATACAGATATCCCATGGCTCTCTCACAAAGTTTGTAAAATTTTACACCATATTTAGCCTTTTTACTGGGAATGTATTGCTTTATTCCTAGACGGCCACAAAAGGGTACCAGGGACTCATCCACACATATATGTTTCTCGGGGACATAGATTTCTGCAAATTGATGGGAAAGGAAATTGATCAGAGGGCGAATCTTGTACAATTTATCGTAATCTGGATGATTACGGGGAGGGCACTTGGTATTGTCATTGAAATGAAAGAATCGCATTATCATTTCATATCGGGACCTGGAAATTTTGGCAGAATATATGGGCTGATGGTAGATGGGTTTGGTGGACCAATAAGAATGTCCTTGATTTTTTTTGTTAAGCCCCATGTTTATGGTGAGGCCAATAAACAATTTGAACTCCTCCAAATTTACATCTCTCCACTCAAATGGACAGGCATAAGATGATTGGGGGTTGTTGGCAATATACTGCTGGGCATACAAATTTGTCTGGTCAATAATTAACTGCAAAATAGTGTCGGGCAAAAAGAGATGAAGGTAATCAACTTCTGAAAAATTTTGGGTGTTGGCCTGCACACCTGGCTGTGCTGTGAAAGGGGGAATAATGGGTGATCCAGAGTCGGAAGGCAGCCATTTTGGGTTGGCAAGACCATCTGGCATGAATGTAGTGGCCCTGGCTCCTGGGGGACGTGACACTCCAGTAGTTGGGGGTGATCCGGCAGCACTGGGCCTGGGCATTTGTTCATGAGGGGTTTCGCTGGCGGCATCGCTGGTACTGGGGCTTTGTTCCCGGGGCCTTTTGCTGGCGTCAGCGCTGGTACTGGGCCTATTGCTGGTGGCGCTGGTACTGGGTCTTTGTTCCCGGGGCCTTTTGCTGGCGTCAGCGCTGGTACTGGGCCTATTGCTGGTGGCGCTGGTACTGGGCCTAGGAATATCTTCCTGGTTGCTGGCGGCTGCCTGGTTTTCAGAGTGCCGTGCCCTTTTAGGAGGGACCCATTCTTCATCCGAATCGTTACTGTATTCAATCGGTTCAAATTCCGATTCGGAATCAGAAATGGAATCTGATGAGAGCTCCCCGGTGCTCTCATCGGTCATTGAGAGGATCTGCAACGCCTCTTGGGTACTATACAATCTTTTGGACATTTTGGCTGTGGCGGGTAGCTGTATACGATGGGTGACAGGTGGGTGGCAGGTGATGTTCACTGATGGGTGGCAGGTGACGTTCACTGATGGGTGATGGTGTGATGGACGATGGTCCCTAAAGAGTGACAGGCCACGGACGGTGGCGGGTGATGGTCACGGATGGGTGACAGGCGATGGTCACTGATGGGTGACAGGCCACAGACGGTGATGGTGATGGTCACATATATGTGACAGGCCACGGACGGTGACGGGTGATGGTCACTGATGTTTGACGGGTGCACCACTGATGGGTGACGGGTGATGGGAGATAGAGCACGGTCACTGATGGGCGACGGGTGATGGGTGACAGATGCACTGCTGATGGTCACAGATGGGTGACAGGGCAGGTCACTGATGGGTGACGGGTGACAGGACAGGTCACTGATGGGTGACGGGTGAAAGTGCAGGTCACTGATGGGTGACGGGTCACAGGGCAGGTCACTGATGGGTGACGGGTCACAGGGCAGGTCACTGATGGGTGACGGGTCACGGGGCAGGTCACTGATGGGTGACAGGTCACAGGGCAGGTCACTGATGGGTGACGGGTCACAGGGCAGGTCACTGATGGGTGACGGTGACAGGGCACGGTCACTGATGGATGGCGGTTGCACCGCTGATGGCAGTCTCTTTGTGTGACAGGTGCACTTTAGGGGTGACTGTTGGGTGACTGTTAACAATTGGGGGGGGGGGCAAAGGGTGGTGTGGTGTTTGTGCAGACACTACAGAAACACAGAACTGTAACTCACTGATAGTAGCTCTTCTCTCCTCACACTGGAAACAATGTGTGAGGAGAGAAGAGCTGGTAACAGTTAGTTACAGCTCTGTGTTTACACTTAGTGATCAGGCTGTGAATGGATCACAGCTGATCACGTGGTACACAGCCATGACCAATGGCTGTGTACCATTGTCAGCGACGAGCAGTGTTCCCGGGAACACGCTGCCGCCGACGGGCACGCGCGGCACGCTCACGATCGCGCGCAAACGCCGTGCACAGTCGTGGATTTAAATCGTGATCAGCCGTGTATTCAACACGGCCGATCACGTGGTGAGCAGCGCATCCGCGCCGCTGTTCACCCCTGACGGTGACGAGCGGTGTCTCGGTGACACGCCGCCACCGTCAGTACAGGGATGCGCGCACGCGATCGCGCGCATTCCCTATTTAAAGACATCACGTCATATGACGTGATGTCAGAACAATGGAGTCGTCTGCCCGCCGTCATTTGACGGTGGGCAGATGACAAGTGGTTAGGCATTCAAATATGCAAATGAGGGAAATACAGTGATTCACAAATGTACGTGCGCCTGGCGCATGCTACGCGAGGTGCGTGTACGTTTTACGTCTGGCGTAAAGTTATTTCCCATAGATGAGGCGCAACCCAACAATAGACATGCAAAGGTCTGCACCAGAGAACACAGGCCGGCGTATTGGGCGTACGTTACGTTCACGGCGTACGTGGTGATCCGGCGTAGCTTAGGCATTTGTCCCGTCGTGGTTGTGAGCATGCGCATAAGGGTGATGTTTCATGCATTCACGTCACGGCTACGTCACGGCACACGCGCAGTTCATGATATGCCGGGCGTAAAACACTGCCCCATGCCCGGACCATCATTTGCATGCTCACTCCCACTTCCACCTACGCCGGCCTGCGCCTTCAAAACTTACGCCACACTGATGCAGCGTTGGGAGCAATAGCTTGCTGAATGCAGTGCTTGCCTCTTCGCGCTGCGTCGGCGTAGCGTACATCGCTTGCGCTACGGTGGCGTAATGTGCGCCCAACTCTCTGTAAATCTTAGCCATAGTTTCCACTGTAGTGTCAGGTCACTTGTGGCCAGATGACAGATGCACCCCATTGAAGTCAGGAGTGCACCACAAGGTAGTGAATCCTATGGCAGACTGCTGCGGATGGACCACAGAGTGGATATGGAGGACAGGTCCACTGGAGCACAAACAGGGATCCCACAGGAAGCTTGAGTCCAAGATTCCCCAGGGCGCAGAGTCTAAGATCCAGCTGGTATTGAGGATGTTCTTAGCTGCAACTGAATCCAGGTCACGGCCCCCAGAGTCCCCTAGGTCACACTCCGTAGGGAGAGATGGAACACTCAGGACACAATAGATAGTGAAGAGTAAAGCCAAGGTCGGGGCAACAAGCAGACAAGGATAAACAAGGTACAGGCCAAGGGTCAGGGTCACAGGCAAACAGGAGTAGTCGGGGACAAGCCAAGATCGGTACACAGAGATAAACATAGCACACGGCAAGCAGGAACCCAACACACACAATGCTCAACAAACAACGCTGATCAGCAAGGCAGACCTGCAGTGCACTGGTTAATATACAGTTCCTGATATGGCCTGGGATGGAGCCATACAGGGAGGAGAGGTGATAAAAGCAGCCAGGTGAGAGGGTCTGGCCTCTAAGGTAAACACATGGAGAGGAAGGTAAGCTGCCAGACATTAATGCATATCCATGACATGTAGCGCAGGAATAACTACTTTACCCATCCTATATACCTGTCAAGTTCAGCTGTGGGGCTTCATACAGACCATGAATGCCCAAATACTTTATTTGGGCTGCCTAAAGCTTAAATGGCTTTACATGATGCACAGGGCTTAGCGCCAGTGTGAATGTGCTCTAAGAGGGCTGAGGCCCGATTCACACCTATGCGAATTGGTTGCGGCTTAAACTGCATCTAATACGCAGAACATTTCTAAATACATTGTTTTCAATGAGGCTGGTTCACATATGTGCGATGCATTCGCACTGCGCATTGCAGAAAAAACGTGTGCGGATTTTATGCCTTGCGGTGTGGCTCAGGTGCGAATTCAGGCCCATTATCTTCTATGGGTACGCAGCTGATTGGCAGATGTGTTAATTTCTCTTCAGGAATTTCTCTCATTCAGCTCAATACACTTCTCCCCCACTCTCCTCTCCCCTGTAACTTCTCCCAGGTCTCCAAATTCGCAGCTAAAACGTTGCTAATCTGCTGAACACTTCTCTCATCTCCCTGCAAAGATAAGAGAGCTGAAATTCGCACCGCACAAGTGTGATTCCGGCCTAAAAGTTTGTGTTACAACTTGGCTGGGTCTAGCCCATCAGCTAATAGGGAGTTTCCTGCTTATGTTTAGTTATTTCCTAGCTGGCTGGGATTTTTTATTTTTTTTATTTTGTCTTATTTACTACCTTTTATAGATAAAGCTGAGCTTTTCAAAGAAATTGAAGAAGATGCACCTCAGTGTCATAAAAGAGCTGTAGATGCAGTATATAAGATGTGTACAGTTACATCAGTAATCAAGTCTTTCAGCAACCATTAATCTCAAGAAGAGAAAGTTTAAAAACGACTAAACCTCATGCCCCCTGTGGATTTGCTTACATCCCTAGTTGACAAATAGGTCATTCTGTTGCTCATATAAAATTATTCGAAATTTCGAGATTTTTGAAGCAAGCAAATTTAAAAAAGAAAAGAAAAACACTAAAAGCATAGAACACGGCCTCCTGAAAATATCCCAGCACCATGTCTCTGTACTGCTCTCAAGAGCCCTCAAGCCTGATGCAAGCAATAGGAAAGCACTTTGGAGGAGAAATGCAAAGAACTTCATGGGCGGGTGTCGTTCTGGAGCAGTGGGTATTCCCATGCACACTGCAATTACATGTAAATCACCTTAGGTAATTGCCAAATGTCATGCTAAGCTTCCATGTTCGGAAGGACTGAAATCTAATGAATGAAGGAGGTTGGCCAGGGACAGTAAGGCCGCGTACACACGAGCAGACAGATTTGTTCAAATCGGTCGGGCCGACCGATTTGAACAAATCTGTCTGCTGGGGACATATTGGTTTGATCGTGTACACACGATCAAACCAAAATCCCCGCCGGAAGACGGCGCGCTGACGTGGCGGTGACGTTGCCGCCACCACGTCACTGCACCAGGAAGTAAAACACTTCCGCGCATGCGTCGAAACCATTTGACGCATGTGCAAGCAGAGCATGCTTTAAAATCTGTCGGCTGGCCAAATCTGTCTGTCCGCCCATACACACGATCAAATCTGTCTGCTGAAATGGTCTGTCAGACCGTTTTTTTAGCAGATACATTTGATCGTGTGTATGCGGCCTAAGAAGATTGCCAAGACCATGAAACTGACCTGCAGCACGGTGGCCAAGACCATACAGAGATTTAACAGGACAGGTTCCACTCAGAACAGGCCTCACAATGGTTGACCAAAGAAGTTGAGTGCACCTGCTCAGCGCCATATCTAGAGATTGTTTTTGGTAAGTAGACATATGAGTGCTGCCAGCATTGCTGCATGTGGGATGGGGGGTCAGCCTGTCAGTGCCCAGACTATACGCCGCACACTGCATCAAATTGGAGGATGATCACGTCCCTTTGGAGACTGGGTCGCAGGGCAGTATTTCAACATGATAACGACCCCAAACTCCAAGACGACCGCTGCCTTGCTAAAGAAGCTGAGGGTAAAGGTGATGGACTGGCCAAGCACGTCTCCAGACCTAAATCCTATTGAGCATCTGTGGGGCATCCTCAAACAGAAGGTGGAGGAGTGCAAGGTCTCTAACATCCACCAGCTCCGTGATGTTGTCATGGAGGTGTGGCAGAGGACTCCAGTGGCAACCTGTGAAGCTCTGGTGAACTCCATGCCCAAGAGGGTTAAGGCAGTGCTGGACAATAATGGTGGCCACACAAAATATTGACACTTTGGGCCCAATTTGGACATTTTCACTTCACCGCGTCACCGCACCAGGAAGTAAAACACTTCCGCGCATGCGTTGAAACCATTCGGCGCGTGTGCGAGAAAACATGTCTGCTGGTTCCCAGCCGACAGATTTCAAAGCATGCTTTGAAATCTGTCGGATGGCCAAATCCGTCGGCTCGCCCGTACACACGGTCGAATCTGTCTGCTGGGACGGTCGGGCCGACCGTTTCCAGCAGATAGATTTGATCGTGTGTACGCAGCCTAAGGGAGGAAAGGTCTAGATGATACTGAGTGTCCCCCAGGCAGGAAAAGAGACAAGCTCAATCTTGCTGCAGCTTTTAATGCACACTTTGAGAAGCTCTGCACCTAAAACACAATGAACTGCAGAAGCGTAATTGTGGTCTTTAGAGTGCCCTCTAATGGGTTCCCCAAAAAAAAAAAAAAACACTTGTGGGGGATATTTTATAGGCAGAAACAATAATGAAGCAAGGTACAATTTAAAAATACACATTTTATTATACAAAATAATTTGACAAAAAATAAATAAAAAATCAAGAGGCTGACATTGCAATGGTGAATTACAACTAGATGTGTTATGTGAATCCTCTGTAGGCCTGAGATGGTCAATAAAGGCCAGACCCTTATGAAGTATCTATGTAGCAACTCAATGTGTTTCAAGCTTTTCTTCAGGGACAGAGTACCCAACCTCAAGGATTATACAGAAAGATCCCTTTCAGGGCCAAGATTTGAACCCGGAACCCCTGCTGAGTCAGTCAATGTCGCTCCTTGCTGAGCTACCTGGAATGCTGGACAGGTCTTGGGACAGTTCCTTGAACTATCCTGTTTTGAACCTGGAACTCTTTGCTCCTCCCATGAACTTCCAGATTTAAGCCACGTCTCTTCACTTCCTGTTTGCCAGATTATTGTGCTCCCTCCAGCCAATATCTCACTCCTGTCTTCCCTGCTGCTGTTCATATTTTGCTACCACTCGTTATCGACTTGTGGCTTGTTCCTCAACTACACTTTTGCCTGATCCCAACCTGCAACTACTTGTTACTGACCTTTTGGGTTGTTTACTGACTACACTTCTATTTGATCCCGACCTGCTTATTCGCTACTGGACCCTGGCTTGCTCACCTCCTGGTGGGCCAATTCTGATGACTGAGACCTGTTACTAACACATTACTTATCTCCAACATCAGGAGTTCTGGTGAACACTGGTTAGTACTTAGACTCTGCACCTCAGATGAGCCTGCGTCATTTATCAGGGTGATTTATTGCCTGTGTACCTATCCTGCTGGTCGTTGGTTATTCTGCTACTGCTATAGCAACTGGTCTTCAAGCCTGACCCCTGATAGTGACAGTACCAATCAGCTTTCAATTAAAACCAAAAAGATTCAGCCAGCTAGAAAATCTCCCAATCATATGATGCATCTGATTGACATGAAATATGTATATGTAGGCGGTGTCTCATGAATCCTTTAAGGGTGCACTGAAAGAAAAAGGGGGAGGTAGCCCAACATGTTATCAAAAGACATCAAAGACATAATATTCTGAAGAAATAGCACTGGAAGTCAAAAGGCAACTGTCAGTTGATCTCTTTAATCTTTAACTTGATCAACTTTGTACTAAACAAAAGGTATCTGAGGCTGCCAAAGGGGCCCTCGAGAGTCTCTTAAATCCTAAGGTGCCATATAACAGGCTGAAGCTCTCACCAGCAGAACAGGCAGCTTTTGTATCTTTTAGCGTTTTGTTAGCACTCATCTTTTTCACCCACCAATGGACTCTCACAACAGCGAGACCCCTGAGCTTACATACAAAAGGTCTGTGCACAGCTGAGACTACCAGGGAAACCTGGGAATGCAGGCATCTCACTCAAAGCTCTACAAAGTCTCCAGGCTCCAGGACTCAGACAGGACCTTGGATTCTGAAAAAAAGTGTGTGTTTTCTCCATACCAGATACTTACCCTGGACCATCACCATGTGTATGAGAAACCTAGGTGACATATACACTGTTCAAAATCCTGCAAGCCTCGTATCAGGTTGCAACTCCTCCATCTTGCAAAGCGCAGGGGATGAGTTGGCCTCCCAGATGTGAAAGCTTATTACAGAGCAACACACCTCACTGCATTGGTGGACTGGCACTGTCATGCAGAGGCGAAACATTGGGTGGCCATGGAGATGGAAGACTGACGACACAGACAAGAGCTGGCCATGGATAGCATCACCACTCCCAAGGACCTTCATTGATCTCCTATGGTAACGCTATTGGGCAACCTGGAGTTCCCACCCAGCCTTCAGTATCCCCATTTCAAGCATTTAGTCACAAGTGGATGACTCCACCTTTGCAACTTTGTGGGTTCTGACGGCCGACTCACCCCCTCTGGAGGGGTGTCTGCCATGGATCCTCTGCTGGACTTCTGGAGCGTTTTTCAGCTATGCAACTTCTTGCGGACACTGGGCGCTTCTCACCAACTCACTGAATTGGAACACCTGTGTTGTCGGGGGAACCAGTCCGCCATGGCCTCTCAATAATATATGTCTCTTTGACTCGACCGGCAGATGGATATTTTCCACCCTTCCTAACCAAATGGGAGTCAGACTCAGTTTACTGACTCTCAGAAAGAGACAATCTTTAATTTCTCTCAAAAGTCATCTATAGCCACGAAGATCCAATAAACATGTTACAAGATCTTGAGCAGATGGTACAAAGTGCCTACCACTTTACACCGTTTCCTCCCACATGTTCCCAGTGTATGCTGGTGATGCGGAAATGCTGAAGGCCGCGTACACACGATCGAACATGTCCGCTGAAACTGGTCCGCAGACCAGTTTCAGCGGACATGTTCGATCGAGTGTACGGCCTATCGGACCGTTTTCCAGCGGACAAAAGTTTCAAAACATGCTTAGAAACCTGTCCGCTGGAAACCTGTCCGTCGGACATGTTCAATGGTTAGTACACAAAATCGGACCAAAATCCCGCGCATGCTCAGAATCAAGTCGACGCATGCTTGGAAGCATTGAACTTTTTCATCACGTGGTTGTGTTCTACGTCACCACGTTCTGGTCCGAGGGGATTTTGGTCCGATTGTGTGTACGCACATCAGACCAACAGACCACTTCAGCATGGTCCGATGAAAATGGTCCGTCAGACATGTTACATCAGACATGTCTGATCGTGTGTACGCGGCCGAAGGCACGATAATGCATATTTTCTGGGATTGTCCCAAACTTTCCCCCTTTTGGTGTGAGTTCATCTGTACAGTCAAGAATCTGACGTAATGTTGCCAAATGTTGACCTGGAAGGGAACCCGGCGGCCTGTCTGCTTCATCCTTCAGAAAGACCAATCAAGAAATATAAGGCCTCCCGCACAATCTATCTGCTGAATGCGGCCAAGCCATGCATTCCCCTTTGCTGGAGATCAGAAAACCCCTCATCAAAATCTCTGTGGTTCTCTAAGGTGAACAAATTGAGAGACATGGAGGATCTCACCGCTACTTTGCATAACCGGGAGGAGACCTTCTGAGAGACCTGGCAACCCTGGAACCACTTTGTGTACAGTGATGCATATTTACAGGAGGTGGCACAAACAAGCTAACCTTCCCAAATCCAACCGACCCACCAAGAGGCCCTCTCTGCTCTCTGTTTTTCTCCCATTCTTCCCCCTACATCCAGCTTTTCCTGTTCTGGGAACATCAACTCCCAACATCCCTCTCTCCCCTGGTTGTTCCCCCTCTCCTACTTTCTTTCTTTTTGTTTTGAGACCCAGTGATGGGATATGCTTTTCAGATATGGTGTATATCCCTGTCTATATTTTGCTTTTATATTGCCCCATCCCTGGGCTTATCAGGCCTAAGGGAAGTACTATCTCCCATTAAGTTAATTGAAAATTTCCAATCTACTGTAAGTTACTTCATTTTATTATATATTGTATTTTAGTTTATTGTATTGTTTCATGTATTAAAACATATATGCCTTGGTCCTCTATATAAATGTATGAAGGACATCCCAGCGTGATGCACCGAGCACTATCATCACAAACGTATTAGTTGTTATGACCACATATTCCAAATTATTTCACATCCCCTTTGTCCCTAGTGGTCTGGCCAGTGTCCTACATGCACTTTTATATTATAAATACTTTCTGCCTGGAAACTGGAGATTGTCCAAAACAACCAAAAAGTGTCCCTTCACTTCAAAAGTGCTTTTAGAGCAGCTAGAAAACAGCGATAATAAATTAGAATCACTTGCAAGATTGAGCGATAGCGAGTTGTGGGGAAATTCCTCATCAAACACTGAAAGTAATGACGGCGACAATTCTGCAACTGAGCAAATTTCAGTGTTTATGATTTGATTACATTATTGAATAATTGTTATTATTAGTTATAATTATTTATAGTTATTTATTATATTATAATTTATGATTTTGTGTTTCAAACTTTATCATACCCAGGATGTCTACTAGACTCTTGTTTGGACAGATTTAAGCAAGTTATTCCTAAGAATTACAGGCCTACAATATAAAACGCCAAATTTCCATGCAAAATAATGGTACCGCTTTCAGCATCAAAAATCTGACATAATCATACCGCCAGGGAGGTTTATTCCTTTGGTGTTTTAAGTAATCAAAACACTGATATCACAGAGGGAATTCTCACAGTGTACCTATCTCTCCCTGCATTGGTGGTCATGTGATAGGTAGATCAGGGTTTTTAACCACTTAAGGACCGCCTCCTGCACATATGCATCAGCAGAATGGCACGGCTGGGCACAAGCATGTACAGGTACGTCCTCTTTAAGTTGCCAGCCGTGGGTCGCAACCCGGTCCGAAGCTCAGTGACCATGGCCGCGGGACCCGCAGACCTGATCGCCGATGGAGTCCCGCGATTGGTCCCTGGAGCTGGATATTTATTATAGCAAAAAGTAAAAAATATTGCATTTTTTTTCAAAATTGTCGCTCTATTTTTGTTTATAGCGCAAAAAATAAAAACTGCAGAGGTGATCAAATACCACCAAAAGAAAGCTCTATTTGTGGGAAAAAAAGGACGCAAATTTTGTTTGGGAGCCACGTTGCACGACTGCGCAATTGTCAGTTAAAGTGACGCAGTGCGCAAAAACTGGCCAGGTTCTTTACCTGCCTAAAGGTCCGGGTCTTAAGTGGTTAAAATGTATATGTTCTATGTTGTATTATTCTTTGCTGTGTGTGTTGTGGATGGAGAGGAATAGCTTAAAATGTCAGGATACTTGTCAGTTTTTTTGGTGACATTGGTGTCAAATCAAAAAATGTTCCATCAAGTGGACCTGTGACCTAACCAAAATGCTTGTTCTTACAGATGCAACTTCAAGACGTGTTATTTTATAGGAAAAATGTAGAAATGTAAACTATGCCTAAGCATTATAAGGGAACATTTTCCTTTTTAAGATTCTTCCTAAAAGATATCAGTGCATCTCTGGTATGTGAGCATACTTAGGCATCCCTGTGCTTCTTGCCTCAAAGCTGTATATCTGTAGCGTGAGATTTAAGGCATTGCTGCCTCTAACTGCTAGTCCCAAGAGATTTGGATTGAGATTTGGTGATGTCACTACTACGTTTTGATCGCTGTTCTCTTTAATGGAGGCTCTGGCGTGAGGAAGCAATGCCTATACCAAAATGGCTAAACAGAAATACAGTACAGAAGGTTTGGTAAATCAGTAAGGGTAATAGATCAGCTGCAGGAAGATCACAGGCAAAACCACTGAGTAGTCCTTTGCCTTCTGCCTGCTTTTTTGGTCAAAGCTTACAGAGCTCATTATGAATTACTTACCTGAGATCGAAGCCCCTGCAGTGACTCTCATTTCTCCTCCACCGCCGCCATGATACCCGAGTGACTTCCGGGTTTTGCTGTTCCGGCACTGTGACTGGCCGGAGCAGCGATGACGTCACTCCCACGCATGCGTGCAGGATCCGTCAGGGACGGCACGATCCCATTCATTAACGGCATGGTCATTGTGCAGTCTTTTCTGCAAATATCTCTGTGTAGGTTAAGGAGATAAGTCTTGCACCTACAGGTAAGCCTTAATCTAGGCTTACTTGTATGGCCAAGTGGTCTTAAAGGGTTTACAACCACTTTAAGAGAAACATATAGTAAGTCAAGAGTCACAGAGTCGAAAATGCAGAAAATCATTAACACCTACTATCCTTTGTCATACCATAGTAGTTCTCCAGATGCTAAATCCAGAGGTGCTAGATATCCCACTTATTAGTTTTAACCAAAACCAACTGATTTCCAACCTCTATTTACAGTAAATAAACATGTGTTGTGCTCACAATTATTATTAAAATGTCCAATTATAGTCGGTTCAGTGACAAAATCAAAAGTTCTCCAGGTCCATATACAAGTAAATTAGTCCAACTCCAGTGCTCATAAAGAAAGAAGTACTTGATGATACAATGGAAGCTTCATCCAAATGCTTCACCTCTCTTAGGGGTCAAACATACGCCTACCCCTGAGGCTCCATTTACACTTGTAGGACTCCAGGGTTGTGCCGACTTTGGAGTGCAACTTTGATGCAATTTTGACACAACTTTGAATGGGTGCACTTGGATACGACTTTGGCTTTGACCAGTAATAATAGAAAACTGTTGCACAACTGTTGAACAACTGTTGCATTGTATAACATTCAGGTACGACTTTCAAGCAAAGTCCAGGTAATTGAAGTGAGAGATAATACCGATCTAAAAACTGCTGATCCCTTGGCTTTGCTTCCATCCCACTAAACCAAAAGGGTGCTGGCTATGCACAGGTACATTGGATAAAAGAAGATCCTGGACTGCCGCACTCCTTAAAACAATGTCTTTATTGTACAAATAAAATCCAAAAAACAACCAAAGCAATGCAGTCAAAACATAGTGAACAACAGGAAAAGGGTGTCTGACATGTTTGAATGAATGAATGAAAAACTTATAGAGCGCGGCACATGCGAACTGAATCGCCTCTGGGCGCTTGTTGTTCCTGTCTCCTTTGATATCAAAAGAGATGAGTCTTGATCTTTCTCCTGAAGGCTAAGTGATTCGCCTCCAACCGAATGGTGGTTGGTAAAGCGTTCCATAGTCTGGGACCTTGGACGGCGAATCTTCTTTCTCCTTTGGACTTGTAGTTGGCTTTTGGGATCTGTAGTAGGTTCTGATTGGTGGATCGCAGGATGCGATTGGGATTGTGAGCTTTTATTTTATCGCATAGATATTGGGGGGCATTCCCATGGACACATCTATGCGTTAGACAGAGTGCTTTAAAAGCAATCCTGTCTTTAACTGGTAGCCAGTGAAGGGCTCTCAGTGAAGGTGAGATGGATTCCCAGGTTTTTTTTCCAGTCATAAGTCTGGCGGCCGAATTTTGAACGACTTGCAGACGAGTGATTTGGTACTTGGGGAGTCCGAGGTAAAGGGCATTTGCATAATCCAGTCTGGAGTTAACAATTGCTCCCACCACGACCGCTAAATCTTCTTTAGGAATGAAAGGGGTAAGTCTGCGTAGTAGGCGCAACAGATGGTGGGATCCGCTGACTACTGACCCTATTTGTGCGTCCATTGTCATGTAGGAGTCAAAGATGACCCCGAGACTTTTGACTTTGGCGCTAGGGGTGATGATTTTGCCCAGAATGGGCGGGGGTGTCCATGCTGTTGCAGATTGATTCCTTTGCTTGGCGTGAAACAGGAGAAGTTCTGTTTTCGCTCCGTTGAGTTTAAGATAACTCTTTGTCATCCAGTCCTCTATCAAAGAGAGGCATGTCTCTAGATTGAGGTGATGATCCTTTTTATTGCAAATGCGGAAATACAGTTGCGTGTCGTCTGCATATGAGTGGTAAAGCAGTTTTTGGCTGCTGATAATCTCAAAAAGAGGACGAAGATAGATGTTAAACAGCACTGGTGACAGAGGCGATCCTTGAGGGACTCCGCATGTTACTGTGCGTTTCTCAGATGTGAAGGGTCCTAACTTCACTGTTTGCGATCGGTTTTCCAAAAAAGAGGAGAACCAAGATAAATCGCCTTCTGCGACTCTGGCTACTTCAGCAAGCCGCGTCAGTAACAGTTTGTGGTCTACAGTGTCGAAAGCTGCACTTAGGTCCAACAGAACTAGAAGACAAGATTCTCCTTCGTCTGCGGCCTCGAGAACATCGTCCCATACTTTGAGCAGTGCGGTTTCAGTCCCGTGTCCGGGACGGAACCCCGATTGCAATGGATCAAGTAGCTTGTAGGTATCTAGATGCTGTTGCAGCTGTTGTACCACTACTTTTTCCATTACTTTTGAGAGTACATTGAGGCTTGTTATGGGACGGCGGTGGAGTGGGTCTTTGGGGTCCAGGGAGGGTTTCTTAAGGATGGGTTGGATTATACCCTCTTTCAACTGTGAGGGCACTATGCCCTCCAAGAAAGACTGGTTGATAAGCTGCGTGATGGGAGGAGCCAAGATGTAGGCGCATTCCTTCAGCAGTTTTGTGGGGATAATGTCATTTAGTGCTGTGCCATTGCGCAAAGCCCCAATGATATTCTTAGTCGCCTCGATGGAGATGGGTTCCAGGGTGAACTTACCCGATATAGGAGAATTACTATGGGTGTTGTGTGAGAGGCTGCAGGGGGGGCTAAGGGGGGAATTGTTTTGCTGAATGCTTTCACGGATTGCCTCAATTTTATTAATGAAGCAATCCGATAGTTCATTGCAAAATTCTTGTGTGTCTGTATTGGGGGCTTCAATACATCCTGGTTTCATGGTCTGAGTGACTATCTTGAAGAGTTCACGGGGGCGGCTTATGGCGCTGTTGATGGCCTCCGAAAAATTATTTTTCTTGGCTTGGAAAATTTATTTGTGGTATTTTCTTGTTGTCGCCTTGTAGATGGATAGGTTTAGCTCTGAAGAACTTCTTTTCCAGGCAGATTCGGCCCTTCTGCATTCTTGCTTCAGTAACGACAGCTGGTTGTTAAACCAGCTGCAGTTGTTTTTCCAGATGCGGGTTTTGCGTTTCGGCGCTACCACGTCGGCTGACTGTAGCATGGCCGAGTTTATGGCATCCAGTGTTTCAACAGCCGTTTGATGCGGTTGAGTTGTTTCTATTTTTTCCCTTTAAGTGGTTTTGAAGAGTTCCGAGTGGAGCTTCTTCTGACATCTAGTCCAGTGTGTTGTCACTGGATTTGATGTTTTTGTTGCGGGGGGAATTGTGGAAATAATGAATTTAATTGCATGGTGGTCTGTCCATGGCAACTTTTCATTTTCCAAAATTTTTATTTCCAGAGCTTGTCTGAAAACAAGATCAAGTGTGTGACCTGAAGCATGTGTGGGTCCACATACTAGTTGCTGTGACCCTAAATTTACCAGGTGGTTAATACAGGCATCGGCAATGGGGTCTTGTGAGGAATTGGCCCAGAGGTTGAAATCCCCGAGCAGCAAAAAATGTTTGCTGTTGAGGGTGTAAGTGGAGAAGAAATCCGTCCATGATGATAGCGGCTGCGATTTTGGGCCGGGTGGCCTATAGCAGAGCAGAATATGGATGGTCTCCTTTGAATTTGTTTGCAGTTGTACCGTAAGGGTTTTCATGAATGGAAGAGGATTTTGAAGGACTGGTTTGGTGATTGCAAGCTGAGTCTTGCAAATCACTGCCAGGCCCCCTCCTCTTTGCCCTATTCTGTTTTCCGTTATAATACGTTAGTTTTCTGGCACCAGTTCTCCTAGAATGGTGTTACAGTCGGCTGTAAGCCAGCTCTCTGTAATGAACAGGCAGTCTAGATCATGTTGTAGAATGAAATCATGGATTTCAAATCAGTGTTTTACTGCCGATCTTGTGTTGATCAAAGCACATGAAATGTGCTTAGGCTGGGGTAAACGGCTAAAATTTTTGACCGTCGATCGTCGATCGATCCTCAAAAGTTGCTCAATTCTTAGGGTCTTTTTGGTGATGGCTGGCAGTATTGCGGCGAAACGCCTCAGATTCCAAATGGTTTCTGCGGAGTACCGCAGATTAGCCATGGTCGCCATTCACCGGGGGAAAAGTTGTTTTTTATGGTGGCGATGAAGAGAGGATTCGGTGAATCCTCCCGGCTTGGTCCAGAGGAAGGCAAAAAAAACCTAACCGTGCTATGCCAATTTGCTTTGGTAGGGGAAAAAATTCCTTCCTGATCCCTGAAAGGCGATCGGGCGAACCCCTGGATCAAGTGCTATTAAGTTGTGAAAAGGGGGGTGGGGGGAGAGCTGACACTGCTGCTGGGGTGTACCAAGATGGCCGCCGACCAGGAGCAGGACATGGGACCCAGGCTGGTGTGTAGCCAGCTGGGTGGATTGGTGAGCAGGGGGGGGGTACTGGTTGTTGAAGCCAGGGGTGGATGAGTCCTACAGGGGCTGGGGGTGAGCTCCTGGGGGGTTACTGATGGTGTTTTTGGCCGAGAGTGCGGCGCGCCGCTAGGCCGCGGATGAAGCCGCGGCCTTTCCTAAGATTCGGCGGCCGCGAATCAGCAGTGGCTGGCGCGGTTCAGGGGAGAAAAACGGGAAATAACGGAGAATAGAGGCGGGGAGGCACCGGGGGAGGGTTGCTTGGCTGGTGGGTGGTAATGTGGGGTAAGGAGAGGGAAAGAGGCCCCAGCGTTCAGCTGATCCGGTGGCTTATCCTGATAAGGACGGCCGCCAATCGGTTCCAGGGGAGGTGAAAAGAAAAGTAGGGCCTACCTGGGGAGGATGTCTGGAGAAGAGGGGCTCAGGAGGAGAAAAAATGATTCGCTTAGGTGTCCCAGAGCAGAGGCTTGGCCAGGAACTGGAGCTGGAGCACGGTTTGCAGGGCTGGGAGGGACACTGCCTGTCTAGCTGTCTGCCTCCTACGCCTGCCTGGAGCTATGACACACACGCTCCTACTCCTACTCCTAGGAGACGTGTGCCGCTGTGGAGCTCCTGTTGCTAATCCGTCTTTCACATCAAGTGATGCTTACTCATAGCTGATGATCCAGTCCAGGATCTTCTTCTATCCAGCGACTTTCAAGCAACTTTTGAGGGTTAATGTTCTAGTCTATGGCCCTCAAGTGGCACTATTTCTCCCATGTTCGAGTTCGGGTTTGGGTCAAGTTCGGGTCCCGAACCCGGACTTTTTTCCGAAGTTCCGCTGAACCCGCCAAACCCAAACATCCAGGTGTCCGCTCTTGGAAAACATGGGGACCGAATTGTCATGCAACGTTGATGTCCAAAGTTGCATGACACGTCGCACAAATGAATGATGCCAAAGGGGTTATACCATCGTTCTCCTCACATGTTATACTCACCTGCTCTGTTGCAGTGGATTTGCACAGAGCAGCCCAGATCCACCTCTTCCCAGGTCTCTAATCTATGCTCCTGGCCCCTCCTTCCTGACGAGTGCCCCCACAGCAAGCAGATTTCTATGGGGACACCCGAGCCGAGTCGCAGCTCCGTGTGTACATTCAAACATGGAGCCAGAGCTCGGCCCGCCCCCTCTCCCTCTGATTGGCTGACTGACTTTGATTGACAGCAGTGACAGCCAATGACACCGCTGCTGTGTCTCAGCCAATCAGAAGGGAGAGTCTTGGACAGCTGAGACACTCGTGGACATCTTTTTGACAGAGATGGGGCTCAGGAAAGTATTGGGTGGCTGAGAGGGGCTGCTGCACACAGAAGGTTTTTTTTTTTATCTTAATGCATATGCATTAAGATAAAAAAACCTTCTGACTTTACAACCCCTTTAAACCTGTCCAATACAAGTGTAGAACTTTCCCAGGAGGAGGTGCTGGTTAGTTTTTGGGTGGCACATTTACCTTGTGGCTCTCCAAATTCCTAGGGGTGTATAGTGCATATAGCAGTAGTAAAGGAATGTCGGAAACAGCTGTCTTTTGCTGTACTCTTTATTACCCAGCCAACAATAAACTGGTGATGAAAGGATAGAGTTGAAGGAAGAAGGAGAACAGCAGATTCAGTCGTAGTATTTGGAAACCATCCTGCTCCCACACGTAACACTTTCCGGACCACTCCTGCCTGAGTGGGCTTAGCATACCCGGACAGGCCTATCTCACTGACCTGGCAGCCGGAGTATCACTTAAACCTTTTTTTGGGAAAAGTCTTTACCACAGACCCTGCTGGAATGAACTTGAACTTGAGGAAACGACTCTGCCACAGACCCTTCTGGAATGGACTCAGGGAGAAACCTCTGACACAGGCCCTCACTGCTTACAATTTACGGAGACAACCCTCCTTAAGGAATTGCGCCTGGATCTCCTTCTAGTCGCTCAGGTACCGACTGACAGGTGATCAATCCTTCAGTGTCCGGTTACCTTGATCCCCGGTGGTCTGTCATAATCCTTTTGGATAGCCAGCCTCTCATTGGCCCTCTGCAGATGGACTCCCCACCGAATAGCTAAACCGTTTGGGATCTTTAAAAATGGGAACCCAGTCGATCACTAGGCCCCCGCCGCTGCTCAAATGTTTCGTACCAACATGGTCCCGGTACCGGGAATGCACGCCCCAGCCAGGTAGCTGCCACACTGGAAGAAGAACCCAGACTAATGGCGTCTGCCCAATTAACACCCTACCCCAGCATGCACAGCGAGGCTCAAACCTCCTGATTGGCTGCTGGGGAAAAAGCACCCAAACCTTGACTCCACTGGTGCCATCTACTGTACTGGGATGGGAAGAACACCCCAGTACAACAGGATGAGCCCACAGCAGAGCCAAGACAGAGACCTTGTTTTAAACATAACAATTTGGATCAGAGTCTACTAATACTCTGATCACCCTCTAAGTTTCTTTTTTTTTTTATTTATTTTTTTTATTTTATTTTTTTAAGTGTATTTTGTGCGTGAACTCGAGAGAGAGGAGCCGGACTGCAGGAGTTGGGAGTAGGCAGACCCTCCCCCCCGGGGCAATCGCCATCCTTCTCCATGCCCCCGGTGGCAATGGCGGGTGTGAGGGGGGGCCTCCCACTCACCCCGCCCTACCTGCTCCACTTGGGAGCCCAACTGGGGCCCAACAGGACCCCATCGGGGCAGAGGGACTCCCCCTATGAGGGAGTGAGGGGGCCTGACCCACCAAGCCAGCCCCATAGGTCCTTCGCCTCTCTTTAGGAGACCGCATGGCCAAAGTGCGTGCGTATTAAACCAATTTTTGTGTGCGTGCAAGTGTGGTGGTTTTTGTGGGGGGGGGGGGTGGGCGTACTAAGCACAGGCGTACCTTGCATAGCACACCCACCGGGAGCCGGGCTGAGACCACCAAACTCAATTCACATGTAGCCGAGACCGGGAGAAGTTCTAATCGCTCAGGAGAAACTATACTTAAAGCGGAGCTCCACCCAGGAAAACAACATTTTCCCATGTTGTTTAAAAAAATAAAATAAAAAAAACCTGAAAAAAAAAAAAATACTCACCCGAAATACCTGTTGCTATGCGGAAGTCCGTAATCTGCCTCACCTGCACCGCGGTCCGATTTCTTCTTCTCCTTCTCCTTGTGAATGGGGCGCGCTGCTTTCTGGGAACTGTGTGTGTTCTCAAAGAGCAGCGCGCCCATTCACAAGCCAGCGTGAGACTCACGCAGGCGCAGTAGGAAATGGGCAGTGAAGCCGTACGGCTTCACTGCCTGTTTCCCATAGTGTGGATGGCAGTGCAGGACCCGGAGCGATCGTGGGACGGGCATCGGGGGGCCCATCAGCGCGGGCAAGTAGGACAAAGTAAGTGTCCTTATTTAAAGTCAGCAGCTACACTGTTAGTAGCTGCTGACTTTAAAAAAAAAAAAAATCGCGGCTGGAGCTCCGCTTTAATAGGAACACTCCAGAAAATGAAATCAAGCCCTTTCAGCACATAAGAAGAGATAGAGAACCGGTCTAGGATGGAAGGCATATAAGCCACCATGGAGTCCATTTGGCTTCATAAATTGGAACTGTATCATGTGGTTTATGAAAAATTTGTTCTGACAGCCTAATATGGTCCATTCTTGAGAGGACCTGGGCGAAAGGGACTGTGGGAGACTTCCAATTGAAAGCCACAGCCCAAAGGACTGCAGTGCAGAGTGAATGTATCAATCGCCCCAGGGGTCTAGGGGTGTCCGGGATGTCTACAAACAGCAGACAATGCTTGTATGAAAGATCAACATGACCATCCACCAATCTGTCTACAAGATCCAAGGCCTCTTTCCAGACCGAGGAGACCTTCTCGCAATCCCAAAATATATGATAAAAGGTCTCCAGTGTCGGGCAACCCCTAAAGCAATTTGGGGAGGACTGGGGAAAGATCTGGTGAATGCGCTGGGGGGGTAAAATACCAACGGGTAAGAAATTTAATAGCAGTCTCTCTAAAGGACAGAGAGACAGTACACTTACAGAGATTCTGCCAGTTCGCCTCCCAGTCCTCCAACCCAACCCATACTCCAGACCCAACTCCGATTCCCGAACTAACCATATACTTTAAATTGACCCGAACCCGTTCACCAGCCATTGTGGCATATAGAGTAGATATCATACCCCCCTGTCTAGGTCCAGAATTACATAACGATTCGAAAGGGGAAGGAGAAGGGGATGGGGACTGTGCATAATGAGTCATGAAGAAATGCAGAATTTGGAGAAATCTATAAAATTCCCGAACAGGAGCACCCATGAGAGACTGCAGCTGGGAAAAAGAGATACATTTACCATCCTTCTGCAGATCCTCCAGGGTCGTCAGACCAGAAGAGATCCACCATCGGAATGAATCAGGGCAAGAAAAGTGCAGTGCGAATTTAAAGGATCACTAAAGGAATTTTTGTTTTTTTGCTGAAATGACTGTTTACAGAGTATAGAGACATAAAAGTTAACTGATTCCTTTTAAAAATGATTAAAAATAGATAAAAATCAATCATATAATATGCCTCTAGTTTCACTTTCGTTTTTAAACTGGTTTTGTGTTTCTGTGAAGTAGAGAGAGAGACAGAACAAAAACAAACAAATCCAGGGCAGTGTTTTGTTTTTAAATTGAATCCCAGGGCAGTGTTTTGTTTTTAAAATGAATCCGATTGGTTCTGAGGAGTTTTAGACACACAGCTTGGACCACAGTGAAAAGCTGCCATGAGATTTTTCATAAGGAGCCAGACAAGCAGGAAGTGTGGAGATCAGAGCAGAATTACAGTAACTTCAAAGCAAAAACGAACAATGAGAACATGAAAACAGCACTGCATTAAGGTAAAGGAAGCTATTTAGCTAAAAAAAAAAAAGAATTCCTTTAGTGATCCTTTAAGCTCTGTTTTTACAGCTAATTGACAAAGTAGTTGTTCAGCGTTTCAGGTCAGTTTTTGATTAGGATCTGGATTGCATCAGTATTGGGTCAGGATTTTACCTTGTTCACAACTGAATGTCGTGTGTGAATCAGAAGTGTTCCTATAGAAGATAATGTGCTTGCAATTGGCACCGTAATGCCCAGAAAACGCACGGGCAATGCGGAGTGCGAATGCAACGCACATACTGTATGTGAACCAGCCTCATTCAAACAAACGTATTTTAAGATGTCCTGCAAATTGGATGCGATGTAAGTCGTATCCAATTCACATAGGTGTGAACCCAGCCTTACTGTCTACATTGCAAAGAAAAGAAAGTAGTGTACATGCAGTGATTCCGGAAATCTAAAAGAAAACCTCTTTTCAGAAATAACAGTAAAACAAAGACAAACAATTATTCCATTATTCTGCAAGAACAAGCCTTTGTTTTTAGGCACAATAATTTTTTTACTTGAACAGATTAAAGACTTATTGAAATTAAAGGACTATTGAGGAACATATACAATTTCCTCTATCCCACATCTCTAACCCTCTTAATACACCTCCTGCAGATCTATACCTACCTCCTCTGTCTGTCTCCCACGCTGTCTATAGCCTGGTCAGGAGGCTGAACATTGTAGTTAAGCAAAACAAAAGCCTCGTACACATGACCGGGAATCTCGTCAGGAAAAAAACATTGTTTTTCTCGACAGGGATTCTTGTCAAGCTTGTCAAGCTTTTCTTGCATACACACTGTCAATTCTAAAATCTCGTCGGTCTAAAGCGTGGTGACGTACAACAGGTACAATGGCAGTATAAAGGGGAAGTTGCATTCCAATGGCGCCACCCCTTGGGCTCCTTTTGCTAATCTCGTGTTACTGCGTGTTAGTTAAAAGTTTTGTGAGAGACGATTCGCTCTTTTCAGTCTTCGTACTTTCAGATCATTTTCTGCTGTTCAGAATGCTGACGAATGTGCTATCTCCATTATGAACGCTAGTTTTACCAGAAGGAGTGCTCCCGTCTCATACTTGATTATGAGCATGCACGGTTTATTAAGACTCGGAAAAGCATACACATGAACGTTTTTCTCTTCGTAAACCAGCCCGACGAGAATTACGAGAAATAAATTGAGACTCCTGACGAGAAAATAGAGAGCAGGTTCTCTTTTTCTCGTTGAGATTAACGACAGTTTTCTCGAAGAGAAACCATACACACAAACGGTTTTCTTGGCAAAAATCTCTGCCAGCAGTTTTCTTGCTGTTTTCTTGCCGAGAAAACTGGTCGTGTGTACGAGGCTAAAGAGTGTAGGGTGCATGCAACATAGTTATACTAAATTATCTTGCTGTGTTTTTTCAGGCATTGCTTATTTCTTGGCATATGCATATTTGCCAACCTTTTAAAAAAAAATCCAGCGCTACCTTTTTTTTCCACTGCTGATCCAGAAAGCCATTGTAGGTGCAGAATGTACTTTAAAATGGGCATGGTTTTACAAGCAGCATATCGTTAACCTAATGCCATACTTTGATCAAACATACAGTATATAAGAGAGCTGTAGTTATAGGGCTAAACAAAAGTAAACAAAGACAATAAAACACTGGTAGAAACAGTAAGCATTTTAAACCCTGATCTCAAGGTTTTAAAGGGTTGCAGACCATATTTTCTAAACAATCATTCAAATCAGCTGAAAAAACTACTGTTGTTCTTTCAACACCCCTTGTCAACAGCATGTGTTTTGTTAAACTATATTTATAGCTTCTTCTGGATATACAGGCTAGGTGCATCAGCAGTCATATCCTCTGATGTGCAGTATTGATTGTCAATAACACCTTGCTCTTGATTGTCCCTCAGTAAGTGATACTTGATGTCAATGTGTTTGGTCCTAGGATTGACCCTTTCTGATTGCATACGTTTTATACATCCCTGGTTGTCTTCAGGAATGGGAATTAATTTTGACATCTCAATGTCCACAGAAAGTTGATGAATCCATATCGCTTTTTGACATGCGTGTGTTGCTGCAATGTACTCTGCTTTAGTTGAAGATAGAGCGAAACTTATGGACCTTGCTTTGTGCACTGGTCCAAATCATTTGGTGGAGGGGGGATTATGGTGTGGGGTTGTTTTTCAGGGGTTGGGCTTGGCCCCTTAGTTCCATTGAAGGGAACTCTTAAGGCGTCAGCATATCAGGACATTTTGGGCAATTTCAGAAACCAACATGACTGCACACCAGTGAACAAAGCAAGGTCCATTAAGACATAGATGAGCAAGTGAGTCGCGACCTTAACCTGATAGAACATCTTTGGGATGAATTATGCCGCGTACACACGATCGGTTTGTCTAATGAAAACAGTCTGATGGACCATTTTCATCAGACTAAACCGATCGTGTGTGGGCCCCATCGGTTATTTATCTATTGGTTAAAAAATTAGGAACTTGTTTTAAAATTATCTGATGGATAAAAAACGATCGTATGTAGGCACGTCCAGCGGTTAAAAATCCACGCATGCTCAGAATCAAGTCGACACATTCTTGGAAGCATTGAACTTCATTTTTTTCAGCACGTCGTTGTGTTTTACGTCACCGTGTTCTGACACAATCGTTTTTTCATTTACAACAAATTTATTTAAACCGTGAGGCTTTATTTCTGTCTGGATTCAGATTTAGATGTGGAGGCTCAGAGTGATGAAAGTCTACGCCTCTTGGCAATCTGTTCCTGGTGCTTCTCCTTTGCTTCCTTTGTTCTCTTAGCAAGGAGCTTGGCATACTCTGATGCTTCCTCCTTATTCTTCTGAGTACGCTGCTTCTTCAGGGTGATACGTCTGCGCTTGTGTTGAAGAACTCTAGGCGTTAAAGACGCTGGATCTTTGCCTCCACTGATGCACACTACATATCCCTTCTATTCCTCACCCAAAGGAATAGCTGAAACTTCTGTGGCCATGCGTTTCTCATAAAAAGTACGCAGCTTGCATTCATCGTCAGCTTCAATCAGCTTCTGGCAGCCAGTGGCTGGGAAATAGATATTAAGCTTCATATCTGCACAGCCTATCCCAGGTCCCCCGCTGGAAAGAGCGATTGTTTTTTTTTTAACTGATGGTGTGTAGGCACGACTGATCATCAGTCAGCTTCATCGGATAACTGATGGAAAAGTCCATCAGACCGTTTTCATCGGATTGACAGATCATGTGTACAGGGAATTAGAGCAGAGACTGTGAGCCAGGCCTTCTTTTCCACATCAGTGCCTGACCTCATAAATGCACTTCTGGAAGAATGGTCAAACATTCCCATAGACACACTCCTAAACCATTGTGGAGAGTCTTCCCAGAAGAGGTGAAGCTGTTACAGTTGCAAAGGGTGGGACAACTCAATATTGAACCCTACGGACCAAGACTAAGATGCCATTAAAGTTCATGTGCGTGTAAAGGCAGGCACCCCAATACTTTTGTTAATATAGTGTGTGTGTGTGTGTATATATATATATACACACACACACACACACACATGTGTGTTTTAGCTTTGAAGAGCACACCATAATGCAATAGTCTGCATACACCAATGTGAATACAGTAATAGCATACAGTATATTCAATGTAAAAACAGGTAATATCATCAGAGGCCAAAAGGATTCCTTGTATTCCATGTACTGTTCACATGTATTGTGCACCTTGGTATATGTAATTATTAATAAAGATCCCTTTAGAAGAATGTTGCAGCAAAGTCCTTGATTTAGAGGTGTATAAATTCCAAAAAGTATATTGGAAACAGAATTTGACAAGCCCACAGTTCTATGCCAGTTTAAACACATATTAACAGGTTGGCAAGGGTTCCTCTTAACAGGGCTGAGTTGTATATAATAGCAGTGGTGCACAAAGCAAGAACATGACGCAACCACACTTTAAACCCAACCTGTAAAAATATTTATTGAACAAAAACGTAAATGGTCAACTCTAAAACCTCAAATACAGATCTTTTTTTCCCAAATGTGTATGTTTTCAGTGTGTACATTTTTCTTGTGTATTCTAAGATTGGCTCACAGAAAGGCCCATTGATGCTAGGAGTTAATAGAGCTTTCTTGTTGTGTAGCTACAGACTGTGAGAAAGTCAGTAGATTTTTCTGAATATGCAGTATTTTCAGTAAATAGATTTCTTATGTTTTCTACTTGGTGTGTCCTTTGTCAGGCCTTCAAGGTTGATAGGAAATCCATGCTGCTTTTCTGTGATGCTGATTTCTGTCAGTAGACCTTGTTTTAGGAACAGATGTTTTTTTCTTCAGTTTTCACTGAGGCCCTCTATCAGACTCCCAGACCTGTTTGGAACTCTTCTTTGGCCTTGACACACACCAGTGTTGGATCTTGTCTTCAGGATCAATAAATCAGTTCAAATAATTTCTGTTGCCAGATCACTACAGCCCTTTGTTAATTTAAAGTGTACTTAAAGACCAAACTTTTTCAGTTTTTGATTTGTAGACAGAGGTTATTTCCCCTCTCAGGGCTCGCGCTACCGTTTGGCGAACTAGGCAGACTTGTATTTGGGTGCACTGCCACCTAGGGCACATCCAAGGCCTCTGATTTCTCTACTCTCCACTGGATTCTCCACACAGTCCGCTGTTTCCCACACACTGATGCCCCGTACACATGTGCAGGATTTCTGATGGGAAAAGTTCCCGTCGGAAATCCAGAGGGGAAAGCCGAGAACCTGCTCGGGCAGTCTTTCCCCCTACACACGGCCGGTTTTCCCGACAGGAAAACTGCGATGGAGCTTTGGTCGGGAATCCTGGCCGTGTGTATGCATCATCGCAGTTTTTCCCATAGGAAAACTGCCAAAAACCGCTGGGAAAAAGTTTGGCGGGGAAAAAAGAGAGCTGGTTCTCTTTTTTTGTCTGGCGGTTTTTGGGCAGTTTTCCCATTGGAAAATCTGCAAGGAGCATACACTCAGCCAGGATTCCCAGCCAAAAGCTCTCCTCTCAGTTTTCCCGTCAGTATAAGCCGATGTTCTGCATACTTCTGCAGGATTGGATGATGTTAGCCGGAGACTAAGCCATCTCCTGCAGCCAATCCATGAAGAAGAGAAATCCACCCAATGACATCACTTTCTCCAAGCTCCCCAGTCTCCATTTGAAGCTAACCTTGGTAAGGAGGTGAGAAAGCACCCCTGCATAGGCTTCCTTTGCCAATATGTTAAGAAATGTATTAGTAGTTGGACTTAGACTGCAAATCATATGCTTTTTTTTATATAATGGTATCATCATGATAAAATCAAAAAACATTGTGATCACCCTACCCCAGTTTTTCCTGGCAGGGAGCTGAAAAGCAGCCCTGCATAGGCTGAATTTGCTGAGATCTGAGATCCTTCAGTATTTGCATTGAAAAGTATTTGTTATATTTGTTTTATATTTGGTTAATACAGTTAATTTATTTATATATATATATAGGTGCTACAGCGCTACTAATAATTAATAATTATAGCACACAATTAATAAACAAATGATAAAGCTGCAACTGAAGGGTGAACCAAACCAAAAAGACAAAAACATATATTATATTGCGCTAAAATCAACAAATTGTATAATGAAGGGGGAGGAGCTTTAGTGACGGGATGCACCGATGTGCCGAATGAGGAACCTGATGTACTGAGCAGCATACACATCGTTTTAGCCTGAGGATTTGTGAGTGCTATCACTGCATTGTGGTTGATCATTCACTCATGCAGTATTATGCTATGTTATTTTTCTCATTTTTTTCCTGCATATACCTTGTGAGCATTTGAGTGCTGGTGAAACGCGCACCCTGACTTGATCCTTGACTTTTGGTGGTATCAATGCAAGTGATTATCAGTCCGATCACCTGAGACACAGTGCCTGTGTGGTGTGGGAGTGTGCCCCTGGGCTCTGAGCAATCCAAAAACTTGACCCATGTGCTTTATCCATTCCTGAGCTCTGCACATTATTGTATACACTATAGCCCGGATTCACGTAGAGAGGCGTATCTTTGTGCGGGCGTAGCGTATCTTCTTTACACTACGCCGCCGCAACTTAGAGAGGCAAGTGCAGTATTCACAAAGCACTTGCTCCATAAGTTGCGGGGGCGTAGCGTAAATTGGCCAGCATAAGCCTGCGTAATTCAAAGTAGGAAGGAGGTGGGCGTCATCTATTTAAATTAAGCGTGACCCCATGCTAATGAATGGCCGGTCGAACTGGGCATGCGCGCGCACAGTGCTTTAACTGGGCCGGAACGCGGCGGTACTCAGTACCGCCACTTCCAAAAATGGCCCTGGAGAGTACCAGCACCTCTCAGTGCCCCCAGTACGTGCGTTTCCCGTACCGGAACGCAGCACCAGGCGGCACTTTCAGGGGAGCGGCAGCCCGCGGCCATGGAAAAAAAAGGGCACGCCGCGCTGTGATACATGTCCCGCCCTCCTCCTCCTCCTAGCTCGTGTGATAGAGCCAGTGTGCTGTCTGTCACACAAGCTGGACTAGAGGAGGGGGGCGGGACATGTATCAGCGCGCGCGCCAGAACTGTTACCGTGGAGAGAGGAGAGGAGAGGAAGAACTGCCTTCAGAATCAGAACTGCCTTCAGAACTGTGAGTACTACTGCAATGAGTACACACTACACTGTACACGTGTGAGGGGGAGGAGAGGGAAGACAGGGAAGAGGGCTGCTGATGGGGACACACACTCTGGTCTGATGTAAGGAGGTGCTGATGGGGGACACTCTGATGTAAGGAGGTGCTGATGGGGACACTCTGATGTAAGGAGGTGCTGATGGGGACACTCTGATGTAAGGAGGTGCTGATGGGGACACTGATGTAAGGAGGTGCTGATGGGGGACACTCTGATGTAAGGAGGTGCTGATGGCGGACACTCTGATGTAAGGAGGTGCTGATGGGGACACTCTGATGTAAGGAGGTGCTGATGGGGACACTCTGATGTAAGGAGGTGCTGATGGGGACACTCTGATGTAAGGAGGTGCTGATGGGGACACTCTGATGTAAGGAGGTGCTGATGGCGGACACTCTGATGTAAGGAGGTGCTGATGGGGGGGACACTCTGATATAAGTAGGTGCTGATAGCGGACACTCTGATGTAAGGAGGTGCTGATGGCGGACACTCTGATGTAAGGAGGTGCTGATGGCGGACACTCTGATGTAAGGAGGTGCTGATGGGGGACACTCTGATGTAAGGAGGTGCTGATGGGGGACACTCTGATGTAAGGAGGTGCTGATGGGGGACACTCTGATGTAAGGAGGTGCTGATGGGGGACACTCTGATGTAAGGAGGTGCTGATGGGGACACTCTGGTGTAAGGAGGTGCTGATGGGGGACACTCTGATGTAAGGAGGTGCTGATGGCGGACACTCTGATGTAAGGAGGTGCTGATGGGGGACACTCTGATGTAAGGAGGTGCTGATGGGGGACACTCTGATGTAAGGAGGTGCTGATGGGGACACTCTGATGTAAGGAGGTGCTGATGGGGGACACTCTGATGTAAGGAGGTGCTGATGGCGGACACTCTGATGTAAGGAGGTGCTGATGGCGGACACTCTGATGTAAGGAGGTGCTGATGGGGACACTCTGATGTAAGGAGGTGCTGATGGCGGACACTCTGATGTAAGGAGGTGCTGATGGGGGACACTCTGATGTAAGGAGGTGCTGATGGGGACACTCTGATGTAAGGAGGTGCTGATGGCGGACACTCTGATGTAAGGAGGTGCTGATGGGGGACACTCTGATGTAAGGAGGTGCTGATGGGGGACACTCTGATGTAAGGAGGTGCTGATGGGGACACTCTGATGTAAGGAGGTGCTGATGGGGGACACTCTGATGTAAGGAGGTGCTGATGGCGGACACTCTGATGTAAGGAGGTGCTGATGGCGGACACTCTGATGTAAGGAGGTGCTGATGGGGACACTCTGATGTAAGGAGGTGCTGATGGCGGACACTCTGATGTAAGGAGGTGCTGATGGCGGACACTCTGATCATCAGAGTGTCCGCCATCAGCACCTCCTTACATCAGAGTGTCCGCCATCAGCACCTCCTTACATCAGAGTGTCCCCATCAGCACCTCCTTACATCAGAGTGTCCGCCATCAGCACCTCCTTACATCAGAGTGTCCGCCATCAGCACCTCCTTACATCAGAGTGTCCCCATCAGCACCTCCTTACATCAGAGTGTCCCCCATCAGCACCTCCTTACATCAGAGTGTCCGCCATCAGCACCTCCTTACATCAGAGTGTCTGCCATCAGCACCTCCTTACATCAGAGTGTCCCCATCAGCACCTCCTTACATCAGAGTGTCCCCCATCAGCACCTCCTTACATCAGAGTGTCCGCCATCAGCACCTCCTTACATCAGAGTGTCCCCCATCAGCACCTCCTTACATCAGAGTGTCCCCATCAGCACCTCCTTACATCAGAGTGTCCCCCATCAGCACCTCCTTACATCAGAGTGTCCGCCATCAGCACCCATCCACCTCAGAGCCTTATTGTATGTATAACCTGCTGGGACTTGTAGTTCTCCAATCTCCATGAGCCCCAGGAGAAGATTGAGAACTACAAGTCCCAGCAGTCTTACTAAAATGACAGGCTCTGAGGTGGATAGATGTCTGGACAGTGACAATTGGTGACACAGTGGTGACAATTGGCATGGTACAGTGACTGCATTTAAAGGCATGGCACAGTGGTTGCGTTTGTTGGCATGGCACAGTGGTGACAATTGATGACACAGTGGCTGCATTTGATGGCATGGCGCCCTGTAATTGGGCATATGTGTTCATGCGTTAGAGCCGGGGGGGGGGGGGGGGGCGAAAAAAAAACGTTCTGCCCCGCGGGGGGGGGGGGGGGGGGAACCGGCGCCTAATAGAGTACCGGCACCTCTTTTGGTCCACTTAAAGCACTGCGCGCGCATGCTCAGAATCACATCGCATATACTCCCTAAGAGACATTGGCGCAGTGCCTACAAAGTGATCGTCACTTACGCATAGCCCTATTCACTTAGTACTACGTAAACGGCGTACGCAGTGTAAAATTTGACGGCGTCATTCCCTGGCCCATACCTTTGCATTAGCTGCGCCTGCTATAGCAGGGGTAACTTTGCGCCGGACGTAAGCTTTATGCAAATCGCGTATATAAAGCAGCCAGGCGCATCTACGTTCGTGAATTGGCGCATCTTACTAATTTGCATATTTATAATGGGAACGCCGAATGCGTCCAGCGTAACAATGCCCCCACCATACGCCGGCGTAGGCAAGTTACGTCGGGCGGCTGAAGCCTTGTTTTATGGCTTTTTTAGCTTTGCGAATCGGCGTAACAATACGACGGCGCCATAGGTGTGCACAGCCTATTGCATTAGGGTGTGCACCCTGAAGCTCAAACACGCACTTTCTCTGTAACCTCAGCTGCACGGGACAGTGTATGAATGGGAAGTGTCCTGTGCTGAGCGGCTTCCTCTTCCAGAGAGGCTGGTCCATAAGGGGTGCAGGGGCGTTGCCCCCCTAGTTTGCATACAGGGATACATGCGGGGTGCTGGACTCATAGGTTTCTATGAGTTTTTTTTTCAAGCCACTTGATTGGAGCCTGAGGCTCTAATTGGAACTAATAAGGTTGGGCTGGAGGCGCAGACCACTGTGCCCCAAATCCACCTTCTTGTGACACTAGCAAATCAATATTCTGTGTGACTGTGGAGTGGTGAGTGTGCCTCTGGGCGGGAGTTGTTTGTTTGCCGCCCCCCTCAAAAAAAGTTTAGCATCAGCCACCACACACATTTTACTATACTTCAGCTATGATTGAACACAGGGTGTGAGTGTGTTCGCTATCATTTAGAAAAGGAGGGGAGCGGTAAATGACATATTAATTACCCCCTTCCCCCACTCTCCATCTTTAAACAACACGGGGGGGGGCAGGCAGTAGGGGGAATCGGCACCACACCGAGTGATTAGGGTCTATGGACAGCGCACATTTGTACTTACGCCGGCGTATCTATAGATACGCCGGCGTAAAACGTTTGTGAATCCGGGCCTATGTTGTGTATTCAATACTCCTGGACACTAAACTCTGCTTGCTGGGCTCTGTGTGACATGCTCCTGATCACTGCATGCTTTATATTGCACAACAATTAATGGTTGCTGACTATGCAATGAAATTCTTCTTCTTTGTAGGCTGTGTGCAGAAAAGCATACATAAATGTCACGTCACTGATCGCTGCTCCCAATCAGAGGGAGCAGAAGATCAACGTTCAGCCGTTCCGTGACCCGATTGCAGGACACCGGCAGACATCGAGTCCGTGGGTCCCGCGTACACGCATGCCCACTAGGTGGCAGATTCAAAGCAACGTATATATATATATATATATATATATATATATATATATTGCTTTGCCTGCCTGTGTCATTCTGCCGATGTATAAGTGCGTGAGGCAGTCGGCAAGTGGTTAAACCGTGCTGCGATTTGTATTGTATGTGTCTTTTAGACTCTTAGGCGGCGTACACACGACCGAGAAACTCGTCGGGCGAAACACATAGTTTTCCCCGTCGAGTTCCTAGTTCGGCAGTTAAAAAACTAGTCGAGCCAAATTTTCCCATTGCCCAGCGAGGAAATAGAGAACATGCTTTCTTTTTGGCTCGGCGAGTTTCCCGACGAGTTTCTCGGCGAAAAGTGTACACACGACCAGTTTCCTCGGCAGAATACGTCTCCCATCGAGTTTCTTGCTGAATTCTGCCGAGGAAACCAGTCGTGTGTACGCGGCCTAACTTGTGGCACAGTAATAAAAGCATATTTGTTGGGAACAAGGACTGTGGCCTATGTAACCTTGTACACAGTGAGTAGGCTCAAATTGTAAGCCCCTCCCACTGTTTGCACAATTTAGCCACATCCACATCTCACCGTGGAACACACCTAATAATTCTCCCCTGGGTGAACTCCTTGCCCTAGGAAAAATATCTCTGACCCAGAGCCTATGTGTGCCCTCTTTCAGACAATCAAGGTTATTTTGTACTACATGGTGCTCTTCTATGGTCCTTAGACATCCTGTCATTCGATTTTTGGAGACATTTGTAGATTTGTTTCCCCTGAATAAAGATTAGTGATGAGCGGAATACGCCATATTCGATTTTGCGATATTTCGCGAATATTTCGAAGATTCGCAATTTTTTTTTTTAAATATCACGAATATTCGATATTAACGAATATTCGTGATATTTAAAAAAAAAAAAGTATTCTGTAGGTGAAGATTTGGGCACTTCGAAGAGAAGTTTACAAAAAATATATCTTTATTAGTGTTGCTCACGAATATTCGCATTGCGAATATTCGCTACGAATATTGCATATTCGAGTATTCGCGAATATCTCGAATATCGCGGCGAATATTCGCTATTTCGAATATTCGTATTTTTCAAATTTCGCAATCAATTTCGCATTCGCGAATTTCGCAATGGCGAAATTTCGCAATAGCGAAATTTCGCATTTTTTTTTTTTTTTTTATAAAATATCACGAATATTCGATATTTACAAATATTCGGTATATTTTATAAAAAAAAAAGCGAAATTTCACATATGCGGTCGCGAATATTCGTAAATATCGAATATTCGTGATATTTTATAAAAAAATAAGCGAATGCGAAATTGATTGCGAAATTTGAAAAATACGAATATTCGAAATAGCGAATATTCGCCGCGATATTCGAGATATTCGCGAATACTCGAATATGCAATATTCGTAGCGAATATTCGCAATGCGAATATTCGTGAGCAACACTAATAAAGATATATTTTTTGTAAACTTCTCTTCGAAGTGCCCAAATCTTCACCTACAGAATACTTTCCTGAAGTGTTAACAAACGCAGATATTTTTTATGGCTATTTATATTTCACCTCACTTCCACTTGTGTATTTTCAAATCAAGGGCCACCCTCTTTATCATAAAAAGGTTACACACAGCTTCAAGTCAAGATTCACACATTTCTCTAATTGTATTTAATTAGTAAATGTGTTAATCCTGGGTAAAAGGTGCATGGAGCTTGTGTGAAAACAAGTATAAATAAATCCTTTAATGCCCATCTCTTTCACTGCCAACCCTTTTGCCTAAATTCCAAATTGGAACGCTGTAATAGTGCTTTCTTATCATGTATGCACTTTCTAATAACCCTTTTATGACCAGTTATTGATGCCTAGACAAATTTAGCCCATTTTAGTTCTGAGCATAGGTATGTGCAGCCTATTGCATTAGGGTCTGCACCCCAAAGCTCAAACACACTACTGATCACTCAGTGTGTTCATTCAGAAAGGGAAGGGGCTGATAAATACATATTTACCAGCCCCTTCCCACATTTATAAAACATCCCTGCAGCAATTATCTGGCAGGAGAGCAAAGGAGGGAAGCCAGTAGTTCTGCAGGGGGAAGGAGAGGGGAGCCAGGGCAGTAGGTGGAATCTGTGCTGCACACAGTGATTAGGGTGTGCCTGGGCACACTCGGCACACCCTGTGCGCATGCCTATGGTTCTGAGAGATGCATCTACTGAGACAGAAGTAACTGGGCATTAGATCTGTTGCCATTAATCTGTCTCTTCATCATAGCCACCCTGCTTCTGCAATCCCATAGCAGGTCAATCCTGAGGACTGTGATCTGGTGAAAAGATTTCTCTGACACTAGGGTCACTAACCCATAACTCTTTGTTGCAGGATGAAGATGGGCAATGTAATTTCTGTGTGCATGTGAAAGTGTTACATTATCTGCGGCTACCCCATAGCTGAAGAGTAACACTGAGGGACCGGAAGTAACAGTGGTGACAGGGTGGTGACTGGACCTGTCATTGCTGGAGGAGGCACTTTGTGGGGTAAGAGAGCCATTATGTGCAAGTTTACTTATTATACCTGCACATTATGGCAAGAATCCAACTTCCACACAACAGACGTTATTCCTGCTTTAATCACTTGAGATCCGCGCTATGGACAAAAGACGTCCACAGCGCGGCTCTCAAGTGCCGGGTTGACGTCTTTGGATGGCATGTTATTGTAATTCCCTGTGCGCGCCACTGGGTGGCGCGCAGCGGGAAAAAACAGTGCAAGGAGCATCGCTGAGGTGCCGATGCGTGTGCCTGGCGGCTGCGATGTCCGATGTCGGCGGTGACAGCAGGGAGCGGTGACAGCAGGGACGTGGAGCTCTGTGTGTAAACACAGAGCTCCACGTCCTTGTCAGGAAGAGGAGACAGATGCTGTGTCCCTTGTACATAGGGACACAGCATCGGTCACCTCCCCCAGTCAGTTCCCTCCCCCCACACAGTTAGAACACACCCAGGGAATACATTTAACCCCTTCCTCAACCCCTAGTGTTAACCCCTTCAATGGCAGTCACATTAATACAGTAATTAGTGCATATTTATAGCACTGGTCGCTGTATAAATGTGAATGGTCCCAAAAATGTGTCAACAGTGTCCGATGTGTCCGCCGTTATGTCGCAGTCCCGATAAAAATCGCAGATCACTGCCATTACTAGTAAAAAAAAATAGTAAAAAAAAAATCATAATTCTGTTCCCTATTTTGTAGGCGCTATAACTTTTGCGCAAACCAGTCGCTTATTGCAATTTTTTTTTATTTTTTTTACAAAAATACGTAGAAGAATATGTATCGGCCTTAAAGCGGAAGTAAACCCATCGATTTAACAGTTTCAAAAAGCAGTTAAATTTCCGGCATGCCGGGATTGCCAACTGTCACATTGGTTGTGCTCTCAACCAAACTGTCAAACCATCCAATGGCTGGTGTCATAACTGATCACATGTGCAGCACCACGGCAGTTGAAGATTAAACAGAGGCCAAGATGGCAGCTTCCTTGGCTGTAAATGATAGAAGGGTTTACTTCCACTTTAACTGAAGTTTTTTTTTAATTGGGATATTTATTATAGCAATAAGTAAAAAAAAATATATATATATTTTTTTTAAATTGTCGCTCTTTTCTTGTTTATAGCGCAAAAAATAAAAACCGCAGAGGTGATCAAATACCACCAAATTAAAGCTCTATTTGTGGGGAAAAAAGGACGTCAATTTTGTTTGGGAGCCATGTCAAACGAACACGCAAATGTCAGTTAAAGCGACACAGTGCCGGAAGCTGAAATTTCACCTGGGCACAAAGGGGGTTTATGTGCCCAGTAAGCAAGTGGTTAACAGTGAGTGGTCATTAGAGGTGGTGTTAAAATGATGCATGAGATGAAATACAGATCCCAAAGAGACAAAGGTTTGCAATACGTAAATGTTTCATAACTACAAGTTTATTTCTGTGAATTGAACATTTTGAATGTGAGGTACCAAAGGCATATACAATTACTCAAGCAGCTTTGGGAGTTTATGCTGAAGTATAGGAGGCTGTTAGATGTTGGACTGCATGCTAGCTGGTTTCCCACGGCAGTAAATCTAGGTGTTAATTGCTTGTATTTAGGGATTTCTGTAGCTCCTCATTTTAAAAACAATATTCTAATTCCTAATGAGAGCAGAATATTTAACATGTAATTATGAAAGAAGGAAACTCCAGTGAAAAGTTTTATGCGGAAGGCATGAGTTATTTTGTATCACCATAAAACCGTCAATTTCAAACCTAGAACCCCCAAGGTTATCATAGTGAGATCCTGTATCAAGAAACCTGATCTTTCTGTGTACAGTGTGTATCAGAGAAGAGAATTCTCATTAAAAGTATTTGCATATAAGCCCTTAATGCAGGGGGGAATCCATGCATCATATTGTTCTAGGGTGCCTCCCCCCCACCTGTTTTCTTTCTCTTTTAGTTGAGAGGATCTCTGCAAACCCGTACCCAGGCATATTGGCATATTGCACCTCATGCTTCCTCTCAAAATTAAATGTCACTTTACTTTGCAAGAGCATTGTACTGCTTGTTTTATGGCCATGGACTTTATCTGTCATTTGCAAAAAGATTTCTCTGTACAGGTGGTCGGGAGGATAATTATACAGCATGCCGTGCACCCCTGCAAAACCACTTTTCCCCAGAGCCTGCAGCCCACCCACACTGGGTTGGTAGGCTCTTTAGAGGATAGTAATAGACAGGGCTTTTTTTCAGGGGAAACTTGGTAGAACTCAGTTTCACCACCTCTGGCTCAGACCCTTTGGTGTCTGCTCATCACAATCACTTATTAACACAGAAGTCAGGTTTCTGTGTTTACAAGTGACACTCTCTGTGTTACCCACCTGAACTCTGCACTCTGTATGTAATGCAATCCTGGAATTTAATGCCCCTTTAAGACCCACCTATTGTTTTGTGAAATTTGACTGACCACACCCACTATTTGATGTAATTTGGAGGGTGTGTGTAGAGGATAGGGGTTTTGGAGGGTCATGCTTGAGCTCCAGCACCTATTGTTTGAGAAAAAAAGCCCTGGTTATAGAAATGGGCAGAGCTCTGTTTGAAACATGGAACTAGACAAAGTCCGACGTTGCAATCTGGGCAATAGTACCTGGTTTCTTTTCGAACTTTGTTTCCATTTCCATCCTTCTTGGAACAGCAAACGACGCACATCCTGGTAGGCGCTAACTTTCGTGCAGTTGGCGGTCCAAAGTCTACAAAATGACGACCTGTCAGGCGCTCTGGTCAACAGAGCGTCGTCCGGGTCTGTTAGCAGACACTGATGGCGTCGGGTGGTTGATAAAAATCTGCTCAGCCACCTATCATATAAAGTCGCAATGAACAAGAGGTGTGTTCGTGTTTGCTTTATAAAGAATATAGGCGCTCCAAAGACATTGTTCAAGGAGATGCCTGAAAATCTTTTTGTAGTATTATTTCTGTTGTTTGTGCATCGCCGGGTAAAATGTCATTGCCTGATCGGCTCGGTCGACACTCCCCATCGTGTGATTGTAGTCGATCACGACTTGTGGCTTCAGCACATCTTTTCCGTGTTTTGTGCGGACCATGGTAGTGCGGGTGCTGTGCACGGTGCTCATAAGACACACATCCTTTTTGTCTCTCCATCTCATTGCCATAATTTTACCCTTTTGGAAGGCAACCATCTCTCCTTTTTTTAGTTTTTTCTTGCCAAACGTAGATGGCATGTCACGCCGGTTTGGCCTCACGGTACCATACCCATCTGTTTTGTTGAGGAGCAGAACCTCATAAAGTTCCGGTGACGTATAAAAATTGTCTGTAGTCACGCAATATCCCTGGTTCAGTAATGGGTCCAGCAGTGAAAGGACAGACGATGTGGCCATCCCATAGCGGTTGTACCTGGGATTGAACTTGGTACCTTTCCCGGTGTAAATTACCTCATTCCAAATATATCCGGTGGAAGATTCACATAGCATATAACATTTTATGCCAAAGCGCGCTCTTTTGGATGCAATAAATTGGATCCAGCTCACGCGACCCTTGTAGGCCATCAGACTTTCGTCCACACTGACATCCCTTTCTGGCACGTAGGTCCGCTGGAAGTTGGCGACAATCATCTGGCACAACTCCCAGATTTTTTTAGCTTGGGCGCAGGATGCGTGGCCTCATCAAACTCTTCGAAGTCTACGTTTTTCATAATAAATGAAAAGTGATATTCGGACATCACAGTCCCAAAAAATGGCGTGGCCAGCATCTTGTTGGTGGTCCAGTACCATTTCTGGAGCGGTTTGCCCACCACCCCCTGAAGGATGATGAGTCCTAGCAGGGGCGGACTGACAACTCATGGGGCCCCCGGGCAATAGGAGATTATGGGGCCCCCAGGCTTAGAGATGGCCGCCATCTTTTTTTAATGCAACATGAATGTGGGCAAACCCATGCGGAGAGGCACCAAGCTCCGTGACATGCTGAGTGGCTTAGAGCTGGTGACCCGCTAAATTCACCAGAAGCCTCTCATGGGCAAACAATTGCAGCCTCACTGTGCCCCATGAAATGCAGCCAACTGTGTCCCATCAAATGCAGCCAACTGTGTCCCATCAAATGCAGCCCACTGTGCCCCATCTAATGCAGCCCACTGTGCCCCATCTAATGCAGCCAACTTTGCCCCATCTAATGCAGCCACTGTGCCCCATCAAATGCAGCCAACTGTGCCCCATCAAATGCAGCCAACTGTGCCCCATCAAATGCAGCCCACTGTGCCCCATCTAATGCAGCCAACTTTGCCCCATCTAATGCAGCCAACGGTGCCCCATCTAATGCAGCCACTATGCCATCAAATACAGCCAACTGTGCCCCATCAAATGCAGCCAACTGTGCCCCATCAAATGCAGCCCACTGTGCCCCATCAAATGCAGCCCACTGTGCCCCATCTAATGCAGCCAACTGTGCCCCATCAAATGCAGCCAACTGTGCCCCATCAAATGCAGCCAACTGTGCCCCATCAAATACAGCCAACTGTGCCATCTTAGTGGCAGGTCAGGCAGTGGATGATGGCGGTGAGATGTGGGACGGGCAGCGGCGAGCATGAATCTATACATTCTACATAGAGGGGGTGGTACCCTTAATGGATGGACAGCTCCCTGGTATACACACACACACATGCACAGTATACATACACAGTGTGTGTGTATATATATATATATATATATATATATATATATATATATATATATATATATATATAGTGAGAAGTGCCATGCTTTTGGGAGAAGGATGTGCTAAACTTCTCCAATCTCTGCTACATCTCCCTACTCATCACCTGCCCACCAGTACACAGGCACAGCCTCCTCTCCTGTATTACCACATGCTATGTCTGTAAGCTGCTGGGCACTACAAGTACCAGCATGGCAGAAGGGGCAGCAGTGTGTTCTATCAGGATGATTTTTGGGAAAAAAGTGCTGGTGTGTGTATATATAGATAAATCATCCTGATAGAACACACTGCTGCTGCCCTGCCCCTTCTGCCATGCTGGTACTTGTAGTGCCCCAGCAGCTTACAGACATAGCATGTGGTAATACAGGAGGAGGAGGCTGTGCCTGTGTACTGGTGGGCAGGTGATGAGTAGGGACATGTAGCAGAGATTGGAGAAGTTTAGCACATCCTTCTCCCAGAAGCATGGCATTTCTCTTACACACAGAAAAACAATCTAACAGCAAGAGGAGTCCTGCTACACAGCCTCCCCCCTCCCCAGGGCATGACTAGCGTAGTTTCAATGGGCACCCATCACTTTAAACCTACCCCCCCCCCCCATATCAATAACTTTACCTACCCCCCATATCAATCCCTTTTTAACCACCCCCCCCCTTTTTCCCCCCATGCCCCCTAACCCCAGTAAACGAGACCGACACAGTAGAATTGGAATAAAATTGGCCACAACAGCCATTTATTTTGTAACCAAAAATTAAATAATTAACCAAAACTTTTACCACACTTTTTGGTGCTAGGAATTTCCAACAATTCCACTATACTTATTAACAATATAAATACCCAACATTTTTATTATTATTTTTAACACCAGTCCTACTTGGTCTTTGACGGTAATCCCCCATTAACCTTTTCTTCACCACCAACACTGCGTACCATCACCATACCCAGGCCTCCAGCCGACTCCAGCTCTGAGACACCCCTTTTAACACCGCAGTGCACCGTCACCGTATTGTAGCGGACACCGTTCCACCACAATAACCCCATAAGGAGCCCATCCCACCGATGAGCCTCCCAATCATTTCCATTTTCCGTTAACTTTCACCATCAAGACCAAGAACACCGCCTCTGCTGTCGTGACATCTCTCTACCGATCTGAAAGAAAGAAAACAAACGCACAACACACCACATCGAACAAAACAAGGGAGGGTGGGTGGGAAAAACTGCTTCCCTGTGTCTCCCTCAATTCTGCCTGAGCTTTTGGCGCTGACTCCGCCCCCCCTATATATAGCACTCCTCCCCTTCCCATGGCTAATCCTACAGCCACTCCCCTGAAGGCACCTCCTCATTCTTTAACCCTTTCTTGCCCCTGATTCCACCCCAGTCATGTCAGCCCTGCGTTATCTTCCTCTGTTTTGTCACTCCGGGCTTCACTTGACTAGCGTAGTTTCAATGGGCACCCATCACTTTAAACCTACCCCCCCCCCATATCAATAACTTTACCTACCCCCCATATCAATCCCTTTTTAACCACCCCCCCCCCTTTTTCCCCCCATGCCCCCTAACCCCAGTAAACGAGACCGACACAGTAGAATTGGAATAAAATTGGCCACAACAGCCATTTATTTTGTAACCAAAAATTAAATAATTAACCAAAACTTTTACCACACTTTTTGGTGCTAGGAATTTCCAACAATTCCACTATACTTATTAACAATATAAATACCCAACATTTTTATTATTATTTTTAACACCAGTCCTACTTGGTCTTTGACGGTAATCCCCCATTAACCTTTTCTTCACCACCAACACTGCGTACCATCACCATACCCAGGCCTCCAGCCGACTCCAGCTCTGAGACACCCCTTTTAACACCGCAGTGCACCGTCACCGTATTGTAGCGGACACCGTTCCACCACAATAACCCCATAAGGAGCCCATCCCACCGATGAGCCTCCCAATCATTTCCATTTTCCGTTAACTTTCACCATCAAGACCAAGAACACCGCCACAGCCCGGAAGGAAAATTCCCTTTTCCTTACAGGCCCCTCCACACCCGCAGGGCCCTCTGAATCCCTTCCTGCAGACCTAGCACCCACAAATCTGTACCTACATCAGTTAGGTGAACACCATCACTGAGTAGGTACATACCCACATTAATCTCCAATTCCCTGTGTCGCACCACCAACCCCCCGTGCTGAGCTACAAACCTCCCCAAAACCTTGTTCACTTTCACCCTCCCCTTATTGACCCTGTCGACTGACCTTGCCATGCGCCACGTGGTTCGCGCAACAATGTCAGACCAGACAATCAGCATCTTTGGGAAAGATGCCCGCAATGTCAATACGTCCGCCTTGACTGCGGACATCAAGTCCCCTATGGGCCGAATCCCCAGGTCGTTCCCCCCGACGTGTAACAGTAACACATCCGGAGGTCGGTCGAGCTGAGCGTAGCGCTGCACCTCCGGCAGCACCCTGCGCCAACCCATCCCTGGGATGCCCAACCACCTGATCGTCGCCTCCCGCCTAGAAATGCCCAACTGCCGTCCTCCAGGCCTGGCATCCGCTCTACGGGCCCCCCTACAAACGTACGAATGCCCCATGATCCACACGAGGCACGCCTGCTCTCCATCTGAAAAACAAAACAGCAAGCATGACTAACCACATTCATCCCCACAATCCCATCCTGGAATGTCAGTCAATGCACCCCCCAACCCTGTTATTCCACCACCATATGCGGGCGCACATAAGAACGGAATCTCCTCGATTCCCATCTCCCAATCCTTCTCACTGCTGCCTCATCCAACCCGCACCGGGCCGCCTCGGTCGCCGCCCCGATACGGAAGGAGTGCGAGGCAAACAATCGCTCGTCCAACCCCGCCTTCTGCAGACATTTCCTAAAAACCGTTATAAATTGAAAACGTGACAGAAAAGAACCATCCTCATGTAACCAGCACGGCCCACCACCCGCTGGCCGCCCTTTTAGAAATTCCCTTACCACCCGCACCGGGCACACCTCCGAACCCGGCAGCGGATATAGCACTACGTCTACCCCTCTACCTCTTTGGTCTGTCTTAGACCGCCGCAGCCGAAAACTCACCTTGTCCTCTGCCCACTTGACGTCCTCACTCAAAAGGCCCCCGGCCACCCGCTTCGAAGGACTGACTATTTCCCCCACCCGAAACGCCCCAAAAAATGCGACCGAAAAAACCGCCCGAAACAACTGTATTTCGTACCGCGATGAACAAACCTCCCCAACTACTTCAAAAATCCTACAAAGAATAGAAAACGACACTGGTCTCCGCGCATCCCTGCACTGCCGCCCTTTTTTGTATCCCTTAACCGCCTGTTTTACCCAGAACATTTTCGTGAAATCTTCCCGCCCCTCTAGTTTGAACAAAAATGCCAAGGCCGCTAATTTTTTCTCCAAGGACGACACAGACCCGCCCTTCTCCATATGCCTCACCACAAAGTACATTACCAACCAGCCCAGTTCCTTCTCCCCCAGCCCAGCGTCCGCCAGCCGTCTAAAACCATCCCATTCTTCCCATACCTTAGAATATGCGGTCCATGTCTGCCCACTCACCGACTTCCTGATCCAATTTGCTGCTACTCCAACGCAAGTCCCCACATCCACCCCGGGCAAGGGACCCCGACTGCATCCGCCCCTGGGGCCAGCTCCCTGAACCTGTCCCACTGGAATCGAGACAAAGCATCAGCGAGTCTGTTCTCTACCCCCGGTATGTGCACTGCGTACAGAAATATGTTCCACTGTAAACAGCGCAACACGAGGTGGCGCAGCAGTCGTATCACCGGCAATGAGGAGCCGGAAACCCGATTGATGACCTCCACCACGCCCATGTTGTCACAGTTCAACCTGATCTTCAGATCTCTGCATTCCGCCCCCCACAACTCTATCGCCACCACTACCGGGAATAGTTCAAGCAGCACAAGATTCCTACCAAAACCTGCTGACACCCAGGACTCTGGCCACGCTTCCGCGCTCCATCTTCCTTTAAAGAAAGCCCCATAGCCCGTGGACCCGGCCGCATCCGTGGCCAAGTCCAAATCAAAGTTGCTGACGGGCCCAGACATCCACATCGCCCTCCCATTGTACGTTTCTAGGAACGTATGCCACACCTGCAAATCAGCCTTCAGTTCCCTTGTTATACGGATGTAATGCTTTGGAGCTCTAACACCCGCTGTAGCTGCCGACAGCCGTCGGCAGAAAACCCTGCCCATGGGAATGATGCGGCAAGCAAAATTCAGCTTGCCCAGCAAAGACTGCAAGGCCCGCAGCTGAACCTTGTCCCGCCCTTGCATCTCCCGAATCTCCAGCCGAAGATTCTCCACCTTATCCACTGGCAGCCTGCACTCCATCGCCTCGGAATCAATCATGATTCCCAAGAAACTCAATGCTGTGACCGGGCCCTCCGTCTTGTCGGCTGCCAGTGGCACCCCGAACCTATCAGCCATGTGCTGCAATGTTGCCAGCAAAATTGCGCACACCCTGGATGACGGAGGGCCCACGCACAGGAAGTCATCCAGGTAATGAATGACGGAGTCTGAGCCCGACACATCCCTGACCACCCACTCCAAGAAGGAACTAAATGTCTCGAACAGTGCGCACGAGATCGAGCAGCCCATTGGCAAGCAGCGATCCACGTAGAACCCCTCTTGCCACCGACAGCCCAACAGTCGGAAACTGTCAGGGTGTACTGGTAGCAGACGGAACGCAGCCTCGATGTCCGCTTTTGCCATCAAAGCCCCTTTCCCGTACCGACGCACCCACCGCACCGCCGCGTCAAATGACGTGTAGGATACCGTGCATGCCTCCGGATCGATTGCATCGTTCACCGACCCCCCTCTTGGAAAGGACAGGTGGTGAATGAGGCGAAACTTGTTTGGCTCCTTCTTGGGGACCACCCCCAGAGGTGACACCACCAAATCCGGCAATGGCATCTCTGTGAACGGACCCGCCATTCTACCCAACTCAACCTCCTTTGCCAATTTTGCCGACACCACGTCCGGGTTCTCCAAGGCAGACCGCAGATTCCTTGCCAAGGGAGGCACCTTCGACAGAGAACAGGGAATGACAAAACCCTCGGAAAACCCGGCCGCGAGCAGCCGCGCCGCGGCCCTGTCAGGGTACCTATTTAGAAAAGGCTCCATCCTTTCCCCCTTCACCGGCGTTGTCCCCTTTTTTAGCAGCATCCCCCGTCCGCTTACCTTTTTTGAAGCAGCGGGACAGGGGGTGAGTCCCCCCGCATCCGGAGCATTCGTGTTTAAAACGACAGGTACCCCCGAATTTGCAGGAACTTTCGTTGTACTGCCAACACACACCCCATCTTTTTCCGGCCGGCGATCCAGAGGTGGGTGTACCCCCGGCCCCGCCCTGAAAAAACGGAGTACTCGTCCGGGGCGCGGAAATCATCCGCATCCACAGGACGATGTCCTTGTGATCCCATCGCAATGTAGGACGCACAGCCCGCCGCTGGCGGAATTGCTCGTCGTACCTCAACCACCCCGTCCCCCCATAAACCCGATAAGCTTCCCCAATGGCGTCCATATAGCCAAAAAGCGCAGAACAGTGTTCCGGGCTCTTTTCACCTATGACGCTGGCCATGATAGCAAATGCCTGCAACCAATTGTTGAACGTCCGGGGAATCAACCTGTACCGCCTCTTCTCCTCATCATCCTTTTTTGAACTATCCGGCTTCACCCTATCCAAATTAAATTTTTCTAACGGCAACAGGGAAAAAATCTCCACGTACTCACCTTTTTCGATCTTATCCCTGACCTCCTGCTTCAGGTGGGCCCCCAGCGGCCCCTCATAGCAAACGTATACCTCACCTTTCGCAGAATCATCCATCCTTACCACGTCTGTCCTGACCCCCCCCGTTTTCTCGCCCCCCGTGTCACTGCTAGCCCCACTATCCGGCGACACCCCAGCCGAGGCATGCGCCCCCCCGTCTCCAGGGGCCCCCCCCCCAGCTGGACCTCCCACCCATGGTGCCGCCTGCGGCGGCGTACCCCCCCCAACGAAACGGTGCAACAGGTCTTGCAACCCACCCAACAAATCCTGCATCCCACCAGGGGAACCCTGGGCAGCAGGCGAAACCCCCGCCACCCCGGGGCCCCCGGTCGGCGACCTCACAGTGGGTAAAGCATTACCTGGCAACCCAGAAGGACCCCCACCCCCAACCCCTAACAGTGCACACAAAGCAGCAGCAAATTCATTATTAGAATTGAAAGATGTCTTACCAGGCTGGCCGGGCACGTCCCTCACAGCCGATACCGGCAATTCCACCGTGGGCGACACTTCCTCCGCTTCTGATCCCTCATCCCCGGATGGATCTTCCGAGGCCGGCGACACTGGTGACGTCTGCCTCCCAGGCGCAGGAGGCCTGGAGGCCGTGGATCCCAGCCTCCCGGCGGATCGTCCTCTACCCTTGGACCCGGCCGTGGTTGTCTCTGCTGCTCCGCAGCCCCGACTGGGCCTCCGCTCTGGGGACTCCGGCCTCCCCCCTGCCTGGGAACCGGCGGCCCCGATCCTAGAGGACCCTCCGGCTGTTGCCCCGCGCTTTGTACGCTGTGATCCCCCCCCGCCGTCCCCACGCTCAGGGAGGGGACCGGCTGCTCGATGTTGCTCCGACGCGTGGCTGGGGTCCGGGCGCCATTGCTGCCCGAAGCCCCGCCCACTGGGCCCAGGCTGGGCGGCGGATGCCGTCCACCATCACCCCCAGCCAAAGCATGCGTTCGCTTGGCCGGGGGGGGCGACGGGTCCCCTTGTGGGCTCCGACTGTGCCGCTGGGCCCTGGCGGTGGGGGTCGGCGAATAACGCTCCGGCGGGTGCGACCGTCGAGCGCGTGGTGTCCGCGATCCCTCCCGAGACCCCCCCGCCACATCCTCGATCAGGCCCCCCACCTGTGCCTCCAGCCATCCAGGCTCCCGAGTTGCCGCCGCGGCCCGCAGCCGCGCCAAAAGCGTGTCAATGTCCATGCTGGCCTAACTTCAGGGAGCAGAGGATAAAAAACTGCTTCCCTGTGTCTCCCTCAATTCTGCCTGAGCTTTTGGCGCCGACTCCGCCCCCCCTATATATAGCACTCCTCCCCTTCCCATGGCTAATCCTACAGCCACTCCCCTGAAGGCACCTCCTCATTCTTTAACCCTTTCTTGCCCCTGATTCCACCCCAGTCATGCCAGCCCTGCGTTATCTTCCTCTGTTTTGTCACTCCGGGCTTCACTGGACTTAGGGTGGTGGGGGCCCCTGGGCTTGAGTGTTGAAGGGGCCCCTGGGCTTGAGTGTTGAAGGGGCCCCCTGGATGCGCATTAAAGTTGTTGAGCGGGGGGGGGATTGAAGTTGTTGAGCGGGGGGGGGGTGTGACTCTCATCTGTGCATGGAATGTGTCAGCTCTCTTCCCTTCAGCAGGACATCCCCACACCACTCCAGTTCCTCCTGGGGGGAGGTTTTGCAGTTGTTGAGCGGTGGGGGGGAGTGCCTCTCACCTGTGCCGACAGCCAGGGCCACAGACTCATTAGCCCGGCTGTCGGCTTTCTTCCCTTCAGCAGCCACAGTCCTCCACACACCGCTCCGGTTCCTCCTGCTGCCATACTGCCTCCTATTGCAGTGTGGGAAAATGATCCCTTTCGCGGGACTGCAGGAAGAAGCGGAAAGTCCCGCCGAATCCGTGCATTTTGGGAGGTATGCGCAGGGCCGCCATCAGGAATTTTGGGGTCCCTTACACAGAGAACCGGGGGGGGGGGGTGCTGCCACCTGAAATTGAGAAGCAGGTGGGGCCTTTACAAAAAAAAGAAGAAATAAAGAAAAAAATTATATATATGTAACCGTCCAGGGCCCTGAGGATCTCTATGCCCTTTAATAAAAATAAAAAATAAACCTCTGGGCCTTTAATAAAAAAAATAAAAAAATAAAATAAACATTTATTAAAAATATAAAGAAAATTTAATTTTTTTATAAAAAAAAAGGGGGTTGCCATCCGGGGGCCCTGGAGACCTCTGGGCCCTTTAATAATAATAATAATAATAAAAATATATAAAAAAACATTTTTTTTATAAAAAATAAAATAAAAAAAATGGGGGTTGCTGTCTGGGCCCCTTGGGACCTCCAGACCCCTAAAAAAAAAAAAAAAAATACATAAAAAAGGGGGGCCCAAGGGACCTCTGGGCCTTTTAATAAAAAATAAAAAAATATAAACAAATTAAAAAAATAAACATTTATACAAAAAATAATAAAAGGGGGGGTTGCCACATGGGGCCCTGGGGACCTCTGAGCCCTTTAATAAAAAAAAAATATATAATATATATATATATATATATATATATATATATATATATATATAAAACAAAATTGTACATTTTTTTTATAAAAAAAAGGGCGGGGTGGTTGACATGCGGGGGCCCTTTAATAAAATAATATATATATATATATAAAAACATATTTTTTTTATAAAAAATAAATAAAAAAAGTAGGGGTTGCTGTCCGGGCCCCTGGGGGCCTCTGGACCCCTAAAAAAAAAAAAAAAAAAAAAAAAATAATTATTTTAGCGGGGCCCCCTATTGGGCGGGGCCCATGGGCTTGAGCCCAGTCAAGCCCAATGGTAAGTCCGGCCCTGCCAGGGCAGGACTTAGGGTGGTGGGGGCCCCTGGGCTTGAGTGTTGAAGGGGCCCCTGGGCTTGAGTGTTGAAGGGGCCCCCTGGATGCGCATTAAAGTTGTTGAGCGGGGGGGGGGATTGAAGTTGTTGAGCGGGGGGGGGGGTGTGACTCTCATCTGTGCATGGAATGTGTCAGCTCTCTTCCCTTCAGCAGGACATCCCCACACCACTCCAGTTCCTCCTGGGGGGAGGTTTTGCAGTTGTTGAGCGGTGGGGGGGAGTGCCTCTCACCTGTGCCGACAGCCAGGGCCACAGACTCATTAGCCCGGCTGTCGGCTTTCTTCCCTTCAGCAGCCACAGTCCTCCACACACCGCTCCGGTTCCTCCTGCTGCCATACTGCCTCCTATTGCAGTGTGGGAAAATTATCCCTTTCGCGGGACTGCAGGAAGAAGCGGAAAGTCCCGCCGAATCCGTGCATTTTGGGAGGTATGCGCAGGGCCGCCATCAGGAATTTTGGGGTCCCTTACACAGAGAACCGGGGGGGGGGGGTGCTGCCACCTGAAATTGAGAAGCAGGTGGGGCCTTTACAAAAAAAAGAAGAAATAAAGAAAAAAATTATATATATGTAACCGTCCAGGGCCCTGAGGATCTCTATGCCCTTTAATAAAAATAAAAAATAAACCTCTGGGCCTTTAATAAAAAAAATAAAAAAATAAAATAAACATTTATTAAAAATATAAAGAAAATTTAATTTTTTTTATAAAAAAAAGGGGGTTGCCATCCGGGGGCCCTGGAGACCTCTGGGCCCTTTAATAATAATAATAATAATAAAAATATATAAAAAAACATTTTTTTTATAAAAAATAAAATAAAAAAAATGGGGGTTGCTGTCTGGGCCCCTTGGGACCTCCAGACCCCTAAAAAAAAAAAAAAAAATACATAAAAAAGGGGGGCCCAAGGGACCTCTGGGCCTTTTAATAAAAAATAAAAAAATATAAACAAATTAAAAAAATAAACATTTATACAAAAAATAATAAAAGGGGGGGTTGCCACATGGGGCCCTGGGGACCTCTGAGCCCTTTAATAAAAAAAAAAATATAATATATATATATATATATATATATATATATATATATATATATATATATATATAAAACAAAATTGTACATTTTTTTTATAAAAAAAAGGGCGGGGTGGTTGACATGCGGGGGCCCTTTAATAAAATATTTTTTTTATAAAAAATAAATAAAAAAAGTAGGGGTTGCTGTCCGGGCCCCTGGGGGCCTCTGGACCCCTAAAAAAATAAAATAAAAAAATAATAATTATTTTAGCGGGGCCCCCTATTGGGCGGGGCCCATGGGCTTGAGCCCAGTCAAGCCCAATGGTAAGTCCGGCCCTGCCCCTCCCCCTCCTCACCAGGATAGGTAAGCACTGATAATACAATTCTTCCAGCTTGGCCAGCTTACCTTTTATCAGGCAGCAATCCACCCCACACTGCAGGCTGTCCCCTCCTCCCTCTCCTCTCCTGCAGTCGGCATCTCCTGCTCTTATGTCAAAAAAGCCGCGCTGGAGAAGGGGGCGTGTACACTGTGCTCCCATTGGCTGAGAAGGCAGTGGAGAGGCGGGGCAGCTACAATCTCGAGATTTGCACATCAAAATAATGTCGGTAGTGGCCATTTCATTAATAGATGTAAAAATACACTGATTTCAACAAACTGTCCCTGCTTTTACCAAGGCTGGCAACCCTGATGGGGCCCCCTAGTGGCCATGGGGCCCTTGGTCCGTGCCCGACGGACCGAATGGTCAGTCCGCCCCTGAGTCCTAGAAACTTCCAGATGTCCTCTTCAGTGACAGGTTCCCATTTTCTGGATCTGGAAAATCTGGCACGCAGAGTAGCAGATTGCTGATCGTGGTATCGATTGGTCTCTGTTACAATTTTTAAAATTACCTCCTCAGAAAGAAAAAGTTTCAGGTACGCCAGAGGGTTGTCCCTCTCCACATCAACCTTCATCCCAGAAGATCCAGTGAATCGGAATCTCGGGGCGCTGCCTGGTCTGCATCGCTGTCTATAGCGCACCAAGTGCGCACATCATTTAGGTCAGGTGCGGGATCATCGGTGTTGTCACTTTCTGGATCAGTGTCGGTGTCAGAGTCAGATGACAAATCGCCCCACGACTCACTGTCGCTCTGTTCTGCGATCAACTCTGTGTCGCTGCCGCTGTCGCTCGGCTGATCAAAAAGCGCATTCGTAGAACAGCGCTTTTTAGATGCCATTTTCAAAGGGTTTTCAAAGGTTTTATTTGTCACAAATGACAATGGCAAGGGGCACTGAAAGGACACTGTGTCATATTCCACGGTGATACAGTGTAATCCTCTCTTGTATCACCTCCTTTTTATATGTTTGTGTTTGTGCAACATTTGAATTTCCCTCCCAGTTCCCCTCCCATGCACCATTGCGGTGCAGGGAACAGAACCAGGAAGTCAGATGACCGGTGGACGGCGCAGCGGGGATCTCGGCGGCGATCACAGCAATGGGAGATCATCGCTGGATCGCCTGGAGAAGGTAAGGAACCCCGCTGCAGGCTCTGCACATCCACCCCGAGCGTGACTCAGGGATACCGATCATAGCAGAAAAAAACAACCCAGAGTCACGCTCGGGGATACCGCTAAGGGGGTTAATAATTATGCAAGGTTATAGTATTAGTGTCAAGCTGTTGGAATCTGCATGTCATAGTCAAGCATTTTAGAGAATAGTTCTATTAACAAGTAATCCTAAACAAAGAAAAACCAGACCAGTCAGGCAATCGTCTTGTATTGTATTGTTTAAACCCATATACAGATACATAGTTTCTCAAGGATGAGCTGTTGAGGTCATTACAAAGTTAAAAAAAGATCCTTAAGATCGAGAATAAGTCAATGCTGTTTCCTAGTTTGGAAGCTTCTTGAACCACTCCAAACAAGGTTCCTGAAGCTCAACCATTAAATTATATTCCCCAGCACTAGTTGCAATCAGAATTTCATATGTGCAAAAGGTTTGTATAGTGTTTATCACCTCTTTTAGATCAGGGTTTTTTACAGTTTTCCAATTCTTAACTAATGACAGTTGTGCTGCCAATAGGATGTGAATCTCCTCAGTTCTTAATGGTGTGGGAATAAGCTCTGTCCCCAAGCATTATAGCGCGAGATAAGGTGTTGGTGCCATTGTCAAACCCAAAAGCTGTGTTAATAAATTAACCATTTGCCGACCAGCAGCCGGTCGGCTCGGCTGTGCGAGATCACGTAGCTATACGTCATTTCGCATTTCAGCCAATAAGGTTGCACGCGTGCCCCCTGCTCGCCCCTGGTGCCGACGCGCATGCCCAGCAGACACGATCACCACGATCACCGCGATCGCTCGTTACAGAGCGAGAACCGGGAGCTATGTGTGTAAACACACAGCTCCTGGTCCTGTCAGGGGGAGAAATGACGGATTGTCTGTTCATACAATGTATGAACAGCGATCAGTCATTTCCCCATGTCATTCCAACCCACCTTCAGTTAGAACACACACATGGAACATAATTAACCCCTTCCTCGCCCCCTGTTATAGCAATCAATGCATTTTTATAGCACTGATCGCTGTAAAAATGACAATGGTCTCAAAAATTTAAACAAGGTGGTGGATACACTGCGCTGCCAAGATGAAATGTAATAGCTGCTAACACGGTTTGTATGAAGTAAAACCAAAAAAAGCCAAAAAGAACAGAAAAAGTGTCCACATAGCGTGATACCGTATGGATAAATAAAAAGCTGTAGCTGTCAAACTTACATTTGGCTGAGATAAAATGCGCTTGTATACAAGTGGGGCGGCAATGGAGTCCTCCCGACGCATTTCGTGGCAAAGCACTTCGTCTGGGGTCTCAAAAATGTGTTAAAAGTGTCCGAAGTGTCCGCCAATAGGTCGCAGTACCGATAAAAATCGCAGATCGCCGCCATTACTAGTAAAAAAAAAATATTAATAAAAATGCCATAAACTATGCCCTATTTTGTAGACGCTATAACTTTTGCGCAAACCCATCAATAAACGCTTATTGCGATTTTTTTTAACGAAAAATACGTAGAAGAATGCGTATCGGCCTAAACTGAGAAAAAAAGGAAAATTGTATACTCACCTTTACTCACCTTCATGGCAGCACACACTGGGTTGTGACTCTGCCCCCACAACCTGACAGGATTGGTTAGCTATAAATTTGAAGGGGAGACGCCCCGCATCATTCTCTGTATATATCATCATAAAACAGCAGGGTGGGCATCTGTGTGCTGCCATGAAGATGCGTCAGGAAAGGAAAATTACGGAAAGGTGAGTATACAATTTTCCGTTTTCCTGACGCAATCATGGCAGCACACACTGGGATATAACTCGCCAGTCGGGAGGGTGCAAGAAAACAGTAATATTTATTCTTTATAGCGCTGAGGAATTGGCTCTAAGAACAGATCTGCCGAAGTCGACGGTAGCCAGGAGAGCAGAATTCACTCTGTAGTGAGAAATGAAGATGTGTTGGGAAGACCAAGTTGCTGCTCTGCCTATGGTTTCCGGTGAAGTCCCGCAATATGCTGCCCAAGAAGTGGCCTCTGCCCCTGTCGAATGAGCCCTAATGCCCTCTAGGAGGCATAAGTTGCTGGATGGAATAGGTCTCCTTGATAGCTTTAACAACCAAGAGGTAATGGTACGGGAGGTAGCTGGCTGACCTCGTCTGCTCCCGTGTGGGATAATCAAGAGAGAATCCGTCTTCCTGAGATGTAGCTGTGACGTAACTGGAGATGGTAGACTTGACATCCTAGTCATGGGACTCGCCCCTCTCATTAGTAAAAGACGAAAGGACGATGTCCTGGTTATAATGAAAGGAGGAAGTTACCCTTGGATAAAAATGGTCTGAGGGCTTCAGAACCACTCTGTCAGGGAAGAACACTGAATAGGGGTTCCATAGCCATAAGTGCTTGTATCTCCGGCGCCCTCTTAACTGAGGTGATAGCAATACGGAAAGCCATCTTCAGAGCTAGGTTCCACGGTGAGACTAAGTTGAATGGAGAAAAAGGTGGATTGGACAGGGCCTCGAGTACTACACAGAGATCCCCTGTTGGAAAGGCTGGCCTCCTAGGTGGTCTGATCTTACGTAGGCCCTGAGGAACAGAGTGACCAGATGATGAAGAGCCCATCTAGTACCCGTCATGGCTGAAAGGGCAGATACTTGCACCTTCAGGGTACCCAAGCCCGGGCCCTTGTTAAACCCTGACTGAAGAAATTCAAGAATTTGAGATGGGATTCCAATGTCTTTGCTGCGATGACACGAACCTCTCCCAGATCCTAGTAAAGGTGACATCAGTGGAGCTCCTTAGAGCTTGTACTAAGGTTGATATTACCTCCTGAGAGTATCCTAGTTCCCCTAACCTAGCCCTCTCAGCTTCAAAGCTGGCAAATGCAGCTTCTCTGGGCTGGATGGAAGAATTGCCTCTGATGTATGAGATCCCAGGTTACTGGAAGATGTATTGAGGCCGCGTACCTAGTTGTAGCAGGGTCGTAAACCATGGCCTCCTCAGCCGGAACGGTATTAGTACAATAACTGTGGCTGAGGACTTCCGAAGTCGGGACAGGAATCTTGTAATCCGAGAAGTTGGAAGAAAAATGTACCCTAGCTCGCAGCTCCATGGAAGAACTAGGCAGTTTGTCCCTTCAGGTAATGGAAAGTTGGCTCTGGACAGGAACCTCTGACACTTGGAGTTCTTTGGCGTGGCCGCTAGGTCGACTTCTGGTTCTGGTACTAGTTTTCGTAAGAATGGAGAATACCTGTTGGTTCAGGGACCGTTCGTGTGTTTGAAAGTGTCTCTCGGCTTAGGTAGTTGGCCAACGAATTCTGTGTTGCTGGGACGCATACTCCCCACAGATCTAACAGGTGCACTTGTGCCCATTCCATTATGAAGCGTGCGACTCCTGATGCTCCCCTGTCTCTGGATACATGACACCGCTACTTGTTGTCCATCCTGATCAGGACACTCTTCCTCTATAGAAGAGGCGCAATGGCCAGGAGGGCCTGAAAGGCTGCTCTGAGCTCTAAAATATTTGACACTATGCCCTGAGCCCGAAAATGCCACTGTCCTTGGGCTACTCAGTCTAGATAGTGTGGACCCCATCACCCCTGGCTGGCGTCCGATGTTACTACTTCTGGACTAGGGGGAACTTTTGGAATGGACTCCCTGAGGTCGGACGGGTGTGTCCACCACCATACTAATTGCTTTACCCAGTTCGGGATGTGAATGGTTTGGAGTATTGACGTTCTATTCCACTGCCTGAGAAAGGAGTTCTGTAAGACTCACATGTGCCACAGGGGCCACTGTATCAAGGGTATGGATGCTGACATGGACCCCTGGGTACTGAGGCAGGCTCTGACAGTTAGACGTCTGGATGATAGCAGACTTTGTATCTTCTGGAGCAAGGGCTTCAGCCTCTCTTGAGGGAGTTGCACCCGGTACAACCTGGTATTTTATTCTGCCCCTAGGAACACCCTAACTTGCCGAATGCTCTGGGTGCTGAGGCGATGCCGAATGGGGGGCACCAAAATTGGAAATGGGATTGATCGATTGAGAACCGAAGGGACCTCTGGAAGGTAAGATGAACTGGGATGTAAAGGTAAACGCCCGAAAAATCTAGAAATAGCATCCAGTCTCCCACGTCCACTGACAACAAAATGGACTGAAGGCTTTTCCAATCTGAGGGCCTCTATTTTGATCGTCTGTTGAAATTCTTTAGGTCCAAGACTGGACGTAGATCCCCGTTTTTTTTTTTTTTGTACCAGAAATAAAGGGGAATAAAACCCCCTCCCTTTCTGGTGCGGAAGTACTTGGTAGGCTGGAATGTGTTCCCTGGCAATGTGCCCATGAATTTCCAATTGTGACCGTTCTTGATAGAGGATAGTGTTCATGGATCTGTTATACGAGTTGCCCATATCCGAGCGAATCTCTTGAGTCTGGTGCTCACCTGAGCTGGGTGGGCAGACGGACCCTCAAAAAGGACTTCTGCTGTTACCCAGCTGTGATTGGCTTACTGTATCTACATGAAGGAGGGTCGAGTCTTCCAGTCCCTCCTAAATTCCCTGCCGGGGCGGTAGGATCTAACATCCCTGTACTTGACAGGAAGATCACGCCTGTAAGCGGGGCCCTTCTGGGGCTCTGGTTTTCCTATCGGAGAAATCAGCCCAGACTTTCCCCCGGTAACCTTGGAGATGGCCGAGTCCATCTTTGTGCCGAATACACTTGAGCCGCCATATGGAATTTTGCACCAGTTGATTTTGACGCTGCCTTCGCTATCCAGGGTCTCAGCCATAAGGCTCTTCCCAGCCATGAAGTCGCCCCCTCAGGAGCCGTAAGCCAACTTAATTTTCCTGCAGGGAGGAGAATATCTTCCCCTGGTCGGCTCCTTCTAGAATGGAATTCTCAACATTAGCTGCCTATGCAGTGATAGTTTTAGCGACTGCCGCTGTGGTGATAGCCGGCCTACAAGCGGCTCCTGTCGTGGAGCAGGCTTTCTTCAGTTCTATATTGATTTTATGATCAAGAGCGTCCCGGAAGGTAACTGCGTCTTCAATCGGTAGAGAAACGTCTCTAGCGAGTCGCATTAAAGATGAATCGACCGTAGTTGCATTGATCAAAGAATCGATCTTAGACTACCACAAGGGGTACAATCTGCAAACTTGTTGCTCATACTGGGCCGCTTATGAGGTTCTCCAGCTCTTCGATGAAGGGAAATGATTCTGGACCCCCTTTTCAGCACCGGGAAATATTTCTGAACCTTCAGAAGTTCTGCCATAACCTCCTCCCAGCCGATCGCTTCCTTGAGTGAATGGGCAAATGGTTCAACCAAAAAGAGACAGTCCGACGCCTGCTCACACTCCTCATTCTTAGAGAGGGTTACTGCACCCTGGCGTAACGGCCGGGCGATGTGCTTGGGGAAGGATCGCCCACATATGATCCCTGTGGCGATTCTCCTGGGAGCTCAGTATCTACTCTGGCCTCTGAATCCTTGGTTACTTCGATGAAGCACGAGTGGCAGGCCAATTCCCCTGGCAAGGATGGCGCCCCGCATATTTGGCAAACATTTGCCGTGGTGCGGGTAAGATAGCTCTGTCTGGGATGAAGGTAATCGTCTGCGGTGGGACCGACTATGACGGGAGTGCTGTGACGCGAGCGGCTATGCCTTGATTGAAGAAATCAAGAGGGTAACCTTGAGCGATTTCTTGCGCCTTCTGCCGGAAGCATGGCTAGAATCTCCCTCTGTGCCGCAAACTTGCGTCTCTTGACCCGATAGGGCTACCAAAACTGTAGCGTCAATGGCCAGGCTCTCTTTTTTGTCTCCCCTCTACTTACCACCTTCTGGACGGCCTCTATACCTGGTCAGCTGATGGTGGTCTGCGAGGGCAGTGGCTCCCATGAGGATAGCAGAGAGACAGCCCGAAAAGGTGGGAAAAAAGAGAGAAGGGAAAACATTACAATATGTTCCCCCCCAACATTTCTATTTATTAAATTAATATAATAATTTTATATACATATATCTATCCTTTTTTTTTTTTTTTTTTGGATTATATTAATTGTTAAATTATGGATACACTTTCTTCTATGGTATGTTATAAATTAATATATACATGTATTGAATGAATGATGAAAACTTATATAGCGCGGCACATGCAAACTGAATCGCCTCTAATATCTTCTATCCTATTTATTCCTTTTTTTTTTTTTTTTGTGTGTAATCAATTAGCCCAGGCTGATCTGGGACATGCCTGCACACACCTGGTGCAATCTTCACTCTGAGTAGAGCAGAGCAGCAGTGCGGCAGCCAGAACTACAGAGCAATAGGACTGTTTCTTTTTTCCTTCTTTTTTTTAATGACGCGCGCATGTGCAGAAGCGTCCCGCTCGCCCGGCGCCATTTTGGAAGAGGGCAGAGGAGACAGGCGGCGTCATCACTGAGCTGCGCGCATGTGCAGAGCGCCAAGGGGTACGCAGCGGTGACCCCGAGAGTATGGGGTGTCAGAGGAACCACAGGGCTCAGCAGAGCTGAGAAAAAAACAACAGGCAGACAAAGGTACAAAACGGACTAACCTTAGGTGGTAAATGTAATGATACAAATACCTTTGTGGAAGGACACACTGCACTGGAAGGAAAGACAGAGCGAAAGTGGGGGCCACTGCGAGATTTGAAGCTTCTTTAAAGCTTGCTACAGATGCCAGTATAATTCCAAAGCCCCTGAGACCACCAGAACGGGGTTCCCACCATAAAGCTCATTTTGAGACTGTACAGGAGGGACTTCCAAACAGGAGAGGCTGAACCTGCTGGGGCGATTTGCGGTAAAAGGCATGCTTTTTGCTTGTTCATTCAATCTTGTCAGGTGAGGATGAAAAAAGAGAATGATGCGGGGTGTCTCCCCTTCAAATTTATAGCTAACCAATCCTGTCAGGTTGTGGGGGCGGAGTCACAACCCAGTGTGTGCTGCCATGAATGCGTCAGGAAAAAACGTTTTTTTATATATTTTTGGGGATATTTATTACAGCAAAAATGAAAAAATATTCAGTTTCTTTCAAAATTGTTGCTCTATTTTTGTTTATAGCGCAAAAAATAAAAACCGCAGAGTGATCAAATACCACCAAAAGAAAGCTCTATTTGTGGGAAAAAAAGGATGCTAATTTTGTTTGGGAGTCACAATGCACGACCGCGCAATTGTCAGTTAAAGCGAAGCAGTGTCGAATCGCAAAAAGGGGCCCGGTCATTGACCAGCAATATGGTCCAGGGCTGAAGTAGTTAAAGATAAAAAGACAAAATAGAGATATACTGGGGCATGACCAAAGAGTGTGGAGAAGCATGCTTGGATGCCCACAGTTTCTTCAATACTTGGGGGAGATAAACAGAGTAAATTTAGAAAGTCGGTACAGTGTCAGGTACCAGCGGAACAGAATTTTCTGGGTCAATTCCCATTAATTCACTCTGCGTGTCATGAGTGAATGAGTAGGGGTACTGGTGTGGGTTCTCTTCTGGGGTCGGGGTTCCCCTCCCTCGCTTCCCCTTTTGGCTGTCATTTTGGATGGCTGCGCTCGTCTCCAGTCCTTCTGGGTGCCACAGGGCCAGCACAGGCTTTGTGGTTTAGTGGTTTTGAATTTGATCTCATGATGAACAATGTTACACAATTTTCATGTATTTTTGAATCTTGTCTGACAATGCAGTGTCATATTTTGCAACATTAAACAATTACATTTTACTTATTTTGTTTATGCCTTTTTGGAGTCATTGCCCTTTAAAGTCCCACCCAAGGGTCTCCTTTTTATTTTTTTGTGTTCCATATCAGGGATGTGGTCAATCTCTCCTCTACCCCACTAGAATTGAACTATGGTATTTATATATTATACACAATGCTATAGTGCCTGGCTACCATGCAGGGCATACACAAACTGAGCAAAGCAAACAGGTACTTGCGGTTGGCAGACAGGCAGAATGGTTCAATGACATTGCAGGTACAAAGCAGGCAAGGTTCAGAATAGTCAGGGTCAATCCATAGTCAAAAAGGCAGACAGAGTTCAGAGAATAGTCAATATCCGATCTGAGGTTGTCAACGAGGAAATCCATTCTAGCAGAGCAGAGACTGCTGGCTTGGCTGGCTTAAATCATGTTTTGCCCCCACTCTCGCCGTGCTTGCATGCCCACGGGGGGCATGCAGCGTGGCAATCGGTGGTGTGCTGTGTCCCTCGCGCATCTCAGTAAAGAGCCCAAAGCGCGGCTCTTTACCCATGTCACAGCTGATCATATATAAACAAGGAGATGCCGGTTATTGGTTTTCCTCTCCTCACACTGACAGCGTGAGTAGAGACTCTCAGTGGCTTTTCCTCTCAGTGATGCCAGTAATGACCAGTAGTGTTGCCAATTAGTGATGCCAATCAGTGTCCATCAGTGATGCCAATCAGTGCTGCCTTTCAATGCTCACCAGTTCCTGCTAATCAGTACTGACAATCAGTGCTACCCAGCTGTGCTGGGTATTAGTGCCCGTAAGTGCCAGCTATCAGTGCCTCCTCATCATTGCCACCTCATTAGTTCCCTTCGGTGCCATCTCATCAGTGCCCATCACTGCAGCCTATCAGTGACCATCAATGCAGCCCTTTATTGGCGCACATCAGTGAAGAAGAAAAATTACTTATTTACAAAATTTTCTACCAGAAAATAAGAATAACGTTTTTTGTTTTTTTTACCCAAAAAATATAAAACTTGAATACCACCAAAATAAAGCTCTATCTGTCTCAAAAAATATATACAAATTTTGTTTGGGTACAGTGTTGCATGACCGCACAATTGTCAGTGAAAGTGTCATTGAAAGTGCGACAACACTGAAAGCTGAAAATTGGTCTGGGTAGTAAGGGGGTAAAAGTGCCCGGTTAACCATATCAGAGATTAAGCTGAAGCAAACTCCATGCAGAAAGTATTACCAGGAAAGGCTTTTACATACACTTATAGCTCCCAACTTTCCCTATTTTTGAGGGACTGTCCTTGATTTGAAACAATTTTGAAAACTATTTTTTTACTTTTGACACTATTTTGGGATCATTGTCATTTATTCAGTGATCAGTGACATAAAATGCACTGATTACTGTGTAATGACACTGGCAGGGAAGGGGTGAAACACTAGGGGGCAATGAAGGAGTTAAGTGTGTCCTAAGGTGTAGTGGACCCATGCAGTATTTTTCTTCTTTTGCCTTAAATGTGTGCATTAATGTTGAACACCAGGTTAACCTTTTTAACTCCTTAATCCAGGGCTCGACAAAATCCGGGCGCCGAGTCGCAATTGCAACAAGAAATTGTGACCTAGCGCCCGCACCTGCTGGTAATTGAGGCCGCGGCTTTGTTGCCACGGCATTGCAGCCTTGTGAAGTCCCAAGCTTCCTTCTGTGACCTGGAGCCATCTGGTGGTGGCCGTTGGCATTACAAGTAAAACAGCAGTTCTAATGTGTAATTTTTCAGTTTTCACTGCCATGTCCTTCCCTCTAATTAGAACCCCCAAACATTATATATATTTTTTATTCTAACACCCTAGAGAATAAAATGGCAATCGTTGCAATACTTTCTGTCACGCCGTATTTGCACAGCGGTCTTACAAGTGCACTTTTTTGGGGAAAAAATACACTTTTTTAAATGAAAAAATAAGACAACAGTAAAGTTATCCCAATTTTTTTTTATATTGTGAAAGATAATGTTACGCCGAGTAAATTGATACCCAACATGTCACGCTTCAAAATTGCGTCCGCTCGTGGAATGCCGACAAACTTTTACCCTTTAAAATCTCCATATGTTTAAAAAAGAGAGGTAGAGCTAGAATTATTGCTCTCGCTCTAGCGATCGCGACGATATCTCACATGTGTGGTTTGAATACCGTTTACATATGCGGGCGCTACTTACGTATGTGTTCACTTCTGCGCGCGAGCTCGTCGGGACGTGACGCGTTTTCTGGCTCCTAACTTTTTTAGCTGGCTCCTAGATTCCAAGCAAATTTGTCAAACCCTGCCTTAAGCACCATTTGCACTGTGAAAAATGTAAAATTACATACAATACATTCGTTTACAGAGATCACCAAAAAGGGGGTTACATCAGAATTACAAATGAGAAGTCACAAAGTGGTGTTTAATTATCTACACACATATATCTAAATTAACATTAAACATCTAAAAAAAAAAACATGACTAGGTTTGAGCGAACCCGAACTGTAAAGTTCGGGTTCGTACCGAACTTTAGTTTTTTTTGGACCCGAACTCGAACCCGAATAATTTGCTAAAAGTTCGGGTTCGGGGTTCGGCAATGTAATGGGGCGCTGCACGGCAGCCAATCGCCATTTGTTTTACTCATGTGACCTAGAAGCCATCACCTACTAATGGCATGGCTGTGATTGGCCAGTGCAGCATGTGACCCAGCATGTGACCCAGCCTCTATATAAGCTAGAGGCAGATAGCACAGCTCATCAGTCTGCTTTAGCTAGGGTAGAGAAGGGCTGCTGCTGATCTGAGGGAGAGATTTAGATAGGACTATCCTGCTTCAGAAATCTACACCAGCACTGTTTCTTTCTGTGAGATCTGCATCGTATAGTTTAGGGCAAGGTTCCTGCTTGTTCTTATAGGGATAGAATTATATAGGAGTCAGTACTCGTTCACAAATTCAATTGCAGCAGCACTGCATTTATTTCTGTGAGAGTCTGCATATTATAGATCAGGGCAAGGTTCCTGCTTGTTATGATAGGGATAATATTATATAGGAGTCAGTCCTGGTTCACAAATTAAATTGCAGCAGCACTGCATCTGTTCCTGTGAGATAGTCTGCATATTGCACCAGCACTGTATTTCTTTTTGTGAGATAGTCTGCATATTGCACCAGCACTGCATTTCTTTCTGTGAGATAGTCTGCATATTGCACCAGCACTGCATTTCTTTCTGTGAGATAGTCTGCATATTATAGTTCAGGGCAAGGTTCCTGATTGTTTTTATAAGGAGAGAATTATATAGGAGTCAAAATTGTTTGTTTTATTTTTTTTTTTTATTTTTTTATGTTATTTTAAATAATTTTCAGAATACTTGCCATGCTCTTACCGACATTTTGCTGCCATTTGCAGCCCTCTAGCTCTTTCCCTTAGTCTTTTAGAGACATTTTAGTAGTCAAAAGTCTGGGACCCCATTGACTTCAATGGGGTTCGGGTTCAAGTTCGGGTCAAGTTCGGGTCCCGGGTTTTCGAAGTTCGGCGAACCCGAACATCCAGGTGTCCGCTCAACTCTAAACATGACTATATGTGCAAACATGTGGATTGTCTACAGAATATCTTTTAACTAACAGCATGGACACAATTTATGCCCAAAACATATATACCGACAATGACAGTGCACTTGCCATGGGGTGCAAACTTTAAACTTTAGAAAACTTCCATAAACCATAACCTTCCCACGAGGTACTGCTGGCTTGCCTCGCCTCTGAATGAATGCCGAAACAATGAGGGCCTCCTTTCTCCCAAACTGGAGGAAGTGCCTGGTGATTAAAACATTCTCCAGGGGAACAAAAGTAAGGCAATAAAGGTTCCACCTGTTAGTCAGTGCTGAACAAAGATTTAAAGGAGTTGTAAAGGAACTGTTTACAGGGTATAGAGACATAATAGTTAACTGATTCCTTTTAAAAATGATTAAAAATAGATAAAAATCAATCATATAATGTACCTACAGTTTTAGTTTCGTTTTTGCATGCTGTTTCCTGCTTCTGTGATGTACAGAGCCACAGAGCCAATATAGGGCAGTGATGGTTTGGAAAACGAAACTGATTGGTGCTGAGGGGTTTTAGACACACAGTAATCGCACCTTCTTGATTAGTGACCACAGAGAGAAAGCTCCCAGTACTGTGGTTATAAGGAAACGGACAACCAGGAAGTGTGGAGATCAGAGAAGAATTACAGCAACTTGTGAGCAAAAACGAACAATGAGGACATGAAAACAGCACTGCATTAAGGTAAAGGAAGCTATTAAGATAAAAAAAAATTCCTTTACAAACCCTTTAAAGCGACAGGCGGACAGTTACATAAGGAGTGATTCTAACGGTGGGGGGGGCTTGGTTACAAGACGGAAATCACTGCTCCCGATGACAGGGAACAGTAGATCTCTGTCCTGTCACTAGACAGAACAGGGAAATGCCTTGTAAACATAGGCATCTCCCAGTTCTGCCTTTCCGTGACACGATCGCGAGACACCGGTGGACATCGAGTCCGCAGGTCCCGCGGGAACGGTCATGGAGGATATGGCGGGCGCGTACACGTTCTTTAAATGCCGTGATTTAAAGGGGACGTACCTGTACGCTCATGTACGCAGCCGTGCCATTGTGCCAACGTATATTGTCGTGCGCTGGACGGCGACTGGTTAAAAACATTAACCAAAATTAGGTATTGGAAGAACCAACATACTCCTTTTACAAAACACCACCATTTATAGTGTTCATAACGACCTCTTGTTCATGTGTTCAGTGCTCTAAGATCCAACAAAATCTATGACAATGTACTGTAAGTGTGTGACTTTGATTGGCTATCTTTAAACAGTATAACGGTCTTTACTGCAGTGTGAACTGCTAACGTAAAATAATAAAATTAGTACAGGTGAGTGACCTGTGTGGAATAGATTATAACCTGCATTTTCAGCTAGCAGTAAGTAGGAAGGTAGAGATAATCTGCCATTTCATCAGTTGATGTTTGTGTACCAGGCAAGGCAAGGTGACACAGAGGTGTTCAGAGTGTTCCATAAAATATTAAAAAATAATTATAATACACTTCTGGTGCATCACCTGCCATGCTTTTCCCTTTCTTGTGTTATATGTGAATCATGCTGAGTTTTCAAGAACACAAGAATATTATAGCAATCTCTGGCTGTTAACATACGTTTTATATGACAGTGATACTTGCATATGTATACACTAGATCCTCATTATTCCAAATTGTCATGACCGGAACCACGCTCACAACAAAATACTGGTGTACAGAATGTCCCCAGAGATGTCATTGCCTACTTGTGTGATTGGCTCACTGATTTTCCCAGAAGTTTGCACTGAGGTACAAGCTAGATTTGTATCACCCTCTGCAAAAGATAATTCAGTTTTGGTTAGATACTCCCCAAGGCTTAAATACTACGACTTTTCTCATCAGAACACCCCACCCCCTTCCCCCGTCAGTCGCTTCACCCCTTTCCACTTGTCGGTCATTAGTTTGGTCGGACACAAGTCCATCAAGTCCAACCTATGTGTGTGAGTATATGTCAGTATTACATTGTATATATCTGTATGTTGTGGTCGTTCAGGTGCTTATCTAATAGTTTTTTGAAACTATCGATGCCCCCGCTGAGAACACCGCCAGTGGAAGGAAATTCCACATCCTTGCCGCTCTTACAGGAAAGAACCGTCTACGTAGGTGTGTTACAACAGCAAATAAATATTCGCTGTTGTAACACTTATCCTCCTCCTGGGCCAATCAGGAAACCTGATTGGCTGAAAGGACAAGCGATCCAATAGGATGCCGAGGAGGAGGAGGGAGGAGCCGCACAGCGGAAGCCGATGTGATGCAGAGAGGACACAGGAGCGGCAACCCGTCGCCCGTTGGAGCACGCAACCTGACGCCCATAAGAGCCCACTGCCCGTTGGAGCACGCAACCTGTCGCCCATAGGAGCCCGCCACTTGTAGGAGCCAGCCCACCCACCCATAGGAGTCCGCCCATCTGCCTGCAACCAATAATGTAAGTGTCGGGGTAGGGGGTGCCACGACTGACCAACTGGGGTGGTGGGGGTTGTTTGCCATCACCACTGGTTTATCACATAACATCCCAATAAAATAAATTAAAGTTTTTGGTTGTAACATGACAAAATTTGGAAAATTTCAAGGGGTATGAATACTTCTTCAAGGCACTGTAGCTGTGAGACTCACACTTACATGCCAGGAACGGAACTTAAATGTATCTGAATACCACAAACTGAAAGCGCTATTTAATTAATTTTTAACATTTCAAGCGAACTTAACTTTATTTTGTTGCAAAATCACTTTGAAAAACACCCCCCTAGCATTTGAGCAACTGAAGAAACAAAAAGTTGAAAACAAATAAATATATGATGTTATCCTATCTATTTACTAATGCTAGAAGCATAAGGCTTAAAATAGTTGATGTTCATTGAGAGAATTTCAAATCATCAGTACCCAGAAGTTACTTTACCACTCTTACGCAGACGACACTCAACTATATTTTCGCATCTGCAACAATAAGGATCATTATCTCGAACTAGAGAAATGCCTTACTTTGATAGAAAATTGGATGACTAAGGCCGCGTACACACGATCAAATCTGTCTGCTGGAAACGGTCTGCCAGACCGTTTCAGCAGACAGATTCGATCGTGTGTACGGGCAAACAGACAGATTTGGCCAGCCGACAGATTTGAAAGCATGCTGGGAACCCATCCGCCCGACATGTTTGCTGGTTAGTATGCCAACCAGCAGACATATCTTCTCGCACACGCGTCGAATGGTTTTGACGCATGCGCGGAAGTGTTTTACTTCCTGGTGCGGTGACGTGGCGGCGTCAGTGTCACTGCCACATCAGCGCGCTGTCTGCCAGCGGGGATTTTGGTTTGATCGTGTGTACACAATCAAACCAATACGTCTACAGCAGACAGATCTGTTCAAATCGGTCTGTCCGACTCATTTGAACAGATACATTTACTCATCTGTACAGGGCCTAAGAGTTATTTCAAACTCAATGGCTCAAAAACAGAACTTCTCCTGTTCCAGGCCAATCAAAAGAGTCATCCCGAAACAACATGGACGCCCCCGCCCATTCTGGGCAAAATCATCACCCCTAGCACCAAAGTCAAAAGTCTTGGAGTCATCTTCGACACCTACATGACAATGGATGCACAAATAGGGTCAGTAGTCAGCGGATCGCACCATCTGCTGCGCCTACTACGCAGACTCACTCCCTTCGTCCTGAAAAAAGACTTAGCAGTCGTAGTGGGAACAATTATCAACTCCAGACTTTACTATGTAAATGCCCTCTATCTCGGACTCCCCAAATACCAAATCACCTTCGTTGAGATCCCTTCATTGGTTGCCAGTAAAAGACAGAATTACTTTCAAGGCACTCTGTCTAACGCATAAGTGTATTCTGGGAAATGCCCCCCAATATCTATGCGAAAAACTAAAAGCTCACAACACCAATCGCATTCTGCGATCCACCAACCAAAATCTTCTCCAGATACCCAAAACCAGATACAAGTCCAAAGGAGAACAAAGATTTGCGGTCCAAGGACCCAGACTATGGAACGCTTTACCACCCAGCATCCGGTTGGAGGTGAACCACCTGGCCTTCAGGAGAAAAATCAAAACCCATCTCTTCTGAGGGCCCAGGGGATGTATACCAAGCGCCCAGAGGCGTTTCAGTTCGCTATATAAGTTTCTCACTCACTCACTCACTCACTCACTCACTCACTTCCATTTTAAGGACAGCTTAACTTCTTGAGACCCAGGCCATTGTCAATTGACGGCCACAAGGTGGCTCTTCAGCTCCGGCCACTGGGGGGCGTGCGAGCACTGCCGGCTATGTCACTGAGGTGCTAACGCACGTGCCTGGCGGCTGCGATGTCCGCCAGGTACCTGCGATCGGCCAAGGACGTGGATTTATGTGTGTAAACACAGAGATCCACGTCCTGTCAGGGAGAGGGGACCGATGGTGTACATAGGGACACAGATCGGTCTCCTCCCCCAGTCAATCCCCTCCCCCCACAGTAAGAATCACTCCTAGGGAACACATTTAACCCCTTCCTCGCCCCCAGTGTTAACCCCTTCCCTGCCAGTCATTTATATAGTAATCAGTGCATATTTCTAGCACTGTTTGCTGTATAAATGTGAATGGTCCCAAAAGTGTCTGATGTGTCCGCCGTAATATCGCAGTCCTGACAACAATTGCAGATAACCGCCATTACTAGTAAAAATAAATAAATAAATAAAGTCATAATTCTAACCCCTATTTTGTTGGCGCTATAAATTTATTAACAAAAATATGTAGAAGAATATGTATCGGCCCAAACTGAGAAAAATATATATATATTTTTTTAAATTGGGATATTTATTATTTCAAAATTGTTTATAGCACAAAAAATAAAAAACGCAGAGGTGATCAAATACCACCAAAAAAAAAGCTCTATTTGTGGGAAAAAAAGGATGTCAATTTTGTTTGGGAGCCACGTCGTTGGAGGCAGAAACGTTGTAATTGGAGGCAGAAAACCATGGAGGTCTGCTTGCTTCAAAACGACAATTGGTGGTGGAGACAAGATAGGTATCCTCTTGAAGTTAAATGCTCTCATGGAATATGAAAAAAGTGGTATCCGGGCAGATCATGCAAGGAAAACATAAAACATGCTCCGATGGTGAAGGTAAAAGGAGGATGAGGTTTTTATTGAAAAAACCGAATGTACATAAAAGTGATCACTGTAGCATATAAAAGGATAAAAGCAATATGGGAGATAGGTGTACCTATCCCGACGCGTTTCGTCCATGTGTACTTCAACTGGGGCATCATTAAGCAAGTGGTCGTGGTGGGAGCAATTGTTAACTCCAGACTGGACTATGCAAATGCCCTTTACCTCGGACTCCCCAAGTACCAAATCGCACGTCTGCAGGTCGTTCAAAACACGGCTGCTCGACTTGTGACTGGGAAAAAACCCTGGGAATCAATCTCACCTTCACTGAGATCCCTTCACTGGTTACCAGTAAAAGACAGAATCACTTTTAAAGCTCTCTGTCTAACGCATAGATGTATCCATGGGAATGCTCCCCATTATCTATGCGAAAAAATAAGTTCTGCGATCCACCAATCAAAACCTACTCCAGACGCCGAAAACAAACTACAAGTCCAAAGGAGACAGAAGATTCGCGGTCCAAGGTCCCAGACTATGGAACGCTTTACCAACCAGCATTCGGTTGGAGGAGAATCACTTAGCATTCAGGAGAAAGATTAAAACTCATCTCTTTTGATACCAAAAGAGATAGGAACAACGAGCGCCCAGAGGCGATTTGGTTCGCATTTGCCGCGCTATATAAGTTTTCATTCATTCATTCATTCATTCAAGTGTGCCCAGTAAGCAAGTGGTTAAAGAGTAACTCTACTTTTGTTTAGAAAAAACATTCCCATCTGGGTGATCGAAACTGTTGCATATTCCTACCTTGTTGCAATGAAGGAAAATGTGTGTGACTTGTTCATTATCAATCAGCAGATGCAGAGATCTAATGAGGAAGATTACAGGATATGAAATTGTTGGAAACTTAATTTTAAATACCATTCAATTATAATATGGTTTGCTTAGCAATTGTATATGCTACATTATTATTATTACGATTTGTAATTTTTTCCCCAGAAAAGTGCAGGTACCTTTTAAGGCTTAGATTACTGTTAGGGCAAATTTTTATTTTTTTTACGAAAATCCATGCTTACAGAAGCAGTAGCTGGTTCTCAGTACAAATACAAAAGTACTGCAGAGAGTGAAAGGGGAGAAGCTGTGAGGGAAATATATATCTAAGGCTGGCCAGAGGCGTTATAATCTCCTTACAATCTAGCTTAGATTTACCAGAAACTGTGAATAGTGTGAGGGTTTAGAGCATTCGATATATATTGATACAAATTTAATAGATTGTTTAGGTAGCCCTTGTGTTATGAAGATGAAGGTAACTCTAAAGGAGAGATTGTCAAATCAGATTGAAACAATCATGATTAGCTTTGAAAGATTTGCTGCTCAGATACTTTGCTAAAATAAGACTCAAAGGGGTTGATTTACTAAAGGCAAATAGGATGTTCTTTTTGCAAGAGAAGTTGCACTTTGCAAGGGAATTTTCCTGAGAGCTTAGTGAATGAGGTGAAGCTCTGCTGACTTCCATCATCCAATTGTAAACCAGCATTTTTTTTTTTCCTGTGCCCGATTGGGCATTCTTTGCAAAGTGCAACTTTACTTTGCAAAGTAAAATTAGTATAAAGCCTTCAGCAAATTATTCCCACCAGTAAGCTTTTTAAACTTTCAGACTATCACACAGGTCCATCAATGACCTACAAACATTACCATATGTACTACTTATTGTATTACTCTTTGATAACGTCACATACGCTGTAAAATAATGCTTACAAGAGTGCTAACATCACTTTGAACCTGACACCATATAGGTATCTATATAAGAAAGTGTTCCCTAAACCCTACTTTAAGGCCTTGTACACATGACCGTTTTCCTCTGCAAAATCCATCAAGAAAAATACTGGCAGAGCATTTTTGCCAAGAAAAACGGTCGTGTGTATGTTTTTCGTCAAGAAAACTGTTGTGGATCTCGACGAGAAAAAAAGAGTTCTCTTTTTTCTCATCGGGAGTCTCAATTTCCTTGTCGTGTTTCTCGTCGGGCTGGTTTACGACGAGAAACACGTTCGTGTGTATGCTTAGAAACCCGCGCATCCGCTACCCTGCACAACCGGGAGGAGACCTTTTGCGAGACCTGGCGACCCTGGAACCACTTTACATACACTGATGCTTATTAGTGTTGCTCACGAATATTGCATATTCGAGTATTCACGAATAACTCAAATATCGCAGTGAATATTCGCTATTGCGAATATTTGTATTTTTTTCAAATTTATTTTTAAAACAGATCACATCCTAGTGATCTCCATCGACGTCTAAAAGCATTGCTGGTATGATTAGAGACCCTGGGCCGAGTAGCTGAGGCGATCCTTTTATGTTGCCGAATATTTGCAATGCGAATATTTGTATTGCGAATATTAGCGAATACTTTCTCTGCCCTTCTGTGTTTTGTGTATAAAAAAAAAAAAAAAAAAGCTTTAGTTTAGTCATATACGTTTGTGTAAGTAGAGTAAGGCCTTGTACACACGAGTGAATAAATCCGCTGAACATGGTCCGACGGACCATTTCAGCCGAAAAATCCGCTCGTGTGTAGGGGCAAACGGACCGTTCTGGCCGGATTCCTCCGGCGGAAAATTTCCAAAGCATGCTTTGGAATTTTTCCGCCAGAGAGCTGTCCGTCAGATATGTCCGCTGGTTAGTACGGCAAACCAGCGGACATATCTGCCCGCACATGCGTCGTATCCTGTGAATGGATCCGACGCATGCGCGCGGAAGTGTTTACTTCCTGGTGCGGTGACGTGGCGGTCACGTGGCGGCGTCAACGTCACCGCCGCGTCACCGCGCTGTCCGCCGGCGGGGAATTTGATCCGATGGTGTGTACAGCCATCGGATCAAAGCAATCCGGCGGACAGATCCGATGGGAACGGTCCGTCGGACCGTTCCCATCGGATCTATTCCCTCGTGTGTACAAGGCCTTAGTGTTTAGTGCATATTAGTTTAGTAATCCAGGAAATGATCTCCGTTTTCGCGTGTTGTTCGCACGCATGCGCATGCGCGGACGAGAATTTCGCTATCAATTTCGCATTCGCATTAGCGAAATTTTGCATTCGCATTAGCGAAATTTCGCAAATTTTTTTTTTTCTAAAATATCACGAATATTCGATATTAACGAATATTTCACGAATATTCTTCTATATATTCGTGAAATATCGCAAAATCGAATATGGTGTATTCCGCTCAACACTGATGCTTATCTACAGGAGGTGGCTCAATCGAGCTGAGCTTCCCGGATGCAGCCTCACCCTCTGGGCGAGAGACGCTTTCTGCTCCCTCTTTCCTTCCTTTTTGCTTTACTGACTGTTTCTCTGTCTTGGACGTTCTCTTAGTCCCCACCCCCCGTCTTCCCCTCCCCCTGTCTCCCCCCCTCACCTTTTCCCTCTTTGAGATTCTGGGGTGGAAATACCTTACACATACGGTGTATCTTTAGGCACTTTTTGTTTTCATATTGTCCCATCTCCGGGCACACTAGGCCCAAGGGAGTTTTCACTTCCCTCTAAGGCCGCGTACACATGTTCAGACCGGTCCGATGAAACTGGTCTTAAGACCAGTTTCATTGGACCAATTCGATCGTGTGTACGGCCTATGGGACCGTTGTCCGTCGGACCAAAGTTTTAAAACTTGCTTTAAAATCTGTCAGACAGACACCTGTCCGTCGGACAGATTTGATGGTTAGTACACAAAAGCATCGGACCAAAAACCCGCGCATGCTCAGAATCAAGTCGACGCATACTTGGAAGCATTGAACTTCGTTTTTTCATCACGTTGTTGTGTTCTACGTCACCGCATTCTGGTCTGATCGGATTTGTGGTCCGATGGTGTGTACACACATCAGACCATCAGACCACTTTAGCCTGGTCCGATGAAAACGGTCCATCAGGCCAGTTTCATCGGACCGGTCTGATCGTATGTACGTGGCCTAAGTTTCAATGGAAAATCCGAAACCAAGTTACTCCATGCTACCATTTGTTTTACAATCAGTATGTCTCACTTTTCTTTGTCTTTTAAGCGAAACTGCATCGACCACGTATACAAATTTTTGATAGTTGTCCCAGTGTGATGCACAGAGCAATATCTCTATGTTTGTCGTTACTAAATGTTCCTTAATAGACATACTGTGAATTTTGGTTTCTTTGACTGTTATATGTAACTTTCTTTGGTCAATAAAGGAATAAAAAAAAAGAAACCCGCGCATGCTCAGAACAAAGTATGAGACGGGAGCGCACCTTTGGTAAAAGTAGCGTTCCTAATGGAGATAACACATTCGTCACGCTGTAACAGACTAAAAAGCGCAAATCGTCTCTCATCAAACTTTTACTTAACACGTAGTAACATGAGATCGAACTTCCCCTTTATAGTGCCGTCGTACGTGTTGTACGTCACCGCGTTTAAGAAATGACAAGATTTTGTCTTGACAGTGTGTATGCAAGGAAAGCTTGACAAGATTCTCATCAAGCCTGAAAAGAACTTTGTTGAGGAAAACAACGTTTCTTTTACGACGAGATTCTCGGTCGTGTGTACGAGGCCTTAGACTTTTATGTATTGTGAACACAGTTTACTATGCTTCATTTATGAATGAACACACAGGGGTTAATTTACTAAAGGCAAATTGACTGGGCACCTTGCCAAGTGCAGTTGCTCAGAAGCTTAGTAAAAGAGGTAAAGCTTCACTTTGCAAAGAATACCCAATCACGTGTAAGGAAAATGAAGAAAAAAAAACAGCTTGCACGTTTTTTTTGCACATTTTTGCTTGCAAGTGATTGGATAATTGAAGTCAACAGAGCTTCTGCTCATTTACTAAGTACTGGAGCAACTGCTCTTCCAAAGTGCACAGTCTATTTGACTAGTAAATCAACCCCACTGTTCTCATTTTGAAAAGGAATGGGCCGGTAAACATGACATATTTACCGACACCTTCCCCCGCTCTCCATACTGAAACATCCCCCTGTGTGCAGCAGCACGTGGGAAGGGCACATAGGGGGGCCTGGGAAGAAAAAAAGAAGAGAATCCTGGAAGTGAGCCTATTTCCTGTAATTACCCCCTGCAGGAGCTGAAAGCTAGTGGGAGGGAGAGGAAGCTGGCAACACTGCATGGGGAGGGGGACCATTGGGGGCACATAGAGGAGCCTGGGTGGCTAAAAGGCAGAAGAAAGGTAAACCTGGAGAGGAAGGGGTGATTGGGGGGGCATTTATAGTAACCAATCTCCTGTAGTTTTCCACTGCAGCAGCTGAACTGGAGAGGAGGAGAAGCCAACTTTTTGCTGCTGCAGGGGGAACTGCAGGAGATTGGTTCCTGTAAATGCTGCACTGACCACCCCCTCCTTTCCAAGTTCCACTTCCTTCTTCTTGTCAGCTCTCTAAGCCCCTGTGTTAAACTTATGGGGCCCAGGCCCTGCACTGGTGGACCGGTGGTATCCCCTTATCGGTGGCCCTGCCTGTGCAGAACCCACGACCTTAATGGAGCAAAGCTGGCCATACACTGATTGATATTCAGCCAGTCCAGCAGGGATTGGACAATTTTAGATCAGTGTAGGGCCCTCCATATTTGTGTAGATAAAAATAGCGTGTCAATATTTATAAAGCCGGCTGGCTCCCACAGCCTGTACGTTCCGGGACCATGCCTTGTTTGGTTGCGGTATCGTCAGCACGCCGCTCCTCCCTACGTCGTTTCGTCGCAGATGATGTCATCCAGGGGCATGAGCGGCGCGCTGACTCACCGCTATTTAACCACTTGAGTCCCAGCATACAGTCAAATGACGGCGGCAAAGGGGATCTGAATATCCCAGCCGCCGTCATTTGACGGCATCGTCTTCTCCTGCCACTGGGGGGTGCGCGCGCGCCGAGATGCCGACGCGCGTGCCTGGTGGTCGCGATGTCCGTCAGGTACCCGCCGATCGGCAGTTTTAGAGCAGGGACGTGGAGCTCTGTGTGTAAACACAGAGCTCCACGCCCTGTCAGGGAGAGGAGACTGATGCTGTGTCCTTTGTACATAGGGACATAGCATTGGTCACCTCCCCAGTCAGTCCCCTCCCCCCACACAGTTAGAACACACCCAGGATACACATTTAACCCCTTCATCACCCCCTAATGTTAACCCCTTCCCTGCCAGTCACATTTATACAGTAATTAGTGCGTTTTTATAGCACTGATCGCTGTATAAATGTGAATGGTCCCAAAAATGTGTCAAAAGTGTCCGATGTGTCCGTCGCAATATCGCAGTCCTGACAAAATTCGCAGATCGCCGTATTACTAGTAAAAAAAAAAAAAATTGTCAGAATTCTATCCCTTATTTTGTAGCCACTTTAACATTTGTGCAAACCAATTACTATACGCTTATTGCGATTTTTTTTTTACCAAAAATATGTAGAATACCGGCCTAAACTGAGGAATTTTTTTTTTTTTTTGGATTTTTATTATAGCAAAAAGTAAAAAATATTATGTTTTTTTTTTTCAAAATTGTTGCTCTTTTTTGTTTATAGCGCAAAAAAATATAAACCGCAGAGGTGATCAAATACCACCAAACGAAAGCTCTATTTGTGGGGAAAAAAGGACGTCAATTTTGTTTGTGAGGCACGTCGCACGACCGCGCAATTTTAATTTAAAACGACGCTGTGCTGAAAGCTGAAATTTTGCCTGGGCAGGAAGGGGGTATATGTGCCCAGTAAGCAAGTGGTTAAAATACACTACACAATGCCCAACTCAAAGATCCGGGAGTCCCCAGCACCGTTGCGACCATTTTGAAATAGGGCGGAAATGCCAATAGTGTTAAGTTACTGCGGACATGCAACAATAAAATTTGCCACAAAACAAATTCAAATAAAAAGTTGGAAAGAGAATCCGTATTGTTGGACAGAAAAAGAGGATACAAAAATACCTAAAAAATGAATGTTAATCCACTAAGGCAAAAATATGAAATTAATACAAGTAATGATGTTGGGTACTAATTATTATGGCTAGGCCTACGGTATTTACCTTCTCACCTCACATTTTACAATAAAGCCTTTAGCACTGGCTCACATTGGTGCATTTTGACATGTGATTTGTCATGTCAAATCGCATTTCAAATTGGTGGGGATTAGGCTTCCTAGGCGACACTGCACCGATTTCAAAAAGTAGTTTATGTACTACTTTTTGTGATTTCAGGGTGCGATTTCCATTGACATCTGTGCAGAAACCCGCACAGATGTCTGTGAAATCACAGCGGGAATCGGGACTGACATGCGGGAGTGAAATCTGAGCTGCGGAAATTAAGCGACTCACACGGCTTTATTCCTGCATTTCAGCGTGAAACTGGCCTTAAAAAAATATTTTACAACTAGATCTATTTTTCTGCAGGGAGAAAGAAGGTGCAACTGCCTGGGGACAAGGTATTCTCAGTTGGGAGTACCAGCTGCAAAGCTTAAGGCCCTTCTAAGTTGGGGGCACTGTTAAAGTTGAGAACCTGCCCAGCGTTTCCTAGTTTACCAGGTGTGGAGAGGGGGCGAGGCCTGCCACGGCAGTTGAGCGGGAACACTTCGTAGACGTCCCGCTGTGAGTCCTGCACCATTTCCAACCTTGGATACCTATTTAGGAAATGCTGCACCACCAAATTGAGGACAAGTGCCAGGCATGGCACATGTGTCAACTTTCCCTGTCTAAGGGCAGACAGGAGGTTTGTCCATTATAACACACCACCATTCCTGGCTCCAGATGGCATGGCGTGAACAACCTCTGGGCCTGTCCTTGCAGAGCTGCAATTATTAACAAAATGTAATAAAGATGTGTAAATGTGTAAGTGTAAGGAAAGATTAGAGGAACTGAATTTATTCACTCTTGAGAAGAGGAGAATAAGGGGGGATATGATCAACATGTACAAATACATAAGAGGTCCATATAGTGAACTTGGTGTTGAGTTATTCACTTTAAGGTCAACACTGAGGACAAGGGGGCACTCTTTACGTCTGGAGGAAAAGAGATTTCACCTCCAAATACGGAAAGGTTTCTTCACAGTAAGAGCTGTGAAAATGTGGAACAGACTCCCTCCAGAGGTGGTTCTGGCCAGCTCAGTAGATTGCTTTAAGAGAGGCCTGGATTCTTTCCTAAATGCACATAATATAACTGAGTACTAAGTTTTGTAGGTAAAGTTGATCCGGGGTAAATCCGATTGCCTTTCGGGGGATCAGGAAGGAATTTTTTCACCTCCAGTAGCAAATTGGATCATCGCTCTGCTGTTTTTTTTTGCCTTCCTCTGGATCAACTGTGGGTATGGAGTTGGGTGTATGGGAGGATGTACTGTGTTTTACTTTGTTTTATTTTTATTTTTTTTTATGATTGAACTGGATGGACTTGTGTCTTTTTTCAACCTGACTAACTATGTAACTATGTAACATTAATCAATGGAAAGTGGTGTTTGGTGCAATTTAATTTGTGTATTCACTACACAGACACACGGATACACTATAATATACTGCAATATACTGCATCAAACGTGCAGTAACGCACAGATCTACATGGTGTTAAACTTGCAATAAAATACATGGCGTTAAACTAAGGCCGCGTACACACGATCAGACAGGTCTGATGAAACTGGTCTGCAGACCATCAGACCGTTTTCCATCGGACCAAAGTTTTAAAACATGCTTTAAACCTGTCTGCTGGACACCTGTCCGTCGGACAGGTTCGATGGTTAGTACACAAAAGCATCGGACCAAAAACCTGTGCATGCTCAGAATCAAGTTGACGCATGCTTGGAAGCTTTGAACATCGTTTTTTCATCACGTCGTTGTGTTTTTTTTTTTTTACGTCACTGCGTTCTGGTCTGATCAGATTTTTGGTCCGATGGTGTGTACACACATCAGACCATCAGACCACTTCAGCCTGGTCCAATGAAAACGGTCCGTCGGACCAGTTTCATCGGACCTGTCTGATCGTGTGTAACACACAGAACTTATGGCTTTAAACTTTCTGTAATGCAATGAAATATACAGCGTTAATCTTGCAGTAACGCAATGAAATATATGGCATTAAATTTGCAGTAACAGATAGCAAGCCAAGTAAGCAAATGGCTATAGCCCAGCCCAGACCTTTGCTTTGCGGGAGATTGCGGGAATGCTGTATGAGTGAAGATATAACTCACAAATGAATAACCATAAGCTCTGTTGTTCAACAATCAGCCCAAAAAGAGATAAGATAGACCATAGCATGATACTGTTGAACTCTTGATTTAACCACTTCAGATCCGCCCTATCGTCAAAAGACGTCTGCAGCGCGGACCTGAGGTGCCGGGATCAAGTTGTTTGCATTACCTGCGCGCCCACTGGGTGGCGCGCGGCGGGTAAAACACTGTCCCAGTGCATCGCTGAAGTGCCGATGCGTGTACCTGGCGGCCGCCATGTCCGCCGGGTACACGCGATCGGCGGGAACACAGCAGGGACGTGGAGCTTTGTGTGTAAACACAGAGCTCCACGTCCTGTCAGGGAGAGGAGACAGATGCTATGTCCCTTGTACATAGGGACACAGCATCGGTCACCTCCCCCAGTCACCCCCCTCCCCCCACACAGTTAGAACACACCCAGGATACATATTTAACCCCTTCCTCACCCCCTAGTGTTAACCCCTTTCCTGCCAGTCACATTTATATAGTAATTAGTGCATTTTTATAGCACTGGTCGCTGTATAAATGTGAATGGTCCCAAATTTGTGTCAAAAGTGTCCGATATGTCCGCCGCAATATCGCAGTCCCAATAAAAATCGCAGATCGCCGTCATTACTAGTAAAAAATAAAAAAAAAAAAAATAATTCTTTTGTAGGCGCTATAACTTTTGTGCAAACCAGTCACTTATTGCGATTTTTTTTTTTTACAAAAATACGTCGAAAAATACGTATCGGCCTTAACTGAGAAAAAAAACTAGTTTAAAAAAAAAAAAATGGGATATTTATTATAGCAACAAGTAAAAAATATATATAAATTTTTTTTAATTGTCGCCCTTTTTTTGTTTATAGCGCAAAAAATAAACAGCGCAGAGGTGATCAAATATCACCAAAATAAATCTCTATTTGTGGGAAAAAAAGGACGTTAATTTTGTTTGGGAGCCACGTCGCGCGGCCACGCAAATGTCAGTTAAAGCGACGCAGTGCCGGAAGCTGAAATTTCACCTGGGCACAAAGGGGGTTTATGTGCCCAGTAAGCAAGTGGTTAATGTTCAATATAAATAGTTGCACTTAAATTTTAGAAGTTAAAAAATATTGTAAAATTAAGAAGCCGGCTTGCTACAATACATGCTCCCATCTTTATTAAATGAATTCAACTAACTGTGCAACTATTGGAACAATCATATGTCCTGCAACTATCTATATAGACTGTAATTAGTGCAATTTTTCTCCTTCCCATTATGTTTTGTGTCATATCCCACATTTAATTGCTGATTTTGGACTGGTCCATCCACTTCAATTTTAAATTTTTAATATTCATCTTTTCTGTGTTTTTTTTTCTATTAGCACAGTTTTTTTCCCTTTAAATGTGCAGTAACGCAATGGCATATATATATTGTTAAACTTACAGTAATGCAACAAAATATACAGCGTTAAACTTGCAGTAACACACATAACTATATGGCGTTAAACTTGCAGTAATGCAATGAAATATACAGCGTTAAACTTGCAGTAATGCAATGAAATATACAGCGTTAAACTTGCAGTAACACATTGAAATATGTGGCGTTAAACTTTCAGTAACGCAATGAAATATATGGCATTACACTAGCAGTAACGCAACAAAATATATGAAGTTAAACTGGCAGTAATGCAATTAAACATAAAGCGCCAAACTTGCAGTAACGCAATTAAACACACAGCGTTAAACTTGCAGTAGCGCACAGAACTATACGGCGGTAAACTTTAAGTAATACAATAAAAAATACAGCCTTAAACTTGCAGTAATGCACAGAACTATACGGCGTAAACTTGCAGTAACGCACAGAACTATACGGCAGTAAACTTGCAGTACCGCAATGAAATATACAGCATTAAACTTGCAGTAATGCAATGAAATATAGGTGCAAACAAAAAAAGAATTACCGCTCTAAAGACCCTAAGTAAGCTGCAACTAAAAAGTGATATACACACCAAGAGTACAAGAGTACAAGAAAAGACACGTAGTTGCGCTAATGGTTACTGTTATATACATATATATATCGTATACATATATATACATATATATATCGTGCCCCAGACGACGTCATTGTATGACGAAAGGTACGTCGGAAAAAGAGACGTGCTGACATGTGGCGTTAAGGTCCTGTGTGGACGGACGTCGTGAGAGGCGGCCGGCTTTACTTTTATCCTATGCTTTTAAGAAGACATATCTTGTAAGTGTAATTTTTTACATTAAACTTAATTTATCCTACGGTACATCACTATTGTGAGCCTTGTTTCTTCCCGGGGTCCCACTGCCAATCACGGAAATCTGGAGGATCTGTTTCACCAGTGTTTCCTGCAGTCCCATCGCAAAGGCCTGGGCTGGGGTTTACTGCCGCAAGCTGGTTATGCTTGCCATCTGGTAAGCTTACATCCCTTATGGGGATTTCTGTCGGTGGTGTTTTTTTCAGCTTAAAGATTCACTAGCAAACATTATTGCACCTACAAGAAATCTTTGATCAATCGTACTCAGACTGTTTATACAATTTATTTTCATTTGTGATTCACTTTTATGGACAGTGTTTAATTACCTGCTATTTATTTGTATATGTATATAATAGTAACCATTAGCGCAACTACATTTCTTTTAATAAAATATAGGGCATTAAACTTGTAGTAACACAATGCAACTTATGGCGTTAAACCTTGCAGTAAAGCAATTAAATACAAGGCGTTAAACTTGCAGTAACATAATGAAATGTACAGCGTTAAACTTGCAGTAACGCACAGAACTATATGGCTTTAAACTTGCAGTCACGCAATGAAATATACAGCATTAAACTTGCAGTAACGCACAAAACTATATGGCGTTAAACTTGCAGTCAAAGAACTGTCTTAAACTTGCACAACTGAAATATACTGTGTTAAGTGAGCGGTAATGCCCAGAAATGTACTGCGTTAAACGGCATGTAACATACTAAAATATACAGTGTTAAACTTGCAGTAACACACTGAACTGTACAGCATTAAACTTGCAGTAATGTAACTGAAATATACTGCGTTAAGCGTACACTAACGCACAGAAATGTACTGCGTTAAATGGCACGTAACGCACTGAAATATACAGCGTTAAAATGTGCAGTAACGCAATAAAATATACTTTGTTAAATGGTCACTACACTAACACTGACTGAACTATCTCTACATTCACATTAATATAAAGATGAATGGTCGCACTATACTCACACTGAACTATTCCTAGATGCACACTAAGCTTATATTCAACACTGACATTAGAATCAGAATTGCACACTATATAGCACACTAAGGGCTAGATTCAGGATGGAGAGCGTATCTTTGTGCGGGCGTAGAGTATCCGATTTACGCTACGCCTCCGCAACTTTTACAGGCAAGTGCTGTATTCACAAAGCACTTGCTCCGTAAGTTGCGGCGGCGTGGCGTAAATGAACTGGCGGAACCCCTGCATTATTCAAATAGGGCAGGTAGGGGGCGTGTTGTATGTAAACTAGTCGTGACGCAATGTAAATAACGCGCCGAACGAACTGCGCATGCGCCGGCCGTGAATGTATCCCAGTGCACATGCTCCAAATCACGTCGCAAATAGTCAATATAAACTACGTGAACGTAACTTACGCCCAGCCCCATTCTAAATCTACTTACGCAAACGACATAAACAACGTACAATACGATGCTGTCCCGACTGCGCCTCACTATAGCAGGGGTAACTTTATGCCGGGCGTAACTCTAACGTAAGCAACGCAAATAGATACGCCGGCCGCAACTACGTTTGTGAATTGGCGTATCTAGCTCATTTGCATATTCGACGCGTAAATCGACGGAAACGCCACCTAGCGGCCAGCGTAAATATGCAACTTAAAAACGGCGGCGTAAGTGACTTACGCCGGTTGGATATATCACAAATCTATGCGTAACTGATTCTAAGAATCAGGCGCATAGATATGCCCCACTCACTCAGAGTTACGACGGCGTATCTGGAGATACGTCGTCGAAACTCCTTGCTGAATCTAGCCCTAAATGTCTAATAGCACAGAACAGAGTCCTGTTCTATCTTTCTCCACGCCGTTTTTCACACTACAAATAGCTGCTATGGAAAGAATACTTTTATAGTGTGGGGTGGGACTTAGAGCAATGAGCCATGATTGAATACAGTCCCCATGACAGCATCCAATCATAGCTCTGACAGTGCTCTCACTGCTCTGTGCCCTGATTGGGTGAAGCTGTTATTGTGGTCGTTTGGCAGTCAAACGGTCAAACAACCCGATAATTTGGTTGTTCGAAAACGTCCGAACAGTCAAAGCTTGCCCCAAATTCGAGCTTGGGCCAAACTGTTCGCCCATCTCTATAAGCTAGAAGCAAACTGTGGTAGGCAAAGACTCCACCATAGACGATAAAGATTTATGGAAAGCATAAATACGGATAGTAAATACACACAGAGCATTGCAAGCAGGGGATACATCATTGAGTCATAGCTTCATTATAAAATACTCTGGATAACACAAAGAGGTTTATCATATAAAAATCATATAAAAATAAAACACTTTCACTGATTATAAAAATGTGTTAAAAGTTACTATCAGGGAACAAGGGCTCTTGTTTCGAACAAAAAGGTTAAGTAGTTGTAACATTTGTAAGTATCAGGATCCATTATATTGTTGCCTGATGCTTCTCTAGCCATAATGTTAATTTTACCACCACTGGGATAATTACCGGTACTTTAGATGACATGCTATTGTGGCATATTTTATGTCGATAAGACTAAATACCCCTTTAAGTCAGGAATTGGACCATTTATATGATAGTTCTTCAGGCAATTTTCATTCACTGATCGCATACCATTTCATAACATGATGAAAAAAATTACAGCATTTAATTTTGTACAGGGAAAAGAGTTGTCAGACAATTGTTGCAGAAAAAGCATAGATAGATTTTCAAGTAAAATCAAGATTCTTTCCAGGTATCAATGAAGATGTAAGCTGTAATTTCTTTTGGTATTTTTGTATTCTATCAGGTTTCTTAAAGTTATTATTAGAAATTTTAGTGAAAGAGTGTTTTACTAAATATTTATCAAATGGTTAATTAGATAGGTGCAGAGATTTTACATTTTATCATCAATACTATTTGTAGAAAAATACTTACCTTATTATTAAAAAATAAATAAATAAAATGTACCTGCTCTGTGCAATAGTTTTGCACAGAGCAGCCCTGATCCTTTTCTTCTGGGGTCCCCGTCGGTGCTCCTGGCACCTCCCACTTTTAAGTACCCCCCAGCAAGCTGTCTGCTAAGGGGGGTTCTTGTGTGGGCTCAATCTTGGGTCAAATTACGTGGGTCTATTGACACACACATTGGGGCTCAGCCCTGCCCTCTGCTCCCTTGTCACTGGATTTTATTGACAGAAGTGACAGAAGTGGGAGCCAATGACTGTTCTTATGAGTCCAGTGAGGAGGGAGAAAGAGAACAGTGCTGCTGCTCTCATGCACAGTGCTGGACTGAGATTGGGTAAGTAAAAGAGCTGCACCTGAAAGTTTTTTTTACCTTAATGCATTCTATGCAACCGCATAAGTGGCATCAGAGAGAGAGAGAAATACTGTATATACACACCGTGCATTGTACAGCCATGGTCAAAAGTTTTGAGAATGACAAAAATTTTACCTTTCACAAAGTTTTTATGATGCCAATTTGCATATACTCCAGAATGTTATGAAGAGTGATCAGATGAATTGCAATTAACCACTTAAGGACCGGGGGTGTTTTTCAGATTTAATGTTTACGAGACTTAAACAGTTTTTTTTGCTAGAAAATTACTTAAAACCCCAAAACATTATATATTTTTTTTTTAACACCCTAGAGAAAAAAATGGCAATCATTGCAATACTTTTTGTAACACCGTATTTGCTCAGCAGTCTTACAAGCGCACTTTTTTTTTTAAAAAATCACTTTCTTGAAATAAAAAATAAGACAACAATAAATTTGGCCCAATTTTTTTATATATTGTGAAACATAATGTTACGCCGAGTAAAATGATACCCAACATGTCACGCTTAAAAATTGCGCCCGCAATGTGGCATGGCGTCAAATTTTTACCCTTAAAAATCTCGATAGGCGACGTTTAAAAAATTCTATAGGTTGCATTTTTTGAGTTACTTGTGTGGTTTGAACACCGTTTTCATATGCTGGCGCTACTCGCATATACGTTCGCTTCTGCGCGCGAGCTCGTCGGGTTGGGGAGCTTTAAAAAAAAAAATTGGGGGTTTTCGGATTTATTTTTATTGATTTTATCATTTTTTACACTTAGATAAAAATAAATAAAAAAATGATCATTTTTATTCCTATTACAAGGAATGTAAACATCCCTTGTAATAGAAAAAAGCATGACAGGTCCTCTTAAATATGAGATCTGGGGTCAAAAAGACCTCAGATCTCATATTTGCCCTTTACCTCGGACTCCCCAAGTACCAAGTCATCATCGTCTGCAAGTCGTTCAAAATACGGCCGCCAGACTGGTGACTGGGAAAAAACCATGGGATTCAATCTCACCTTCTCTGAGAACCCTTCACTGGCTGCCAGTAAAAGACAGAATTGCTTTCAAAGCACTCTGTCTGACACATAAGTGCATCCATGGGAAGGCTCCGCAATATCTATGCGAAAAGATAGAAGTCCACAACCCCAATCGCATTCTGCGATCCACCGACCAAAATCTGGTCAAGATACCCAAAGCCAGATACAAGTCCAAAAGAGAGAGAAGGTTTGCTTTCCAAGGTCCCAGACTATGGAACGCTTTACCAACCAGCATTCGGTTGGAGGAAAACCACCTGACCTTCAGAAAACCACCTGACCTTCTCTCTGCTCTTTTGATGATCAGAGAGACAGAAACAACAAGCGCCCAGAGGCGATTCAGTTCGCATGTGCCGCGCTATATAAGTTTTTCATTCATTTATTCATTCATTCATTCATTCATATTTAGACTTAAAATAAAAAAATAAAATAAAAATGTCATTTGAAAAAATGGTAAACAAAAAAAATGTTTCTTTAAGACGCTGGGCGGGACTGACGTTTTGACGTCACTTCCGCCCAGCAGAGCTATGGGGGCGGGTGGGAGACATTTTTCCCTCACTCGCATCCCCAGTCAGCTGCCGAATAGACCCGATCGCCTCCACCGCTACCGACGGCAACGGTAAGTGGCAGAGGGTGCGGGAGAGCGACGGGAAAGGGGGCCCCTCTCCCGCCACCGATAACGGCGATCTCGTGGCGAATCCGCAGCGGAGACCGCCGTTATCATACACAGGCCCGCCCGCTGTAAAGATGGATATCTCGGTTGTGGCAGCAGCTGCTGCCGTTACCGAGATATCCATCTTTAAAAATAGGACATATATATATACTGTATAGGAAAGTGAGGGGGTGCAATCAGCGCAAAATTGTTGAGGTAAACTTATTTAAATATAAAAATGAAAAAAACACAAGGTTTAAAATTCACGTGAATGCAAGCTGAACACAAAAGAACTTTCACAAAATTCCCAAAATACATACAACAAAGAAAAAAGTGCAGCGCAAACAATAAACAATAATATATAAATCTAATGTATAATAATATCATATACTAGATATAAAGTGAAACCTGTACAACAGGATGAGTGAAATGATTACCAATGGTGAATAATCAAATAGGTATGGGTACATCAATAAAAATAAAAATAAACTTGGGTAAGTGTCCAAGAAATATTTAGTGCAAAGTGTCCATAAATCCAATTATCTGAATTGTCAGACCAAAGACCACTTCTTCAACTGCCCTGCTGAAGAAGTATTGTTTACGCAACGCGTCCGGGGACAGGAATTACCCTTACAGTCGCTCGCTTACTATCTGAACCTCCGCTGATGTGATCTCTTTTCCATCCGGTTTTATAATGTTTGTGATGCTCTTAGATGGTTGTCTTTTCTCTCCATTTTGGTATGCTCTTCATGACTGATGTGTGAGGATAACGGGTTACCTGGCTGATTTTTATGTGCAAAGGACCATCTGGTGAAACAGTGGTCTAAGTTGGAGGTAATAGTAATTTATCCTTGTGGTGGCGGGATCACTCCATACTTTTGTTATCACCTGGTGGATTCTTTGGTCTGACAATTCAGATAATTGGATTTATGGACACTTTGCACTAAATATATTTTTATTTTTATTTATTTTTATTTTTATTGATGTACCCATACCTATTTGATTATTTACCATTGGTAATCATTTCACTCCTCCTGTTGTACAGGTTTCACTTTATATCTAGTATATGATATTATTATACATTAGATTTATATATTATTGTTTATTGTTTGTGCTGCACTTTTTTCTTTGTTGTATATATATATACAATGGGCGGACATTAAGCGGTTAATTGCAAACTCCCTCTTTGCCATGAAAGTGAACTTAATCCCATAAAAAAAAGAAAAAAACATTTCCACTGCATTTGTGACGAAGGCTTCAGGGCACACAAAAAAGTTCAGCAAGAACCATCTCTTATGCCACGTACACAGTGCCGATCCTGATCTCCCTGGGGCCCTAAGCAAAATAATGACATGTCACATTGAAGTTGAGAAGCGGGGGATTGCTGCCGACAGTGACATGTCACACGCGGAGGGGAGTTCTGCTATTGGAAATGACATATTACATTAAAGTGAGAAGCGGAGAAGCGGGGGGTGCTGACTTCTTACCTCTTCTCCCATGCAGCTAGTGAGTTGTTGAGAAGCGGGGTGAGGGGCCTAAAATGACTTCTCACCAGGTGGGGCCTCGAGTAATTTGGGGGGCCCTCCGCAGCTTTGCGGGGCCCTAAGCGGCTTGCATAGTGAGCCTATAGGGCGGTACGGCCCTGCACGTACACACGATCGGTTCATCCGATGAAAACAGACTGATGCATTTTTTTTATCAGATATCCGATGAAGCTGACTTTCATCAGTCTTGCCTACACACCATCAGTTAAAAATATGTTTGTGTCCAATGCGATGACGTAAAACACTACGACGTGCTGAGAAGTTTAATGCTTGCTTGAGCATGCATGGATTTTTAAACGATGGAGTTGCCCACAGACGATTGTTTTTTTCTATCGTTTTTTTAACCATCAGATAATTTTAAAACCGGTTCTATGTTTTTTTACCGATGGGAAAAAAAACAATGGGGCCCACACACAATCGGGTTCGTCCATCAGACCATTTTCATCAGACGGACCGATCATGTGTATAGGGCATTACAGTTGATTCAGCTGTGGGATCGGGGCATCACGAGTGCAGAGCTTGCTCAGGAATGGCAGCAGGCAGGTGTGAGTACATCTGCACACACAGTGAGGAGAAGACTTTGTGAGGATGGCCTGGTTTTAAGAAGGGCAGCAAAGAAGCGATTTCTCTCCAGGAAAAACATCAGGGATAGACTGATTATCTGCAAAAGGGCGATTGTTTGGGGCATGCAGAAAAAACATTGTCTGGAGAAGAAAAGATGAGCGATACCATCAGTGCTGCGTCATTCCAACAGTAAAGCATCCTAAAACCATTTATGTGTGGGGTCACTTCTCAGCCAAGGGAGTGAGCTTACTCACAATTTTGAATACAGCCATGAACAAAGAATGGTACAAAAACATCCTCGAGAGCAACTTCTCCCAACCATCCAAAAACAGTTTGGTGAGGAATAATGCCTTTTCCAGTATGATGGAGCACCTCATGAGGCAACAGTCATAACTAAGTGGCTTGGGGAACAAAACATGGACATTTTGGATCCGTGGCCAGGAAACTCCCCAGACCTTGATCCCATTGAGAACTTGTGGTCAATCCTCAAGAGGCGGGTGAAAAAAAAACCCACAAACTCTGACAAACTCCAAGCATTGATTTCTGCAAGAATGTGCTGCCATCAGTCAGGATGTGGCCCAGAAGTTGATTGACAGCATGCCAGGTTCAATTGCAGAGATCTTGAAAAAGAAGGGTCAACACTGAAAATATTAACTCTTTGCACAAACTTAATGTAATTGTCAATAAAAGCCTTTGACACTTATCAAATGCTTGTAATTATACTTCAGTATACCATAGCAACATCTGACAAAAATATCTAAAAACACTGAAGCAGCAGACTTTGTGAAAATTAATATTTGTGTCATTCTCAAAACTTTTGGCCACTGCTGTACAATATTTGCACTGCAGGGTTTAAATGTATCGCACTGATAATGACGATTATGCTTTCGCTTACACACATATCCATTCACCATTAAAAGTTTAGGGCTGAAATCACATTACTTTACACACAGTCTGTCAGTCTTCACAGGGTGTTTCTGTCTTTTATGTTGCCTTTCTGACCTGTGGAATTCTCTGGACAGAACGGCAGTGTAGTTGCAGTAAGCAGGTACACCCTGTGCAGGTAAAGGCTGATTGGCTGTGTTGTAAAGGAATGTGATTTCAGCCCTGTGGAAGAGGAACCGTATAGAGTGCTGTAATGGGAAAGGAGCTCAGAAGCCCGGCATAGTATCCAGGGTGGAGGGGCTGGTCTGGGGGCTTTGGGGGAGGGGGGCTTAGAACTTTTGCGCAAACCGATCAAATACGCTTATTGCGATTTTTCTTTTTAACCAAAAATATGTAGAAGAATACGTATCGGTCTAAACTGAGGAAAAAAAAAACGTTTTTAAAAACAATAAAATGATGGTATTTATTAACCACTTAAGACCCGGACCAAAATGCTGCTAAAGGACCTTGCCCCTTTTTGCGATTCGGCACTGCGTCGTTTTAACTGACAATTGCGCGGTCGTGCGACGTGGCTCCCAAACAAAATTGGAGTCCTTTTTTCCCCACAAATAGAGCTTTGTTTTGATCACCTCTGCGGTTTTTATTTTTTTGCGCTATAAACAAAAATAGAGCCACAATTTTGAAAAAAATGCAATATTTTTTTTCACTTTTTGCTATAATAAATATCCCCAAAAATATATATAATTTTATTTCCTCAGTTTAGGCCGATACGTATTCTTCTACCTATTTTTGGTAAAAAAAATAAAATAAATCGCAATAATGTTTATCTGTTGGTTTAGTTTTATTCCATTTTTATTATTTTTATTTTTTTTACTACTAATAGCGGCGATCAGCGATTTTTTTCATGACTGCGACATTATGGCGGACACTTCGGACAATTTTGACACATTTTTGGGACAATTGTAATTTTCACAGCAAAAAATGCATTTAAATTGCATTGTCTACTGTGAAAATGACAGTTGCAGTTTGGGAGTTAACCACAAGGGGGCGCTGTAGGAATGTTTGTGTGTTTACAACTGTAGGGGGGTGTGGCTGTAGGTGTGACGTCATCGATCGCGTCCCCCTATAACAGGGATGACGCGATCGATGCTGCGAACACAGTGAAGCACGGGGAAGCCGTGTTTACACACGGCTCTCCCCGTTCTTCAGCTCCGGGATCGATCGCCGCACTCCAGCGGATCGAGTCCGTGACTCCCGCGGACCTGGTCCCGGAGCTTCGGACCGGGTCACGGGAGCGCGCCGCGGGCGCGCGCCCGTGACCCATGGCTGGGTACTAGAATCAACGTATATATACGTTGATGTGCCCAGCCGTGCCATTCTGCCGACGTAAATGTGCAGTAGGCAGTCCTTAAGTGGTTAAAGCAAAAAGTAAAAGATAGTGTTTTTTTTTCCAAAATTGAAGCTCTTTTGTTTATAGCGCAAAAAAATAAAAACGCAGAGGTGATTAAATACCACCAAAAGTAAGCTCTATTTGTGGGAAAAAAAGGGCGTCAATTTTGTTTGGGAGCCACGTCGCACGACCGCACAATTGTCATTCAAAGTGCGACAGTGCTGAAAACTAAAAATTGGTCCGGGCAGGAAGGGGTTGAAAATGCCCTGTATGGAAGTGGTTAATGTCTAGGCAATTTTTTTTTGCAATACATCACTGCATCACTTTAACTGACAATTGCGTGGTCGTGCGACGCTGTACCCAAACAAAATTAATGTCCTTATTTTTCCCACAAATAGAGCTTTCTTTTGGTGGTATTTGATCACCTTGTGGCTTTTACTTTTTTCACTATAACTATCACTAACAAAAAAAGAGCGACATTTTTAAAAAAAAAACAATATTTTTTCTTTTTTGCTATAATAAATATCCCCCAAAAATATATAAAAAAAAGAATTTCTTCCTCAATTTAGGCCAATATGTATTCTTTTACATATTATTGATAAAAAATTGCAATAAGCGTATGTTGATTGTTTTTCGCAAAAGTTATAGGTTCTACAAAATAGGGGATAGATTTATGGCATTTTTATCATTATATTTTATTTTTACTGGTAATGGCGGCGATCTGAAATTTTTAGCAGGACTGCGACATTGCGACGGACAGATCAGACACTTTTTCAGACACAGTGACATTTATACAGCAATTAGTGCTATAAAAATGCACCGATTACAGTATAAATGTCACTGGCAGGGAAGGGGTTAGCACTAGGGGCAATCAAATGGTTAAATGTGTTCCCTGGGAGGTGTTACTAACTGTATTGAGGGCTGGGCTGACTGGAGGAGGAGCGACATCGCTGTTCCTAATCACTAGGAACAGACGATCACTCCTACCTTCCCTGTCAGAACGGGAATCCGCCATGTTTACACTGGCAAATCCCTGTTCTGCCTCTGTGTGGAGCGATCACGGATGACTGGCGGACATCGTGCACGGGCTTCGGGGGTACAATGATGGCGATTCGCGTAATAGAGCCAATTTGCAGCAGTATAAATGCAGTGGCTGGTCTTATAGTGGTTAAAAAAAGGAATAGGAAGCTAAATACAAACCCAGCAAGGACAATTCATTTTAGGAATTAAACAGTCCATCTCCAAAATAACATTTATGTTTTTTGTGGAAGATACAGTTCTACAATAAGGTTGAAACTTTGAAGCATTCAAATATAAATGTTAACTATTATGCTAGTTTCGCAAATTATCACACACACAAACGCTTGTTTGGCATTTATAAATTTTGGAATTTACTATAATGCGCGGTTAAAAATTAACGTGGGGAACGATTGTGACTATTTTTATTGTCTGGGCATGTGCACTTGTGCTAGTACATAGTCAGAGAAACAGGGGAAATGTATCTCTTCTGAAACTTTCACTTATATTTTTGTTTTTACATCAATTTTTGTAAAAGTTTAAAAGAAGATCGTCTAAAAACAATGTACCATGTTTAGGAACCATTCAATCAATGAGATAATGCTCTAAACTAAACATTATTTCCTTGTGAAATTTCCATCTATGACAATTAGTAAATTCACTTTTGCAACAATTGCACGCAGTGGAGGACCAGAGTTGTGGGTGCCCGGGGCAGAATTTTTTTTTACGCCCCCCGCCCTATGTAAACATCCACTCTGGTTATAAGGATAATCAAACACATGTAAAGAGCATTTTTTTGTTTTATTTTTTTCACAAGAAAAATGTTTATTCAAATTTTTACAATACAAGCGATGCATATACACAGTAAGTCACAGAGAAAGCATTACACAGAATCTCACCAATTAGATGTGTTGCTAGTAGGAACAGGAGAAAGACGTTGAAAGGCTAGCATACAATAGTTCATGGGATACCAATTCGGGAACAAGAAGTCATAGCAAGGTTACGTAAAGGAGGTCCAGGGGGGGGGGGAGCAGGAGGAGTGTAGAACAGAGGGGAAGGAGAAAGGGGGGGGGGGGAGGGGGGATGGAGGGACCACATCCAAACAATCAAACACATCTTGAACATACAGCGTATTACTTTCAGGAAATCATAACATAGGGCCATCGTCATCATTGTCACCTGCAAACTCTGTGCCCCAGGCATCTGTCCACCCCGACCATATCTTATCAAATTTAGTAGGACAGTTTCGATTAGCAAAGGTGATCTTGTACAGTGGCAGCACCGAGTTCAGTACAGAGCGCCATGAGGACACTGTGGGAGGTGCAGCACTCTTCCAGTGGAGGAATATCTCCCTACGGGCATAAAAAGTAGCGTACCTGAGGAATAATGTAGTGTATTTACCCCGCACCCCAGGGCCAAAGACATTCAACAGCATTGATTTAGGGCTAGCTCCCAGGTCCAGAGAGGTAATCTGGTCGAGGGCGTCAGCCACCCCGGACCAGTAATCTCCGAGGCGGGGGCAGGACCAGACCATGTGGAAAAAGAAGGCAGCCTCTAGACCACATCTGGGGCAAGCCACCGGGACGTTAGGACTCATAATTGTCAACCGTTTTGGGGTGAAGTAGGCCCTGTGGAGGAACTTACCCTGCATAAATCGATCTCTGGCCGAAATCATAGTCGTAACGAAGGAAGAAACACATGTCTCCCATTCGTCCTCTAACAGATCAGGAATGTCCACCTTCCATTTATCCAGAGTTTTTTCAAGTTTCTTTGTGGGAGTTATGGACAAACGGAGATACAAGGAGGACAGGGGCCTGTCTATGACCTTAGCATTAAGAAACCCCTCCACAGAGTCTGATTCCAACGTGAGAAGTTGTGGGAACTGTTTCCCATAGGCATGCCGTAGCTGATAATATCGAAACAGCATCCATCCCGGTAGTGAGTAGGCGTCCCGGAGATCGGAGAAGGAACGCAGCCTACCCCCCCTAACAATGTGCCTCAGTTTCACTATACCCCTCTTCGCCCAGACCTGAGGATCCGGAACCAAGTTCATGTGTGGCAGCTTAGGATTACCCCAGAGGGGGATGTGAGGTGAGAATGTCCCGGGGGAGGCAAAACGGGTCCTAGCCCTGTGCCACACCGTAATGGTTGTACGCATCAGGTCTGTGATGCCAGGGTGGGATCCCGCCCCCCTGAACACCAAATTACTAAGGGAGGAATATGAGCCCATTATAGCCGCTTCCAGAGTTACTGCCGGGTTATCTGACCGTCACCAGGACAGCCGCCCAGAAGTAGACCTGGAAGTCCGGTAGGGACAGTCCCCCCCGATCAATGGGAAGCTGAAGGGTGGAAACAGCCAGCCGCGGGGGCCTCCCATTCCAGATAAAGGAGGATATTATACTTTTTAGTTTAGCAAAAAATGAGGCGGGGGGAATCATAGGGGAATTTCGAAAGAGGTAGAGGAATTTTGGCAAATATACCATCTTAATCAGATTTACTCTACCCACCGGTGAAAGGGGGAGAGTCTTCCAGACTGCACATTTCTGCGAAAAGTTTTTCAGCAGGGGTTGGAGGTTCAGCTCATAATATGAGGACAGCGGAGTCCCAACCCTCACTCCCAGATATTTAAATTCAGGTGTCCAGTTTAGGGGGGTGCCCGTCGGCTGGTGGGTGCCCGACGCATGTAGTGAGAAAAGGAGTGACTTCCCCCAATTAACCTTGATACCCGAGAAGGAGCCGAAAACGTCCACTATGTGGAGCGCAGGTGGGAGGGAGGAAGTATCCTTGAGGAAAAGGAGGGTGTCATCGGCATAGAGGGATATTTTATCCACAACTACACCTATCCGAATCCCTTCCACCAAGGGGTCAGATCTGATGCGGGCCGCCATGGGCTCCATGGCTAGCGCAAACAGACCAGGGGAAAGCGGGCAGCCCTGCCTGGTGCCCCTAGACAGGGGAAAGGACGATGACAGTGAGTTGTTGGTGCGTATCCGAGCAGTAGGATTGCGGTATAGCATCTGAACCCACCCAATAAAACGGGGACCAAACCCAAATTTGTGGAGGACGGCCCAGAGGTAGCGCCACTCAACCGAGTCGAAAGCCTTCTCGGCGTCTAAGGAGGCCACCACCTCCGCACCATCCCCATTTGCCCTGGAGAGATGGGTGAGGAGGCGGTGAATATTAATATCGGTTCCCCTGCCTGGCATAAAGCCAGATTGATCTGCATGGACTAATGCGGTGATCACAGTGTTCAGTCGCCCAGCCAACACCTTGGCCAAGAGTTTGGCATCTACATTGAGGAGAGATATCGGTCGGTACGAGGAACACTGTTGAGGGGCCTTACCCGGTTTAAGAATGACAACAATTACCGCCTCAGCCATCGTCGGGGGAAGAGAGTCTCCTTCCGCGGCTTTTTGGAGCATGAGTTTAAATGATGGGAGAATTTCCTCTGCATATGTTTTAAAGAATTCGTCAGGGATGCCATCCGGGCCCGGCGTTTTGCCATTTTGCAAGGATGCTACCGCCCACCGAAGTTCCTCCAATGTGATAGGGCTATCCAGCGCCTCCCTGTACGTGGAAGTCAGGCACGGGAGCTCCGTCTCGTCGAGGTAGGCCGCAAGCTCGGCATCCGTGCACACCATCCGAGAGCTGTAGAGCTCCTGATAGAAAGATGAAAATCTGGCATTGATAGCGATAGGGTCGGTCAAGGTCGACCCATCAGAGTCGCATATCGCCGAAATAGTCACCACCCGTCTTCTCCCCATGCTCAAATATTCTTTGGGACTGGTGTAGGAACTGAGTTTTTGTGGCCGCTGTACGGAGCAAGAGAACATCCCTCAATGCTGCCTGAAAATCTGAATAGACACTGGGGGACCCGGTAGCGGAGTATTCAAGTTCGAGAGCAGCCACCCTTCCCTCAGCTCTTTGGGTGTCCTCCCTCAGGTCCCTCCGGACCCCGCGAATGTGGGACTGCAAACTGCCTCTAGTAAAAGCTTTAAATGCATCCCAAGACGTGGTCAGGGCTATAGAGTGGTCCAGGTCCCGCCAATAACGTATTGCCTCCGATCTATACGGCTCCAAGATCCTCAAATCCGACAGCCAAAACCTAGACAACCTCCACAGGCTCTCCCCTGGTGCATTGGAAACACATAGTTTCAACGCGAGTGGCGCGTGGTCAGATATGCCACGGGGGAGAATAGAGACATCCCGAACTCTAGAAAGAACAGACCCCCCAGCATAGGCAAGGTCAATACGCGAAAGGGTCTTATGTGAGGCTGAGTGACAAGTGTAGGCCCGCTGGGAGGGGTTGCGCCACCTCCACACATCAGTCAGGTTGGAGGCCTCCGCCCAAGAGAGCAGCTCTGAAGATGAGCCCGCTACGGGTGAAAGTCTGTCCATCCCAGAGTCCGGAACTAGATTAAAGTCCCCCATTATGACCACATTGTCTGTGGCAAAAGCGGCTACCCTAGAGATCAGCTGGTTAAGTAGGCGCATGGAGGCCGGAGGGGGCAGGTACAGTCCCACCACCACCAGCTCCAACCTATCCACTACAGCATGTAAGATAACAAAGCGGCCGTCCGGATCTATGTCCAGTGCCAGCAGTCGGAACGGCAAGGATTTATGCACAAGAATGCTGACTCCCCTGGAGTAATTGGTGTGTGTGGAGTGGTATAGATGTCCCACCCAAGGTTTCCGAAGAATAGGTGAGTCTCCTGTAATATGCAGATTTGGGGGCGGTACGTTTTAAGAAATTGAAACACCAGTGACCTCTTCACAGAGGAATTCAGCCCCCTGATGTTCCATGATATTATATTGCAGTCAGCCATAATCACCTAAAGGCACATTTTTAGACCTAAATACAGTCTCCAGAGTTGGATGCAGGGTCCAGGCCACTGCGCAGGTCAGGACAGAGCATCTCAAATATTCCATGACATACATAAAAACGTCGCTTGTGAAAAAACAGTACAAAAACAAAGTGCACCAAAACATTCCCACACCACCCCCCCACCCCCCACCCCGCCAACCCCAGCCCCAACTTTGGGGAGGCCTAGGATCCCAACTCAGAACCCAGGCGAACACGCCTGCAATGGGGAAACGCTCACGGAATGGCATCCACAGTCCAGCAGTCAGATGGTGTACATTAAGTCTCTAGCCGGAGACCGGATCATACATGTGGGTGCAGTCTCCCGGCAGCCGCCGGGGGCAGTAAAACTTGAACTGTAACGTTGCATGAGCAGCCATAGGTGCCAGCCCTGGCCAAAGGAGAGGAGACAAAAAAAAAAGGGGGGGGAGGGGGGGATACAATAAAGGATCAGCAGTCACTTGACCCTCCAATCAGGGTATCCCATCCACCCACGGGAAGAACCAGGGAATGTCGGCCCCCCAACCCCTACAGCACATAAAGTAGAATGTCAGTGAACACATGGGGTAGTCCAGGGGGGGGGGGGCGCAACATGTGCAGGCCAGCAAATAAAGGAGGCATGTCTATAAGGCAGCAAATGGCAACGGCTCATGAGAAAAAACAATGTGGCCCTTCAGTAGTAGCGGTACTTATCTGCGAGGTAGTGTGTCGATCCACATGGAAGCTTCCTCAGGAGATGTAAAGAATCTAACCGATTCGCCATCTTCCACCAGCAACCTGCTCGGGAACAGCATGCTGTACTTGACATGTTTGGCTCGAAGTCTGGCCCTCACCGCATCATATGATTTCCGTTGCTTCTGCGTTTCCAGCGAGTAGTCTGGGAAGATCAGAAGTTTGGCGTTCTCAAATCGCAGTTCACCTTGGGATCTCGCCTCTCTCATCAACATATCGCGATCACGGAAGTGAAGCAACTTGAAAATAAAAGTGCGGGGTGGCGCTCCCTGTGGCCCCCTAGTGGATGGTATACGATGGGCTCTTTCCACTGTAAAGAATGGGGAAAAACGTGCAGAGGGGAGGATAAGTTGCAGCAAATGCTCAGCAAAGGCGGTGGGGTCCGTACCCTCAGCCCCCTCCGGAAGACCCAGCACCCGCAAATTATTGCGTCTGTTACGGTTTTCGGCGTCCTCAGCCCGGGCTTCCAGTGCCTTAACTTTAGTCTTTAATACATGCACATCATCCCCCTGATCACGTACCGTGTCCTCAGCTTGAGAGACCCTCTGCTCCACTTCAGCCATGCGACCCCGGAGTGTATCAAAGTCCTTCCGGATAAACTCCACATGGGTCTGAATGTGGTCTACCTTGCCTGTTAGGGTGGTAATTGCCAGCATCACAGCTTTAAAATCGGCCGCCGTGGCCGGCAGCCGCTCCGGATCGTCGGCCTGGTTCTCCATCTGGGCAGGATGTTTAGGCGAGGCCGCAGCTGCGGCCTTGCTCGCGACGTCCGTTTTCGCGGCCTTTTTGCCTGCTTTCTTCTGGGAGCTGCCTCTTCTCATACCCCAGGAGTACCACAGAGGCCGGGGGTGTACAAGGGAGTCCTTTTGTTCAGTTCTGCACCCTATAAAAGCCGGATTTAGAGCCGATCTGCAGGAGATCAGACACTAGACGTCTGCTCCCATAGCCATCCAGACACGCCCCGAGCATTTTATTTTAATGGTGGTAAAGAGCAATACATTACACAGCACCTCTAGACCCCTTTACATTACACAGTACCTCTAGACCCCTTTACATTACACAGCACCCTGTACCTCTGGACCCCTTTACATTACACATCACCTCTAGACCCCTTTACATTACACAGCACCTCTAGACCCCTTTACATTACACAGCACCGGCTTGCACAGCTTTATATTACACAGCACCCTGCACCTCTGGACCCCTTTACATTACACAGATCCGGCTTGCACCCCTTTATATTACACAACATCCTGCACCTCTGGACTCCTTTACATTATACAGCACCCTGCACCTCTGGACCCCTTTACATTACACAGCACCCTGCACCTCTAGACCCCTTAACATTACACAGCACCACAGCATGTTAAACAGACCCCTGTACAGTACACAAAAGGGTTGGAATCGCGCTAATCGTAAGTCTATGACCAATAAAGGGCACAGTCCGTGCTATAATTATTGTAAACAAATTAAATATATATCATGTGAACACACAAAAATAATTAATTATAATAAATAACACACAGGTGTGGATTCATGTGTGAATCCAGTAAATAATCACCAAAAAAACTCACTAGTATTAAGTAGCTATGTGCAAGAAAACACCACACCTGAGTGCAGTTCAGTGAAAAAACGTTAGACTAATGAAGCCACACAAGTATTAAAATAAATGAAAACTGAATCAAAATAAAGACTCCACCTGATGGACACAGAGAAGCAAATTCATAGTCTATGATATATTGAAAAAAATATCTATGTGGTGAAATCCTCAGATGAAATGAATATAAATATACCGTCTCCACCTTTATGACGTGTATGTAAACGAAAAAAGAAAGTCTCAAGCTGCGTCAATCTCCTGAGTGTCGATCACATATGGACTTGCACAGATTTGAAACTGCAGAATCTCAGCGCCATAAAAACAAAAACAAAAACAAAAGAGACTCGCATAGTGTGAAACCTTATGGATAACTGATATAACTACACCCGTGTGGGACAGTCTTGCGACCGGGGGAGGGAATAGTGCGAACCCACCACCACTGCACACACTGACCCTTACCAGATCTGGACCCCACAGGGTAGATATAGGCACTCAGAGGAAGGGATCGTAGTTCAGCAACCATAGGACATCAGCAGATGACAGTATTGATGATACCATGTAACAACATAAAACCGCACATAGTGTAAAATCCAATGGTATTTAATATAAAAAAGATAAAGGTTGCACTTACAACAGATGAAAATCAATAGGGCATTAAAAAACAAGGTGCCGGCCGGCTGGATGGTATGCATGCGTCCTTCCGTATGGATGCGGTGACGTGAGAACGTCTCCTCCCAACGTTTCGTCTTCAAAGACTTGATCACGGGATAAGGACGACGCCCCACGTCACCGCAATAGTACCCACAGTGGGCGGAGTCAGTCGAGAGAGCGGCCCCATCATCGCCATTTTGGAAAAGGGATAAGGTATGGGAAAAAGCGTTTAAACCTTCTCGCCGCTTAAAAGCATGGATAGCAGCCATGCAGGGAATCGAGTGCGCGCAAATCAAAGCGAGCATTCCCTAGAATGGCCAACGTCCACGGGGGAATCATAAACAGAAATAATCGCATTAACATGGAAGAGACGGACAAAATATCACGGAGGCTGTTCTTCCATCAAAAAAATATTTATACAAATGAACGCTGTGTTCTATATGGAACTCATAATCAGGATGGGTAAAAAATATAATTAATTTAAAATAATAAAGTGGAGAAGCTATACCGCTCGGGAGAACTGACTCACAACCACTGTTTATAGACAACAACTGCACAGAATAGGTAATCACTACATCAACTGCATCTAAATGAATGTTACATTGCGGGTGATCCCACACTGACACCGAAAAATTACAATCAGTCTCATCATTACAACATGAAAAAGGGTCACAGTTACAGCCAAACGATGGTTGGCCACACTACTTAGGGTACAGTTATCAACATCAGTAAGTACATGTATGTACTGGCACAAGGTTAAAGGTGACCATTAAACCAAAATAAGGATTTATATACAGTATCTATACCCCTGACAGTTAACCAAAAAGGAAAACCGTAAACATTTTATTACATATCCTTATGACAGTAAAAAAAATAAAAATATATGTTGCCTTACTTTTATATGGACATCATAAGAAATAGTTGTATCTAAGTGATATCAGGAGTTGTCAATAAAACAATTGACATCTACTTCGATGTTAAGGCCATGGGGTTCAAAACATCTCAGACAGTCCCCTCTCAGTACAGACACCCCCTACAGTGAAGACACCCCCTACAGTGAAGACACCCCTACTACAGTGCAGTCCTCCCTACAGTGCAGACACCCCCCACAGTGCAGACACCCCCTAAAGTGTAGTCAGTCCGCCCTACAGTGTAGACACCCCCTACAGTGCAATTCCCCCTACAGTGCAGTCACCCCAACAGTGCAGACACCCCCACAGTGCAGACACCCCCCTACAGTGTAGTCAGTCCCCCCTACAGTGCAGACACCCCCCCCTACAGTACAGACCCAGCCCTCCCCTACAATACACTACAGACCCTCCTCGCCTGTCACCTCGCCTCAGCTCAGATGATCAGCGCGGGATGGAACATGATGCATGGCAGTTGGCACGTGTAGTCTACACAGAGGAGGGAGGGGGAGGCGGCGGCTTCACTCTGCAGCCGAGAGTCCGAGACAGGTTAGACAGAGCGGCAGCGAGCCCATAGAGACAGGTGCCACTTGAGCGTGGCGAACACCCCCTCCCCCCTACAGCCTCTCCATGTATGTGGTACTGTACTGGCTGGCTGCGTTGTTCTTACCTGCGCTGCTTAAACCCGCGGCCAGCGCTGTCTCTGCTTTAGTCATGGAGTACGCCACTGACCCACCTCATCCCGGTATAATAACTGGGGGGCGCCGGCACCCCCCCTCAGCTTAGCGCCCGAGGCAGACAGACCAGCGACCCCCCCCCCCCGTTGTTACACCACTGATTGAATGCTATAGTAAATGCCATTTCTGAGTAAATCTACCCGTTTCTTTCCAAAATGTGACCATTCCTCACATAGGCGCTATAGTAAATAAACCCCATTATATCTAAAAAAAAAAGAAAAGGAGGTGTTTGGCTTGGTCACAAAAAAAAGGCTTTCGCTGGGAGGACTGGTTCTAATATATAGTTATGTGTGTTTGCTATAAATCGCAAATGTTTTGTCAATTAGTTTATAGGGCATATAAACCCTAAACATGAATTTCTCCTATTTGGACACTTTTGGTCTGATATATCTGTTTAAATGCAAAAAATACCTCTTTGCCAGGAATCTTGTTTGATAACATTTTGATAGCTTCTCCTTAGATACAGTAGGATGAATGAGTGTTGTCACGCCAGTAAAAGATGTGTGCTACTGGCAGGATCATCAGGTGAAAAAGTGGGAAAAAAAGAAAATGAATGTGGCCACCACATATAGAAACTGGTAAACTTCAATATATTTAATTTTTGCTGTTGGGCTTTGGCATGCTTTAATGTATGTTTACACAGTGAAATAGTGAACATCTTTCAAACAATGAAAAATAATCTGCTGAATCCATAAGACCTTAGCATATGGTACCTGTGTCAATCTTTTGAGTTGTATTACCGGTATTTGTGCTCATAGGACCTTTTGTGTTGTGTTCATGTATTTCAGAACATTGTGTATTTATTGCTAGCTTCTACTGCCTTTCAAATAACTCCTTCAAAATGCAGAGAATGCATTAAGGTGAAAAACCTTTAGCCTTTACAACCACTTTAATAATAATGTGAAATATGCTGCTTTCAAATAACGATATGCTATGGTACGTCCAGTATGTGTGGCTGGCAAAGAATGCCAATTGACCTTGAATAGTATGTCTGTGGGATGTAATGTGAATTTTCACTGCCATCTTTAACTGCTTGCAGACCGATTACCACAGATTTACTGCAGCAGAGCAGCCCCCGCTGCACTGGATCACGTACATGCATGTGATCCAGCATTTCCAGGTAGGGATGAGCTTCGAGTTCAAGTCGAACTCGATTTGGGGTGTTGGCGGCAAATTCGTCCCCAAGGGACATGTCTCAATGCAAAAAAAGTTTTAAAAAGATGGCCGTTTTTTTGGGAGCAGTGATTTTAATAATGTTTAAAGTGAAACAATAAAAGTGAAATACTGTATTCCTTTAACCACTTCAATACAGGGTTTTAAAACCCACCTCCTTCCAGAGCCTATTCTGGCACTTCTCTCCTACATGTACAAATCATCATTCTTTTGCTAGAAAATTACTCAGAACCCTCAAACATTATATATGTTTTTTTTTAGCAGACACCATAGGGAATAAAATGGTGGTCATTGCAACTTTTTATCTTGCACCATATTTGCGCAATCATTTTTCAAACGGCTTTTAAAAAAAACCCAGTAACTTTAGCCCATTTTTCTTTGATAAAATATGAAAGATGATGTTACGCCGAGTAACTAGATACCCAACATGTCATGCTTTAAAATTGTGTACACTCATGGAATGGCGCCAAACGTTGTTACTTAAAAATCTCCATAGGCGACACTAATATTTTTACAGGTTACCAGTTTAGAGTTACAGAGGAGGTCTAGTGCTAGAATTGTTGCACACGCGGCGACACCTCACATGTGTGGTTTGAACGACGTTTACATACGTGGGCGGGACTTACGTGTGCGTACGCTTCTGAACGTGAGCTACCGGGGACAGGGGCATTTTTATTTTTTTAGTATTATTATTATTTCGTTTTTATTTTACTAATTTATTTATTTTTTACACTTTTTTATACTTTTTTTTTCAAACGCTTTTATTCCTATTACAAGGAATGTAAACATCCCTTGTAATAGGAATGTGTGTGACAGGTCCTCTTTAAGGAGAGATGCGGGGTCAATAAGACCTCACATCTCTCCTCCAGGCTGGAAAGAATGAGATTGTGATATTTTTTTTTTACAGATCTCATTCAAACTAGCTGCAATTGCAGTTTGTTTACTTACGGGACCCGGGCGTGATGTCATCACATCACGCTCGGGCCTCCGACGGTCATAGAGATGACTGGTCAACTCTATGGCAAACATCCGGCGGACAGCGATCATCTCTCCGGGCCCCCAATGGGACGAGAGAGACCGGAGAAGCACCGGATGGCGGCGGGAGGGGGGATGTCCCCTCCCGCCGCCTGTAAGAACGATCTAGCGGTGAAATCGCCGCTATGATCATTCTTACGGTGCGCACGATTGCCGCCGCTAAAAAATGATATCTCAATGATGCCTCTGGGTGCAGGCATCATTGAGATATCCCCCTGCAAAGCCCAGGCCATCATATGACATCCACCCGGGATAACAGGTCCCCGTTTTGGATGTCATTTGACAGCCTGCGGGTATCAAGTGGTTACATTTCGTACCTAGGGGTGTGTATAGTATGCCTGTAAAGCAGCGTTTGTTTCCCATGCTTAGAACTGTCCCTGCACAAACTGTCATTTCTGAAGGAAAAATAGTCATTTAAAATCACTTGCGCCTATAATAATTTGTCGGCTGTCGGCAATTAGGGATGAGCCAAACACCCCTGGGTTCGGTTCGCACCAGAACCTGCGAACAGACCAAAAGTTTGAGTGAACTTTAGAACCCTGTTAAAGTCTATGGGACTCGAGCGTTTGAAATCTAAAGTACTAATTTTAAAGGCTAATATGCAAGTTATTGTCCTAAAAAGTGTTTGGGGACCCGGGTCCTGCCCCAGGGGAGTGTTTGGGGACCTGGGTCCTGCCCCAGGGGACATGTATCAATGCAAAAAAAGTTTTAAAAAAGGCAGTTTTTTCAGGAGCAGTGATTTTAATAATGCTTAAAGTGAAACAATAAAATTGAAATATTCCTTTAAATTGCGTACCTAGGGGGGTGTATAGTATGCCTGTAAAGTAGCGTTTGTTTCCTGTGCTTAGAACTGTCCCTGCACAAAATGTAATTTCTGAATGAATCACTCGTGGCTAGGGATGAGCCGAACACCCCTGGGTTCAGTTCACACCAGAACCAGCGAACAGACCAAAAGTTTGTGTGAACTTTAGAACCCTGTTAAAGTCTATGGGACTCGAACATTTGAAATCTAAAGTACTAATTTTAAAGGCTAATATGCAAGTTATTGTCCTAGTGTATAGTATTCCTGTAAAGTAGCGTTTGTTTCCTGTGTTTAGAACTGTCCCTGCACAAAATGTAATTTCTGAAGGAAAAAAGTCATTTAAAGTCACTCACGTTAGGGTCTGGTATGGATATTAAGGGAAACCCTGCGTCAAATTAAAAAAAATTATGTGGGGGTTCCCCCCAAATATCCATTCCAGACCCTTCAGGTCTGGTATGGATTTTAAGGGGAACTCCACCCCAATTTTTTTTTTTAAATGCCGTGGACCCCCACACATTTTTTTTTTATGAATGACTTTTCTCTGTATTGCCGGGAGCCGACAATTCATTATAGCCGCGAGTGATTTTAAATGACTTTTTTCCTTCAGAAATGACACTTTGTGCAGGGACAGTTCTAAGCATGGGAAACAATCGCTACTTTACAGGCAAACTTTTATTGTTTCACTTAAAGGAATTATTAAAATCACTGCTGCCAAAAAAACTGTAGTTTTTAAAAACTTTTTTTTGCATTGATACATGTCCCCTGGGGCAGGATCCAGGTCCCTAAACACTTTTTATTACAATAACTTGCATATTAGCCTTTAAAATTAACACTTTATATTTCAAATGTTCGAGTCCCATAGACTTTAACAGGGTTCTAAAGTTCACACGAACTTGCCGCGAACACCCCAAATAGTTCGCTGTTCGGCGGACAGGCAATGTTCGAGTCGAGAATGAGTTCTACTCGAACTCGAAGCTCATCCCTATCGGCAATACAGAGAAAAGTCATTCATAAAAAAATTGCGCAGGGGTCCGCCGAAATTCAATTACCAGGCCCTTCGGGTCTGGTATGGATATTAAGGGGAACCCTGCGTCAATTTTTTTTTAAATTACGTGGTTTGCCATTACGTCAGAGGGGGCGGGGTCACCCACCACGTCACTGGGAAAGCCTGGGTTTTCCCTTGCGTCAGAGGGGGACGGAGTCAGGTTATGGGTGGCCCTGCCCTCACCTACATAAGAGATGTCACTGGCTGAAGCCACGTCATTCCTGGGGTGTCTCTAGTGGAGACAGGTGATGCGCTGCGTTGGATGGACATCTCATTGCTGGATCCTGGACCTAGATGAAGAGGAGATCTTCTCATCTCTGGACCCTGGAGAGGAGATCACCCGTCGCAGGAGACCGACAGCGTTGGAGCGGAGACCAAGAGTGGATTACCACCGATGGAATCTATTTTTTTTTTTTTTGTCTGTGTTTATTTTGTTTTTACAATTGTTACACTTTCTTTGTAAAATGGTTGGGGTACAATGTACCCCATTACCAATTCACATAGGGGGACCGGGATCTTGGGTTCCCCTTTGTTAAAGGGGTCTTCCAGATTCTGATAAGCCCCCTGCCACCGGGAAAGGGTTGTGGGGATGAGGCCCTTGTCCCCATCAACATGGGGACATGGGGTCACGGACCCCCAAAGCATCCTCCCAATGTTAAGGGCATGTGGCTCTCTCTTCCACCCTCTTTTCCTTCGGCCTGCCAGGTTGCATGCTCGGAATAAAGGGTCTGGTGTGTATTTTTGGAGGGAACTCCACACCATTTTTTTTTATTTGGTGTGGAGTTCCCCTTAAAATACATACCAGACCTGAGGGGCCTGGTAATTGAATTTGGGGGACCCCCACGCATTTTTTTTATTTTTATGAATGACTTTTCTCTGTATTGCCGGGAGCCGACAATTTATTATAGCCGCGAGTGGTTTTAAATCGTTTTTTCCTTCAGAATTTACATTTTGTGCAGGGACAGTTCTAAGCACAGGTAGCAGGTACGACATATAAAGGAATATTTCACTTTTATTGTTTCACTTTAAGCATTATTAAAATCACTGCTCCCGAAAAATACTGCAGTCTTTAAAACTTTTTTTGCATTGATACATGTCCCCTGGGGCAGGACCCGGGTCCCCAAACACTTTTTAGGACAATAACTTATTAGCCTTTAAAATTAGCACTTTAGACTTTAAATGTTCGAGTCCCATAGACTTTAACAGAGTTCTAAAGGTCACACAAACTTTTGGTCTGTTCGCAGGTTCTGGTGCGAACCGAACCCAACTTCCAGGTAGGGGACATGTGCACACGCCACCCGCCAGTTCCCCTTGAGCATCAGTTAGTGTCAAATTATATACCACACTATCGCAGTCCTACTATAAGTCGCTGATCACCACCATTACTAGTATAAAAAAAAACAGTATATATATCCCATCGTTTGTAGGCGATAGAACTTTCACGCAAACCAATCAATATACACTTATTAGGATTTTTTTCAAGAATACATTTTGGCCTAAATTTATGAAGATTTTTATTTTATTTTTATTGCATACGATTTATAGCAGAAAATGAAAAACCCAGTGGTGTACAAATACCACCAAAAGAAAGATCTATTTTTGTAATATAATGTATATACATTTTGTTTGGGTACAGTGATCCATGAGAGCACAGTGGCACAGAGCTGAATAGCAAAAAATGGCCTGGTCAAGAAGGGGGTAAATTCTTTCAGAGCTGAAGTGCTTAACCACTTAAGACCCGGACCAAAATGCAGGTAAAGGACCTGGCCAGTTTTTGAAATTCGGCACTGCGTCGCTTTAACTGACAATTGCACGGCCGTGCGACATTGACGTCCTTTTTTTCCCACAAATAGAGCTTTCTTTTGGTGGTATTTGATCACCTCTGGGGTTTTTATTGTTTGCGCTATAAACAAAAATAGAGCGACAATTTTGAAAAAAATTCAATATTTTTTCCTTTTTGCTATAATAAATATCCCCCAAAAATATCAGTTTAGGCAGATATGTATTCTTCTACCTATTTTTGGTAAAATAAAACGCAATAAGCGTTTATCGATTGGTTTGCACAACATTTATAGTGTTTACAAAATAGGGGATAGTTTTATTGCATTTTTATTAATAATTTTTTTTTTTTACTACTAATGCCGGCGATTAGCGATTTTTTTCGTGACCGCGACATTATGGCGGACACATCGGACAATTTTGACACATTTTTGGGACAATTGTCACTTTCACAGCAAAAAATGCATTGTTTACTGTGAAAATTACAATTGTCGTTTGGGAGTTAACCACTAGGGGGCACTGAAGAGGTTATGTGTGACCTCATATGTGTTTCCAACTGTAGGGGGGCGGGGCTGGACATGTGACTTCATTCATTGTGTTTCCCTATATCAGGGAACACACGATCAATGACAGCGCCACAGTGAAGAACGGGGAAGCTGTGTTTACACACAGCTCTCCTCGTTCTTCAGCTCCAGGGACCGATCGCAGGACTCCAGCGGCTTAAGTGGTTAAAGAACATCAGGAAAACATCATTAATATTTGTGTGGGAATTCCTTTCTTTTGAATATAAAGGCTAATGTCAGAGGATGTTGTGGGAAGGTCTTTGGCAAAAAGTGGGGCACAATAAAGCGAAGGTTAACAACTACCAACAGGTGGTTTCCTGTCCTATCTCTTACAAGTGTACTGCTTAAATGTGTCTTATATCATAGTGTATTTGCATCTCTACCACTAGCCAAACAGATCTCTAGATTACAGCAGTAGTAAAGTCCGCTTTGTGATTTTTATCTACAGGTAAGCTTTGTGCCGGGACCGAGGGCTACCGTGCGCTTGCGCGGGAGTGACGTCACTGTGGCTTCGGCCAATCAAAGGGCCAAAGCACGCGAACCCTAAAGAAACACCGGGGTAATATGTCAGGTAATATGTCAGCCCTCTCAGCAGTGACAGCGCACTGTGGGAGGGCATCGTCCTAAGGTTAGTATTTCATAATGTGCTTTTTTTTTACCAGCCGTGGTTTACAATCGCTTTAAGCAACTGGTTGCATTGACTTGAATTTAAGTATTAGTGGTTGGTAAAATGATTTTATCAAGCAAAAAATAGATGTATAGAGGAACTTATTGGCTGGCTATAGATCCATACAGCCTTACCAAACTGTTTATAACCTGAAGAATGCATACTCAATTTTTTTTTAAGTATTGTGACAAAGTCTGAGATGATAAAACACACCGGGGCAGGGCTAGAGGTGTTGGAGTTTTCTTGCTGATCCTGTGTAGTGAGAGATGAGTGCTTGCAGAGTGGTTGGCTTTATATTCTGCAGTGGTGGGGTGCAAAATAACTGAAAAGATACAGAAAAAAAATGCAGCCACTTGTGCCCATCCTATGCAGTCACTTGTGCCCATCATAATCAGCCACTTGTGCCCATCCTATGCAGTCACTTGTGTCCATCCTATGCAGTCACTTGTGTCCATCCTATGCAGTCACTTGTGTCCATCCTATGCAGCCACTTGTGCCCATCATATGCAGTCACTTGTGTCCATCCTATGCAGCCACTTGTGCCCATTATATGCAGTCACTTGTGCCCCATCAAATGAAGCCACTTGTGCCCATCCTATGCAGCCACTTGGCTCTAATCAGGTGCTTGAAAAAAAACACCCCTGCCGCTGAAATTCAGGCACCCGCCACCTGAAAAGGGGCCCGACGCCTGATTGGGGGGTGGCAGCGGGGGCCATGGATAGATTCTTGATTTTTTTGTTATGCAAATCTGTGGAAATGAACATTTGCAACTAAAAATGTATGTATATAGGAACTTGTTCACTGGCAATGAATTCACCTAATCTTCATAATAAGTTTAAACCTTCAAGCCTCTCCGAAACAAAAATAAGCTACAGAGGCTGGCAAGCCATACTGTTTATAACCTGAAGATTACCAGCACCACTTGAATACAGAGTTGAATTTTAAAAATGTTCAGTATTGTCGGAGAACTATATTTCATACTCATTTTCAAGTGTACAGTCATATTTACAGTACTCAGTTGCTTGATTCCATACAGCTTTGCAAACTGCATAAAGGACTTCCAAGCACCTATTATAAAAGCTTGCTAAGGCAAGGGACTGATTTACCAGACACGACGCAGAATAGCTATGCATGTGTGGATTTTTAAGATGTAGATTTTTGGAAGTGAACATTTGCAGCTAACGTTCATGTTGACTATAAGAAAGTTTGAATAAGATATCAGTCATGCATATCTTATAGATTAAGTTATGTTGGAAGTTATGATAAAAGGTTTTAAATATCCATGCTCTGGGATGCTGCTGCTCACAGCAGTTATGAACATCTGGTTGATGGACAATTACCCACATGTACATGTAGAAGTAAATCTTTAAAAGAATAACATTTTGGTGCATACAAAAGTTTATATGGATCATATACCAATCTTTATTATAGTTTCTTGAAATGTTTTCATATGGAAAATGTCTAAGGCTTTGTACACATGACCGAGGAACTCGTCGGAAAAGACACATCATTTTCCTCGTCGAGTTCCTTGTTAGGCTTGTCGAGAAACTTGACAAGCTGTCTTTGCGTACACACTGTCAAGACCAAATCTCCTCATTCTCAAACGCAGTGACTTCAACACATACGACGGCAGGGGAAGTTCGATTCCACTGGCACAACCCTTGGGGCTGCTTTTGCTAATCTCATGTTACTGCGTGTTAGGTAAAAGTTTGGTAAGAGACATTTGCACTTTTCAGTCTGTTACAGAGTGACAAATGTGCTATTTCCATTACAAACGATACTTTTACCGAAGGTGCGCAGGTTTCTAAGCATACACACCAATGTGTTTCTCGTCGAAAACCAGCCCGACGAGGAACACGACGAGGAAATTGAGACTCCCGTCAAGGAAAAAGAGAACTCTTTTTTCCTCGTCGAGTTCCTCGGCAGTTTTCTCGATTAAAAGCATACACACAACCGTTTTCCTCTGCAAAAAAGCTCTCCCACCAAGTTTCTTGATGGATTCTGTCGAGTTTCTCGGTCGTGTGTAAGAGGCCTTACACTAAAACACACAATGTCAAAGAAAGGGGTATTCGGCTTGTACACAAAATCTATGTTTTTGCTGGAAAAGACTGGTGCTAATATATTTTTATGAGTGTTTGCTGTAAATTGCCACTGTTTTTGTCAATTCGTTTGTCGGATATATAAGCCCCAACAATGAACGTCTCCTGTTTTGTCTCTTTTAGTCTGTTATATCTGTTTAAGTGCAAAAATAAATACCTCTTAAAGCGGATCTCCACCCTAAAGTGAAGTTCCGCTGATCGGAACCCTCCGGTGTCACATTTGACACCTTTCAGGGGGGAGGGGGTGCAGATACCTGTCTAAAGACAGGTATTTGCACCCACTTCCGGCCCGCAGTCTCGGGCAAAAGACGGGTTTTTCCCGTTGTGTGCTGGGAACTCTCGGCTCCCAGCACACATCGGAAGCCATTCAGCGGGCGCAGCGCGACTCGCGCATGCGTTGTAGGGAACCGGGCGGTGAAGCCGGAGTGCTTCACTTCCTGGTTCCCTCACCGTGGATGGAGGGGGGAGCAGCAGAGAGACGAGCGAAAGCTCGTCCTCTGCTGCGGACGCCGCTGGACTCCAGGACAGGTAAGTGTCCTAATATTAAAAGTCAGCAGCTGCAGTATTTGTAGCTGCTGGCTTTTAATATTTTTTTTTAGTGGACCATCCGCTTTAATCTTGCCAGGAATCTTAATTGATAACTTCTTGTGCTCTTGTGTTCACAATTATCTCTGAGGACTATGAAATCCATTCTTTCAATGCTACGGAGATAAGGAACAGGGTAGGTTTATTTCTTTAGTCCCATCCTATGGTGACAACTCTGCTTCTCCTTAGATACAGTATGGTCCACTGTTGAGGAAGGGGTCTATTGTTGCCAGCTTCTGGATGGTCTATTGATGCTGGCTGCAGGAAGATTTTTTGTGGCTGCCCTGGTATCTATTGTTGCTGGGCGTATATTGTTTGAATTGGTCCATTATTGCTTGGGTGGGGATCTATTGTTGATGAATGAATGAAAACTTATATAGCGCGGCACATGCGAACTGAATCGCCTCTGGGCGCATGTTGTTCCTGTCTCCTTTGCTATCAAAAGAGAAAAGTCTTGACCTTTTTCCTAAATGCTAGGTGGTTCTCCTCCAACCGAATGCTGGTTGGTAAAGCGTTCCATAGTCTGGGACCCTGGATCGCAAATCTTCTTTCTCCTTTGGACTTGAAGTTGGCTTTCGGAACCTGGAGCAGGTTCTGATTCGTGGATCGCAAAACGCGATTTGGATTATGCGCTTTTATTAATTCGCATAAGTAAAGGGGGGCATTCCCATGGACACATCTATGCGTAAGACAGAGAGCTTTAAAAGCAATTCTGTCTTTAACTGGCAGCCAATGAAGGGCTCTCAGTGAAGGTGAGATGGATTCCCAGGGTTTTTTCCCAGTCACAAGTCTGGCGGTCGTATTCTGAACGACTTGCAGACGAGCGATTTGGTACTTGGGGAGGCCGAGGTAAAGGGCATTTGCATAATCCAGCCTAGAGTTTACAATAGCTCCCACCACGACCGCTAGATCTTCTTTAGGGATGAACGGAGTGAGTCTGCGTAGTAGGCGCAGTAGATGGTGAGATCCGCTGACCACTGACCCTATTTGTGCGTCCATTGTCATAAAGGAGTCAAAAATGACCCCTAGGCTTTTGAGTTTGGCGCTAGGGGTGATGAGCTTGCCCAAAATAGGTGGGGGAGTCCACGCTGTTGAAAGTTGATTCCTACACTTGGCGTGAAACAGAAGAAGTTCTGTTTTCGCTCCATTGAGTTTAAGATAACTCTTTGTCATCCAGTCCTCTATCAAAGAGAGGCATGTCTCTAGATTGAGGTGGTGATCCTGTCTGTTGCAGATGCAGAAATACAGTTGCGTGTCATCTGCATAAGAGTGATAAAGCAGTTTTTGGCTGCTAATAATCTCAAAAAGAGGACGAAGGTAGATGTTAAATAGCACTGGTGACAGAGGCGATCCTTGAGGGACTCCGCATGTTACTGTACGTTTTTCAGACGTAAAAGGTCCTAACTTCACTGTTTGCGATCGGTTTTCCAAAAAAGAGGAGAACCAAGATAAATCGCCTTCTGCGACCCTGGCTACTTCAGTAAGCCGAGTCAGTAACAGATTGTGGTCTACAGTGTCGAAAGCTGCACTTAGGTCCAACAGAACCAGGAGACAAGATTCTCCTTTGTCTGCGGCCTTGAGAACATCGTCCCATACTTTCAGCAATGCTGTTTCCGTCCCATGTCCGGGACGGAAGCCTGATTGCAATGGGTCAAGTAGCTTGTAGGTATCTAGATGCTGTTGCAGCTGTTGTACCACTACTTTTTCCATTATCTTAGAGAATACGTTGAGGCTTGTTATGGGACGGCGGTGGAGTGGGTCCTTGGGGTCCAGGGAGGGTTTCTTCATGATGGGTTGGATTATACCCTCTTTCAACTGTGAGGGCACTATGCCCTCCAAGAAAGACTGGTTGATAAGCTGCGTGATGGGAGGAGCCAGGATGTCGGCGCATTCCTTCAGCAGTTTTGTGGGGATAATGTCATTTGGCGCTGTGCCATTGCGCAGAGTACAAATGACATTCTTAGTGGACTCGATGGAGATGGGTTCTAGGGTGAACTTACCTGATATCGGAGAATTACTATGGGTGCTGTGTGAGAGGCTACAGGGGGGGCTGAGGGGAGAATAGTTTTGCTGAATGCTTTCACGGATTGCCTCGATTTTATTAACGAAGTAATCCGATAGTTCATTGCAAAATTCTTGTGTGTCCGAACTGGGGGCTTCAATGCATCCTGGTTTCATGGTCTGGGTGACCATCTTGAAGAGTTCGCGGGGGCGGTTAAGGGCACCGTTGATAGCCTCCGAAAAAATTTTTTTCTTGGCTTGGAAAATTCCTTTGTGGTATTTTCTTGTGGTCGCCTTGTAGATGGATAGGTTTAGCTCTGAAGAACATCTTTTCCAGGCAGATTCTGCCCTTCTGCGTTCTTGCTTCAGTAACGACAGCTGGTTGTTAAACCAGCTGCGGTTGTTTTTCCGAATGCGGGTAATTCGTTTCGGCGCTACCAAGTCGGCTGACTGTAGCATGGCCGAGTTTATGGCTTCCAATGTTTCAACGGCCGTTTGCTGCGGCTGAGTTGTTTCTATTTTTTTCCTTAAAGTCGTTTTGAAGAGTTCCGAGTGGAGCTTCTTCTGACATCTAGTCCAGTGTGTTGTCACTGGATTTGATGTTTTTGTTGCGGGGGGGGTGGTGGAAATACTGAATATAATTGCATGGTGGTCTGTCCATGGCAATTTTTCATTTTCCCAAATTTTTATTTCCAGAGCTTGTCTGAAAATAAGATCAAGTGTGTGACCTGAAGCATGTGTGGGCCCACATACTAGTTGCTGTAATCCTAATCCTTCCAGGTGGTCAATACAGGCGTCGGCAATGGGGTCTTGTGAGGAGTTGGCCCAGAGATTGAAATCCCCTAACAGCAAAAGTTGTTTACTGTTGAGGGTATAAGTGGAGAAGAAATCCGTCCATGATGATAGCAACTGCGATTTTGGGCCGGGCAGCCTATAGCAGAGCAGAATGTGGACGGTCTCCTTTGAACTTGCTTGCAGTTGCAGAGTAAGGGTTTCCATGAATGGAAGAGGGTTTTGGCGGACTGGTTTGGTGATCGTAAGATGAGTCTTGTGGATCACCGCCAGGCCGCCTCCTCTTTGCCCTATTCTGTTTTCCGTTATGATACGGTAATTTTCTGGCACCAGTTCTCCTAGAATGGTGTTACAGTCGGCTGTGAGCCAGCTCTCTGTAATAAAAAGACAGTCGAGATCCTTTTGTTGAATGAAGTCGCGGATTTCTAGTCGGTGTTTTACTGCCGATCTAGTATTAATCAGAGCACATGATATGTGCTTGAGCTGGGGTAAATGACTGAAATGTCTAACCGTCGATCTATGATTGATTCTCCATAGTCGCTCAGTTCTTAGGGCCTTTTTGGTGATGGCTGGCAGTATTGCGGCGCATTGCCTCAAACTCCAAATGGTTTCGGCAGAATATTGCCTACATGCCATGATCGCCAATACACCAGGGGGGGGGTGGATTTTAGGGCAGTGGGGAGAGGAATTGGCTAAACTCCTCTCTCCTGGCTTGGTCCAGAGGAAGGCAAAAAACCCTGGCGGCGCTCGGCCAATGTGCTCCGGCAGGGAAAAAATTCCTTCCTGACCCCTGTAAGAGGCGATCGGGTAACCCCTGGATCAAGCTTCTGTATGCTGGAGAGACAGGGGGGGGGGCTGGGGCTAGGAGGGTGACCCTGTTACTGGTCTGGTGGGATGGCTGACTATACCAGCGGTGGGATGAGGGCTGACAGGGTGCTTCTTTAGATACACTAGGGGCTGAGAGGGTGTACAATAGGGCCGGGTAACAGTCCTTCTGGGGTGAGGGGGGGTTTCTTGGAGGCTGGGTGAGGACCACAGAGGCATGGGGAGCGATGCGCCGTTAGGCCGCAAGTGAAGCCGCGGTCTTTCCTAGACCGCGGCCCCGCGATTCAAGGCGGCCTGGCGCGGTGCTCTCAAAAAGAGCCCCGAATCTGCGAAAATTTCCATGTGGAGGATAGAGAGGGGGGCCCTTGAGGATGATGGAGGTGTGGGAGAGCAGGGGGACACCAAGATGGATAAATGGAGATCCGTATTGCTGCTGCGGCTTTATCCTGAAAAGGACGGCCGTCAGCAGCTTAGGTTAAAGGCTCTTACCTATAGAGAGCCAGGGAGCGGTGCTGGAGGAGAGGAGAGATCCGGGACATCCTGATGGGAGGAGGAGTCTGTTGCTGCTGGCTTCAGGGGATCTATTTTACTGCTTTTCTTGTTATCATTGACAAATTCTATACAAATTACTTAGCATCACAAATGTTTCTGTATTTTCTAAAAGGGTCGATACTGGGAGGTGGGTAGGGGTTTGGAACCATGGGACTGTGCTCAAAGGTGAGTAGGGGGTGGAGACAAGGGGTTACTCTGAAAGAGGGCATTCCTATTTTCTGAGAACAAAAGCCCTGGGTAAACTGCAAAATATTGTATTGTTGTTTTTTAACTTTGGTGTGCTTTAAAGCGTTTGTTACCCCCCGAAAAAAAATGGATCCTGCTGCTTTAACCACTTCAGCCCCGGACCATATTGCTGGTCAATGACCGGGCCCCTTTTTGCGATTCGGCACTGCGTCGCTTTAACTGACAATTGCGTAGTCATGCGACGTGGCTCCCAAACAAAATTGGCGTCCTTTTTTTCCCCCACAAATAGAGCTTTCTTTTGGTGATATTTGATCACCTCTGCGGTTTTTATTTTTTGCGCAAAAAAAAAAATAGACCAACAATTTTGAAAAAAAATGAATATTTTTTACTTTTTGCTGTAATAAATATCGCCAAAAATATATAAAAAAGCATTTTTTCCTCAGTTTAGGCCGATACATATTCTTTTACATATTTTTTTGGTAAAGAGCGTTTACAAAATAGGGGATAGTTATATGGCATTTTTATTAATATTTTTTTTTTACTAGTAATGGCGGCGATCAGCGATTTTTATTGGTACTGCGACCTTATGGCGGACACTTCGGACACCATTGACACATTTTTGGGACCATTGGCATTTTTATAGCGATCAGTGCTATAAAAATGCATTGATTACTATAAAAATTAGACTGGCAGGGAAGGGGTTAACACTAGGGAGCGAGGAAGCGGTTACTTATGTTCCCTGTGTGTGTTCTAATTGAAGGGGGGATGGGACTGACTAGGGGAAATGACTGTTCATACATTTCCATAATTTCTCCCCCTGACAGGACCAAGAGCTGTGTGTTTACACGCACAGCTCCTGATCATCGCTCTGTAATGAGCAATGGCGGGTGCCCGGCGGTGATCGCGCCCGCCGGGCATGCGCGTCAGCACCAGGGGCGAGCGGTGGGCGATCGCCCGCCCCTATTGGCTGAAACGCGAGATGACGTATAGCTACGTGATCTCGCGCAGCCAAGCCGACCTTCTGCCGTATAACTGGTCGGCCAGTGGTTAAAGCATGTTATATGACACAGTTCTCGTCTTGTGTGATTTGGCCCCCTATAACACCTAAAAATCCTGTCTGATCCTGCCAGTTTGTCCTCCCCCTCTCTGTCTGTGTGTGAGCCACTCCTGCTGCTTTCATAACACTAACATGTATACACCATCATCACTCCCTTCTATTGCAGTGTCCCCCTCTGTGAATGATTTATAAATATGAATGCTGTAAATACCTAATGTAAGAGCCGAGATTGAGATCACACGAACAGCCAGCTTTCTCCTCCTATCCCCCCCCCCCTCCAGACTGACATCAGGAAAGGAATCTCAGCCCCACCCACTGCATCCTTCAGAGGAGGAAAGGAGAAAGCTGGCCAGTCATGTGATCGCAATCTCGGCAGTGAAATTAGGTATTTGCAGCATTTATTTTTAGAAATCACACACAGAGGGGGATACTACAATAGGAGGCAGTGCTAATGGTGTATACATGTTAGAGTGGCTTTACAACCACTTTAATGTATGTTTACATATTAACATAGAGGAAATATTTCAAACTATTGCAGCGTCCCCCTCTGTGAATGATTTATAAATATAAATGCTGTAAATACCTAATGTAAGAGCCAAAATTGAGATCACATAAACAGCCAGCTCTCTCCTCCTCCCCTCCAGACTGACATCAGGAGAGGAATCTCAGCCCCGCCCGCTGCATCTCTCAGAGGAGGAAAGGAGAAAGCTGGTCAGTCATGTGATCACAATCTCGGCAGTGAAATTAGGTATTTGCAGTATTTATTTTTATGTCACACACAGAGGGGGATACTACAATAGGAGGCAGTGGTGATGGTGTATACAGGTTAGAGTGGCTTAACAACCACTTTAATGTATGTTTACATATTAACATAGAGGAAATATTATGAAAAATAATCTGCTGAATCCATAAGACCTTAACATATGGTACCTGTATCAATCTTTAGAGTTGTATTATGTGTGCTCATAAGACCTTTTGTGCTGTGTTTGTGTATTTCAGAACAATGTGTATTTATTGCTAGCCTTTGCTGTCTTTCAAAAACCCCTTCACAATGAGCTATCTCCACAAAAGGATACACAATTCTTGTATGAGGCCTTCTCCAGCCTCTCAAGTCCCTTTTCTTATTTTTGTTTGATGTATTAATGTGCTAATTAAATTCTTGTGTTATACAACATTCATTGACTGGACATTGAAATCCAAGTCTTTACTCTTTTCTGTGTCATAATGGCACATGCTTTTGTTAGTTTATTACACATTTTACAAACCTTGCTCAACAAATTATACTACATTATTTAGATAATATGGGTTTTCTCACCTGCATATCAAAGATGAATTAATCATATGATATGTATTTATGTTTTGTAATAAAATATGTGCTTGTAGCTTCCTCTTTTATTCTAAACACTTCAGAAAGAATAGCGACACGATTTATGTTTGCTGAAGACACTTACCATTATATCTGATGAACAATTCACATGCAAAACCATTTTCCTGGTGCCTCCATGGCAGCATACCTGTGACAAGCTCCGCCTTGGCTCCTCCCTCAGGACTAGTGAATATTATAAAAGAGTTGGCTAGCACTGCCCCCACATTCTCCTTTTTTTCCTTATACCTCATGGCAGTGAATGCTGGTCGAACGTCCTACCTTCTGCAGTCGGCAGCGTCCATCCGGGTTCAAGCCTCTCCCGGATGCGGTCCCTTCTCTTGGGCAGCTAAACGCGCTAATAAGGTTGGGAGTCCCTTCTGTAGGGTCTTTTGGGACAGGCAGTTTGTCTCTTAAACTAAGAGCTTTATCTGCGACACATCTTAGAGGCGTCTGGCTCCCATGGTGACAGAAGCAGCAGCTAGTACTTTTTTTTTTTTTTCTCTCTCCTTCTCTCACTCGTTCTCCCCTTTCTTAGGTTTTTTCTTACAGGCCTTTTTTTTCTTAATTATGTGCGCCCTTCATTTTCCCCTTGTCCGTCCCCATGTTCCAATTAAGTTTTCCCCTGTGTCCCCACCGCCTCCCCGTCCTCCTCTCCCCCCTTAGGGATCGCGCCCTCACCACCACTCATTTAATGCACTGGCGGCGTCCTTCGCCGCTTTCTGTCTTGACGCCGACGGCGGGGACTTCCGGGTCCTAGGGCCGCCGGTTCGCGAATGCGTGGTGCGCGCGGAAGCCGCGGTGGCCATCTTGGAAAAGGGAAAAGTGGCGATTTTTTTGCCATTTTTCACAAATTTCAGTGCAGAGGCGTTCCCCTCCAATCTGGTTCTCCCCTTATCTCCCTGGCTCCCCCAGTGGAATACCTGAGGCTGTCCAGGGAGAATCGTGTTAGAGAGCTCCAGGGAAGGAAATTCCCCCCCTCCCTTTCTCAGATAAAAAAAAAAAAAAAAACAACAATAGAAAAAAAAAAACAATAATAGAAAAAAAAAAAAAACAGTAATTAAAAAAAAAAAAAAAAAAGCGGCGAACCAGTGAACATGGTTCTTGTTCAGTTGGCCAAGTTCAAACATGACCCTTAACCCTTTCCTATTCTTTTCTTAGCTGCTTCCTCTGCTTGCCCACCTAACATGAGCCATTCGCCGCCCATACAAGATCCTACTCTACATTTAAGGTAAGGACCTATGTCCAGGTAAGTTTACGCATGTTTTTAAAAAAAAGAGTGCACTGAGGCTTGTACTTTATGTGTTACAGCCCTGTACGCCAGAAGACGTCTAAGAAGACCTCAAGGCGACATGAAGACTCTGACTCAAGCTCCAGCAGAGATAGGTCTTCCAGGCGAGGGGACCAGAGGAGTGGCAGGAAGTCATCGGCCAAAAAACGCCATCTCTCACGCTCCCCGAGACCCAGATCTCCAAAGTGTCAGGCCTGTGTAGCCACCCCTCTCCCACATAAACGGATCTGTCAAGCTTGCCTGAGGGACTATGCGGTGGACAGAGAGTCCGAGGGCCTGCAAGTGGCGGACCTGCTTAAGAAGGCAATAAAAGATTCCTTTGCAGAATTAGTGGCCACAATGCCAACGCAGCAACCGGTAGCTCCTCCTCAGGGGCATCCGGCTGAGGAGGCCATTCCCGGCCCTTCCACAGGTGGAATACCTCGTATGACACCTGCTTCATCCTCTAAGCATCAGGAGGAGAATAACGCCTCAGGGGACTCCTCTGATGACTTGGATGCCTCTGGCTTTGTCTTCGCCATGGTCTAGCCCTATGTACAGGCAGTAAAACAGGCGATTGGCTGGGAGGAGGCTGAGACAGAAGTCAAGAAGTCTAAGGCGTACTTCCCCTTTCTTAAGCGCCAAATTTCCGTTTTCCCTCTCATGGACGAGATTAAGGGTGTGATTGAGGAGGAATGGAAAAAGACGGAAAAAAGATTTTCCCTTAATCGCATGGCAAAGCTATACCCTCTTTCGGAAGCCGACTCGGCAATGCTTGAAGCCCCTCCAGTGGTGGACGCAGCGGTGGTAAGATTAGCAAAAAACGTTACGCTGCCCATGGAAGACTCGACTTCATTTAAAGATCCTCTCGACAGAAGAATGGATCTTGACCTCAAGAAAGCTTACCAGATGGCGGGCAATGCTTGTAAGCCTGCGATAGCCCTAACATCAGTGTCCAATGCGCTACGGGCCTGGACGGATAATATAGAGTCGGCGATCCAACAGGATATCCCTAAGGAGGACATTATAAAGGCCTTAGACGAGCTAAAACTCTCAGCAGACCTTATTGGGGAAGCTGCTATTGATTCAATCCGATGCTCCGCAAGATCAATGCTCCACACAGTAATGGCCAAACGGGCCTTGTGGCTGAAACCATGGTCAGCAGATATTGCATCGAAACAAAATTGGTGCAAAATACCATTTGATGGAAGCCCTATTTGGGGAGAGATTAGATGAAGCCATCTCTCGCGTTACTGGTGGAAAGTCGGGCCTGTTGCCCCAGGACAGGCGACCCAGGCGCTCCAAGGCATTCGCACCAAGATTCCAGTGTTCTAAAGGCAAGGACTACAGACAGTCCAGGCAGGGAAAAGGCTTCAGGCAGAATTGGAAAGGCACGCAGTCCACCTTCCTCAAGAACCGTAGACAGGGAACCATGCCTACTCCACAAGATCCCGCTAAGTCCTTTTGACGCCTAACCATTCCAAGCGATTCCTGTGGGGGCCAGACTCCAACGTTTCTCGAAAATATGGGAGGAAAAGTGCAGGGATCCTTGGGTAGTTTCCACGGTCAAGTATGGGCACTTTTGGACATTTCTACACAAACCCCCCAAAGACTTCTTATCTCCAACGAGGGTGTCGAGGTCCCCTCAAAAAGCGGAAGCACTTCAGCAGTTCCTTCCCTCCTTACAGGAACAGCAGGCAGTAATTCCAGTACCTCCATCAGAAAGATTTACAGGTTTTTATTCCACCCTGTTTTTAGTCCCCAAAAGAAACGGAGGCTGGAGACCCGTCATAGACCTAAAGAGGCTAAATCGCTACATTCTTCTAGAGCGATTCAAGATGGAATCACTACAAACCATCGTCCGTGTAATCCATCCGGGGACTGGATGATATCAATAGACTTACGGGACGCTTACCTGCATATACCCATACTCCCTTTCTTCCAGAAGTATCTGAGGTTTGCAGTAGGCCAGGTACATCTACAATACCGGAGTCTCCCGTTTGGCCTATGCACCTCTCCAAGAGTCTTCACAAAGACCTTAATTGCCATCGTAGCCCCTCTAAGGGAGCAGGGGCTTCGAGTTTACCATTATTTGGACGATTTTCTTCTCCTGGCGAAGGATCCAGCACAATTAGTGGAACACAGGGAAGTTCTTCTGACAACACTAACAGAATTTGGATGGAAGATAAACCAGGAGAAGAGTCACCTTTCTCCAACCCAGGAAATGATTTACCTGGGGGCTCTGTTCAACACAGAGAGTGGAACAGTGTCCCTTCCACCTCAGAAGGTGGCATCTATTATTCGGTGAATGAAGAATGTGAGTGCGAGACCCCATCTGACCGCCTCGAACTGTCTGAGCCTGATAGGCCGGATGTCGTCATGCATCCCTATGGTCCCTTGGGCCCATTGGCATCTGAGATATTTTCAACTGGAATTCTTGAGGCAGTGGAACAAACAATATCTTTCTCAGCCCATACTCCTGACGACCCTGATGCTCAGAAGTCTTCATTGGTGGATGAAGAAACACACGCTGATGAAGTCAAGTCCGTTAGGGCATGTCAACTGGATCATAGTTACCACCGATGCCAGTTTAGCAGGCTGGGGAGCACACTGCAACCAGATCTCAGTGCAGGGGAGATGGTCATTTCAGGTGACTGTCCTGGTATTGAATATTCTGGAGATCCGGGCAGCCTATTGTGCATTGCTAGCCCTGGAATTCGAGGTCACGGGGAGACCAGTTCTTCTACGGATGGACAACAGAGCTGCTGTATCCTATATACACCGGCAGGGAGGGACGCACAGCAGGTCCCTGCTAAGGGAGGTGGAACCCATAATCCTCTGGGCGGAAAGAAATCTGAAAGATCTAAGGGCAGTCTACCTGCCCAGTCATCTGAACTCAAGAGCCGACCTCCTGTCTCGCAGGTTCATAGATGCCAACGAATGGTCTCTGCACCCAAGAATCTTCAACTGGATAGTGAACCAGTGGGGGCCCCCGAGCTGGACCTATTTGCGACAGCATGCAATGCCAAGCTACCAAGATTCCAGGCGGAAGCAGTAGACGCTCTCTTAGCCCCCTGGGCATGCAATCTGGCCTATGCTTTCCCTCCGCGGCCTCTTATTCCAAAGCTCCTGGTGAGGATAATGATGGAATCCACAACAGTAATAGCGGTTCTACCATACTGGCCGAGACGTCCTTGGTTTCCTACGGCAATGTACCTGAGTACTCAGCCTCCGGTCAAGGTCCCGTTGATACCCTTCCTCCTGTCTCAGGGGCATCACACCCATCCAGATCCAGGCAGGCTGAACCTTCACATCTGGCAGCTGAAGGGCAAAGGTTTGAATCCCTAGAATGTTCCAACGAGGTTATCGCAACCCTCCTCAGGGCCAGAAAGCCTTCAACAAACAGTATATATACGTCAGGGTGTGGAACAAGTTCAGGGCCTTCATGATGGGCAGAAGCAGTAATCCGGATTCCCCATCATCCTCTCAAATTCTTGAGTTTTTGCAGGCAGTCCTGAACATGGGCCTTGCTCTAAGTACGTTAAAAGTACAGATAGCAGCAATTTCAACAGCAACCAGTAGAAGGTGGGCGGAGGATCCGTTAATAATCCAATTTCTCAAAGCCGTCAGAAAGATCCGACCACCAACTAAGCAGTCTTTTCCCACCTGGGACCTCGCTATCATCCTAGAGTCATTAGCCAGCCCACCTTTCGCCCCTTTGGACTCGGCATCACTTTGGAATCTAACCTTGAAGCTTACCTTCCTGATAGCCATAACCTCCGGCAGACGGGTTTCGGAGCTCCAAGCTCTAGGGGCAGATGATAATCATATCATATTCTACCCTGACAGAGTAGAACTCAGAACAGTGCGGGGATTTATCCCCAAGGTCGCATCATCCTTGACCATGTCGGAACCCTGGGCACTCCCAACATTTCTGGAACAGGACTCCGACTCTCTTCACGAACTGGACATTGCCTCCACTCTGAGATGTTATCTTCAGGCCACAGCATCCTTCAGAGACTCTACTAGGTTGCTCATAATCCCCTGGGGGAAGAACAAAAGCAAGGAGGCGTCATCAAGAACAATTGCCTCATGGATCGTGAAGCTCATCCACAAGGTGTACAGGGCAAGGGGTTTGGACCCCCCTTTGATGGTCAAGGCGCACTCCACGAGGGCGGTATCTGCCTCTTGGGCGGCAAGGGCAAATGTTTCAATCGAAACCATTTGTAGGGCAGCGACCTGGTCATCCCAACATACATTTATGAAGCACTACCGGGTAGACGCAGGAGCTCTCTCGTCGGTAGAGTTCGGCAGACGGACAATCAAGTCAGCGGTTGCTTCCTCTAGTGATCAATAATAATTCCTTTGAAATAAACCTCTAAGCATCATCCCACCCGTCTCAGCTAGTTATTTGTCACAGGTATGCTGCCATGGAGGCACCAGGAAAACAGAAAATTGTACCATACTTATCGTAATTTTCTTTTCCTGGTGCCTATCCATGGCAGCATACAATCCCACCCTCTGTATTCTATATTACGGAGAATGTGGGGGCAGTGCTAGCCAACTCTTTTATAATATTCACTAGTCCTGAGGGAGGAGCCAAGGCGGAGCTTGTCACAGGTATGCTGCCATGGATAGGCACCAGGAAAAGAAAATTACGATAAGTATGGTACAACTTCTGTTTTCCACCTGTAGTAGTGCTATGGGTAATTTGCTGATGCTGCAGTCTAGGAATAAGTAAAATTGAGAGTTTTATATTCTTCCAAAGTTTGGTGAAACTGGAAACATCCTGGTGAAATGCATTTCATTTATTTTTTATTTTTTTTGTAGTTTTTTTTTAGAAGTACGGTTTTATTTGTTTTGGATAGAGCAGGGAATGGTTACAACCCTTGGGATTTTTACAGTCTGTGTTCAATTGGGAAGCCTTTATTTCACTGTCTGTATCAAGACACAACAGCAAGTGTTTGGAGATCCAAATGAATAAACAGCTATAAATGGTGAAAATGCTCCCATTAGAAGACTTACCTTCTATTTCCATTCCACCAACAACTTAAAATTCTAGATTTGGCACAAGGGCAAATCACCGCAAATGGGCCCTAACCATAACTCTTCACCAAAATGAAAATAAAAAAATAAGTTTGGGTTTTAGATACACTTTAAAAATAATTTATTCAGTAAAACGTTGGTTTGAGAGTAACTTGGTTTGAGAGCGTTTTGAAAGACAAGCAAAATGTATATAAATATTCCCTTGATATACAAGCGATGTCTTGATATAAGAGTAGCGTCATGTCACAACTGAGTATAAAAATGGAAGAGAGGAGCCTCTAAGTGTAGCAATATTGTTACATTTAATGAAGGTACAACATTTAGCAAATTATTGCTACACTTAGAGGTGCCTCTCTTCTCTTTTATACCCTGTAAAAAAATGCTTTGATATACAAGTGCTTTGGATTACAACCATGTTTCTGGAATGAATTATGCTTGCAAACCAAGGTTTTACTGTATTTAGGTGCACATTGAGTGTACCTAGAAAGAACACAATCACTTCTTTACAAGCAGGGCCTACTTAATAGCATCATGGGCCCCTGGGCAATGTATTGCTCTGGGGCCCCTACAATGGAGACAGCACAGGTAAACAGACCAGATATCCCCCCAGCACTCTGACCCCTCTACACCCCAGATATCCCCCCAGCACTCTGACCCCTCTACACCCCAGATATCCCCCCCTACTCTGACCTCTCTACACCCCAGATATCCCCCTGCACTCTGACCTCTCAGCACTCTGACCCCTCTACACCCCAGATATCCCCCCTGTACTCTGACCTCTCTACACCCCAGATATCCCCCTGCACTCTGACCTCTCTGCACCCCAGATATCCCCCCTGCACTCTGACCCCTCTACACCCCAGATATCCCCCCGGCACTCTGATTCCTCTACACCCCAGATATCCCCCCAGTTCTCTGACCCCTCTACATCCTGCTTTGGGGATAGTGCAGAGGCCCCCCATGCAGCTGGGGCCCCTGGGCAGTGCCCAGGTGTGCCCTCTAATTACGACAGTCCTGTTTACAAGTAACGCCCTGTACACATAGCTCAGAATCTCGCCAGGAAAAAAACGTTGTTTTTCCTGACGAGATTCTTGGCAAGATTCTCTTGCCGGCCGAGTGTACACACGGGCCATTCAAAAGAACCGCATTCTTTTGAATGGCACAAACGTGGTGACATCATCGTCTACGACGAGCATGCGCTCATCACATTTGATGCCGTCGCCGCCATCTTGCTTCACCCTTCCTATGCCTTGGAAGCTACCGCGCATGCGTCAAAGTAATTCGATCATGCGCGGATTTCCATGGAGAGAGGTAAGTATACACACGCTGGGGTTTCTTGGCAGGAAAACACTGCTGAGAATCTCACAACGAGAAAATAGAGAGCAGGTTCTCTATTTTTCTCGTCTAGATTCTGGGCAGTTTTCTTGACGAGAAACCTCAAAGCCTCGTATACACATATATGTTTTTTTCGGCAAGAACCAGCAAGAAAACTGCTGCCAGAGCTTTCTTGCCAAGAAAACCATGCATGTGTACGAGGCTTTAGACTTTGAGATTGGTGACAGGGTAACTTGCTTTAAAAGCTCAATTTGAAATAAAACATTTTTCTCCGTTTTTATTTTGTAGGCAAGTATCAAAAATGTCATTAAGCTTTTTCTAAAATTATTATTGACATTTTTTATAGTTACAAAAATATTTTTTTTGCGTTTCAGGTTTTAAATATGACCGGGGAGCCTTCACGGGACTGGTCTGCTTCCCCTGCCAAATTGTTGGCCATGTCACTGCGTGGTATGCCCACTGGCTCCACCTTTCCTGACTCTCTAGACAGGGCCTATTTTGTGGAGAGTTGAATTGGCTGTGTATTGTACTGCCAAGGCGGCTGCGAAATAGAATGACTTGGATTAGGACTTGTGACTGATTAACAAAGGGGCTGGGCTAAAGGGGGGCCATTGGGCAAACCAATGTATGCATAACCCCCAGATTTCCATCAAACATTTTTGCAGCCTTTGGAATCAGTCAGTCAAGCAACCTGACATGAAAACATTTTTTTTAGTTTAGTTGAATTAGCTCTATTTAAATCATTCTTCTCCCTCTCCCTTTAAATATTATTTTCCTGCTATTTTTTTCTAAACTTTTTTTCTTTTTTATTTGTTTTGTTTGTTAATTCAGAGTGGCATTAAAAAAGCAATTTTATTATTTTAAACAAGCTTTTTTTCAAGGCTCTGTAGCACAATTATAATTGTATGTGTCATTTTAGACAAGACAACTTATAGAAAAACATTTATATAATATACACTGATCAAATGGAAAAAGTATTTTTTGTTTTGTCTTGCTGTGCATAAATGTACAGTAAGTACTGCTTACAAAAAAAAACAATTTTTCATCAACCGAGGTGCTTGTCCTAAAAAGAAAAAAAAACAATTGTATATATATATATATATATATATATATATATATATATACACTGTGTATATGTATATGTATATGTATATTATATATATATATATATATATATTATATATATATAATATATATATATATATAGCCCTTCCCCCCAAGCATCGTACAGAGACAAGATTTTGGGATAAAAACCAAATGAATGACTGTTTATTAAGGCTGGGTTCACACTATCGCATTGGATGTGGTTTCACCGCATCCAATTCGCATGTCAGGAAATTATGACCGGCTCCTAATGGAGCGGCTCCGATGCGAATTGCACAGGTGTCCTGTGCATCTTCTAGTACGTTTCAGGTCCGAATTCAGACAAATATTTGGACTGAAATCATCAAGCATAAACACATAAACACTCCACAATGGTTCGGTAACAAGTTAAAGTGCAAGACAAACAATAGGTGACTCAATTAACAATGGGAATTTGCACCTAGGAGGCACACAATGGGGAATTATGCAATGAGAGAAAGACACCTTAATAAACAGGTTACACATAGCAGGAGGTTGTTTTAATCTGATTATAATCTTCTGCTTAGAGTCTCTGGCCCGGATTCACAGCCATCGACGCATCTTTATGCCGCCGTAGCGTATCTTCTTTACGCTACGCCGGCGCAACGTTGAGAGGCAAGTATGAAATTCACAAAGAAAATGCGCCGGCATAGCGTATATTCGTCGGCGTAAGCCGACGTAAGTCTAAGTAATTGGAAGTGGGCTGGAAGTGGGCGTGATGCATGGTAATGGAGCGTGACCCCATGCAAATGATGGGCTAAGCGTCATCCAAGTACTTAAAACGAATGGCGCATGCGACGTAGCTTAGACGTATCCCCGTGCGCATGCTTACAACCATGTCAAAATAACTGCCTAAGATACGTCAAATCACTGCCTACGACGTGAACGTAACCTATGCACAGCCTTATATACGTAGTACTGCGTAAACGACGTAAAATACGACGGCTGTTCCCTGGTCCATACCTTTGCATGGGTTGCGCCTCCTATATGTGGAATAACTTTAAGCCGGACGTAAGCCTTCCGCAAACCGCGTATCTTTTCCGCCAGGTGCATCTACGTTTATGAATCGACGTATCTCCCTTATTTGCATATTTGCAATGGGGCATCCAGCGTAACTATGCGCCCAAGATACGCCGGGGTAGTCAAGTTACGTCGGTGGACTGAAGCCGGATTTTAGGCGTATCTTAGTTAGGTGAACCAATGTCATAAAATCCAAAGCCCACAGTGTAAAAATAAATATATAAATATCTAAATAAATATAAATATGTGGAGGGAAGCAGCACACTCTAAAAGTGTTTACATTACACAAGTGACAATAAAAAAAGTGTTAAAGTGATCAGCACTACCCTAAAACAAACACTCCGTGATCATAAACAAATAAAAGTCAGCATACATATCAGCATAAATAGAAATAGATATATGAAAATGAGAGTCCATCAGTGAGCTCACACATGCATTCAGTGAGCTGTAGTGCACATCAAAGTAGATCTGTGATTCATCCAATATCACCATATAAAGTGCCAGTGCCAATCCGTGGAGAATAGTCTCGCAAGCCTCTTACCTCACTGAGACGGATATACGCATAATATCAAACTCATAGACATCTCCGGTGTATGATATACTCCTTTTCGTCTATTCTCCAAGTCTTCACCGAGTATCTGCAATCTCTATAGCACTCAGAGAGACAAAGGAGAGACGGACCTCCAATGGTGTAGTATGGTAAACCAACGCACAATTTATTCAATATAAAATCTCCTTACACAAAATCAAAAGGTAAACAGCAAAAAAAACATATACGGCAAGGACCGAGTTCTCACGTCACTCTGTGGTGTCCGCTATTCCCTACGCGTTACGGCAACTGCCTTTATCTGGGGCAGGTGATTATGGCGCATACAGTAGATATGACGGCGCATCTTGACACTTACGCGGCGTATATGGAGATACGTCGGCGTAAGTGCTACGTGAATCCGGGCCTCTGAATCTGTGGAGTGGGTCCTATGTTCCCAGAGTCTGTGTGTTTCAGGTAGACATGATCCCCAATCTAAAGCAAAATCCCTCAAGGGTCCCCCAGGCACGCACCTCTCAAAGAATAGAGACACTTCAAAAGCCAGGGCCCAAAGTCAGTCAGGCAAGAGGCTACCCTGCAGCCCCCTCCAAAAGCCCCTGTCCTGGTGGGGTCTGTCACACCAAATAAACTGGTCCATAGCAGAAATTTGAAAGTGTACAGGTGTGACCATATTACCTGATTGGAAGCTTCTTATATAAGCTTGAGCATTCAGAAATATACAATGAAGCAGATGGTATCGTAGAAAAAACAAATATATTTACTCCAGGAACAATATCTTTGTTTTTTAAGCAGAGAGTAACACAAAGTTCATTCAAACGCAGTAACATTTTAGAAAAACTTGTCATTATTCTGGAAGAAATAATACCCAGTAAAAAAAAATGTAACTCATAATTGAAATAGACAAATAACAATGCTGATAAAATATTTCTGTGCTCTGCATCTTTATGTGGTTTAAACACTGTAAGAAACCTAAAGTATATGTGAACCCTCATCTTTCAACAATCTGTTCAAGTTTAAAAAAAAAAATGAAAGGCAAAACTTGTGTTTCTATATATATATATATATATATATATTATATAATATATATATATATATATATATATACACAGTATCACAAAAATGTGAGTACACCACTCACATTAAATATTTTATTATATCTTTTCATGTGACAACACTGAAGAAATTACACTTTGCTACAATGTAAAGTAGTGAGTGTACAGCTTGTGAAACAGTGTACATTTTCTGTCCCCTTAAAATAACTCAACACAGCCAATAACGTCTAAACCGTTGACAACAAAAGTGAGTACACCACTAAGTGAAATTATCCAAATTGTGCCCAACGGCATCATCCTCTGCTTCAGTATGTCATAGTACATGTTGCCACTCATTGTTCCCTCAATGAACTATAGCTCCCCAGTGTCGGCAGCACTCATTCATCCTCAGACCCTGACACTCCCACCACCATGCTTGACTGTAGGCAAGACACACTTGTCTTTGTACTCCTCACCTGGTTGCCGCCACACTTGACACCATCTGAACCAAATTTGTTTATGTTTGTCTCATCAGATCACAGGACATGGTTTTATGTCCTGTGTCTGCTTGTCTTCAGCAAACTGTTTACAGGCTCTCTCTTACATCATCTTTAGAAGAGGCTTCCTTCTGGGACGACAGCCATCCAAACCATTTGATGCAGTGTGTGGTGTATGGTCTGAGCACTGACAGGCTGAGCACCCACCCCTCAACCTCTGCAGCAATGCTGGTAGGACTCATACGTCTATTTCCCAAAGACAACCTCTGGATATGACACTGAGCACGTGCACTCAACTTCTTTGGTCGATAATGGCAAGGCCTGTTCTGAGTGGAACCTGTCCTGTTAACCCGCTGTATGGTCTTGGCCACTGTGCTGCAGATCAGTTTCAGGGTCTTGGCAATCTTCTTATAATGTAGGCCATCTTTATGTAGAGCAACAATACATTTTTTCAGATCTTCAGAGAGTTCTTTTCCATGAGGTGGCATGTTGAACTTCCAGTGACCAATATGAAAGAGTGAAATCGATCACACCAAAATTAACACACCTTCTCCCCATTCACAACTGAGACCTTGTAACCCTAACAAGTCACATTACACTGGGGAGGAAAAATGGCTAATTGGGTCCAATTTAGACATTTTTACTTAGGGGCGTACTCACTTTTGTTGCCAGCAGTTTAAACATTAATGGCTGTATTCTGAGTAATTTTGAGGGGACAGCAAATTTACACTGTTATACAAGCTGCACACTCACTACTTTACATTGTAGCAAAGTGTAATTTCTTCTGTGCTGTTACATGAAAATATATAATAAAACATTTACAAAATGTGCACTCTTGTGAGATACTGTATGTATTTTGTGAGATACTGCACTCCTCTCCTGCAAATGCTGTTACTATAATGCCTGCAATACTTCTCTCCTATACATACTGCCCATTGTAAAAACCTCTGTATATCTTGCCCGGTGTCCTGCCGAGAAAGGTCCCCTGGCAGATAATGCCCCCCCCCCCCTGTACTGCGTGGGCGCAGTGCTTTGCGCAGTACAGAGCACAATGGAGCTGCCGAAAATCGCCAAAGATGAACAGCTGTGAATCAGCTGTACACGGCGCCTGCGCAATGAGCAAGACATTGTGCCACACGCTGCTCCACGTTCCTGATGATAGTGCAACTCTGCAAGGGGCGGGTGTACTTCTGGTATATCGTGTAAGGGGCGGATGGCATCTCTGTCCATCATTTAAAATACAGCCTTTTCTGTAGCCATCTGCCCCTTACACGCTTCTCAATAATAAATCCGCCTCACTGTGTTAGTTAGTTAATTAACCCGCCCATAAACATTGCAAAACCCGCCCTTCAGTTGTTTAAACACAAACCGCCATCCTCCCCTTACACGATATAACAGTAATACACCCGCCCCTTGCAGCATTATCTGCCGGGGGGGGACCTTTCTCGGCAGAACACTGGAACATATTGCCTACTATCTTACCCTCTGCACTTCTCTTTCACACATATCACACCTTTTCATGTCCCCTGCACTCCTCTCCTCCTCGCATTGCCTGCTGTAATACTCTCTTCACTCCCTTTCTGCGCATTCAATCCATTGCCGTACTTTCCACCCTCCTCTCCCACACATAATGCCCACTGTTATACCCTCCATAAATTTCTACTAAACATTACTGCTAGGGATGAGCTTTATGTTCATGAACATGAGTTCGACTCGAATTGGCTGTTCGCCCGTTGGCCGAACAGCGGTCAATTTGGGGTGTTCGCAGCAAATTCAAAAAGCTGCGGCACACCCTTTAAAAGTCTATGGGAGAAATCAAAAGTGCTAATTTTAAAGGCTAATATGCAAGTTATTGTCATAAAAAGTGTTTGGGGACCTGGGTCCTGCTCCAGGGGACATGTATCAATGCAAAAAAAGTTTTAAAAACAGCAGGTTTTTTTCAGGAGCAGTGAAACAATAAAAAGTGAAATATTCCTTTAATTTTTGCACCTGGTGGGTGTCTATAGTATGCCTGTAAAGTAGTGCATGTTTCTTGTGCTTAGAAAAGTCCCTGCACAAAATGACATTTCTAAAGGAAAAAAAGTAATTTAAAACTACTTGTGGCTATAATGAATTGTTGGGTCTCGGCAATACAGATAAAAGTAGTTGAAAAAAAAAACCCAGCATGGGTTCCCCCTTAGTCAATTACCAGTCTTTTTTATTAAGGGGAACCCTGAACCAAAAAAAATAAAAAATGCATGGGGGTCCCCCCAAATTCCATATCAGGCCCTTCAAGTCTGGTATGGATATTAAGGGGAACCCTGAACCATTTTTTTAAAAAAATGGCGCGGGGTTCCCCCCAAAAATCAATACCAGATCCTGCTCCCCTATGTGAATTAACAGGGTTGAGAGGGCATGTGGCCTGGTACGATTCAGGGGGGATGCTATCTCGTCCCCCCCTCTTTTCCTGCGGCCTGCCTGGTTGCGTGCTCAGATAAGGGTCTGGTATGGATTTTTTGGGGAACACCATGCAATTTTTTTTATTTTGGTGTGGGGTTCCCCTTAAAAGCCATACCAGACCTGAAGGTTTTTGGGGAAACCCCGCACCAAAATTAAAAAAAAATGGCGCCAGGGTTTCCCTTAATTTCCATACCAGACATGAAGGGCCTGGTAATGGACTAAGGGGGAACGCATGCTGTTTTTTTCAATGACTTTTATCTTTTTTGCCAGGACCCGACAATTCATTATAGCCGCGAGTAGTTTTGAGTGACTTTTTTTCTTTAGAAATGTCATTTTGTGCAGGGACTTTTCTAAGCACAGGAAACATGCGCTACTTTACAGGCATATTATAGACACCCCCAGGTAAAAAAAATGTATAGAAATATTTCACTTTTATTGTTTCACTTTAACCACTTGACCACTGGGCACTTAAACCCCCTTAATAACCAGACCAATTTTCAGCTTTCGGTGCTCTCACAGTTTGAATGACAATAACTCAGTCATACAACACTGTAACCAAATGAAATTTTTGTCCTTTTTTTCCCACAAATAGAGCTTTCTTTTGGTGGTATTTGATCACCTCTGCGGTTTTTATTTGTTTTGCTATAAATGAAAAAAGAACAAAATTTTGCAAAAAATAAAAAAAAATCTTCATTTCTATTATAAAATTTTGCAAAAAAGTAAATTTTCTTCATAAATTTGGCCTAAAATGTATACTGCTACATATCTTTGGTAAAAAAAAAAAAATGTTGGATATTATTTAGTCTGGGTGAAAGTTATGGGGTCTACAAGCTATGGTACCAATTACTGAAAATTGATCAATTTCATCACACCTGATGTATTGACAGCCTCTCTCATTTCTTGAGACGCTAACATGCCAGAAAAGTACAAATACCCCCCAAATGACCCCTTTTTGGAAAGAAGACATTCCAAGGTATTTAGAAAGAGGCCTGGTAAGTTTTTTTAAAGTTGTCATTTTTTCCCACAATTCTTTGCAAAATCAAGATTTTTTTTTTCATCAAATTTTCATATTATTAGGCATATGCATACCACAAATTACACCCCAAAACACATTCTGCTATTCCTTCCGAGTATGGCGATACCACATGTGTGAGACTGTTACACAGCGTGGCCACATACAGAGGCCCAACATGCAGGGAGCACCCAGACCAATTCTGACATTTCTCTCCTACATGTAAAAATCATCATTTATTTGCTAGAAAATTACATAGAACCCCAAAACATTATATAAAGATACCTCAGATGTGTGGTTTGAACACCGTTTTCATATGTGGGCGGGACTTGCGTATGCGTTCGCTTCTGCATGCGAGCTCACGGGGACAGGGGCGCTGTATGCCCAGAGTATTGCGGAGTATGCCCAGAGTATTGCGAAGTATGCCCAGAGTATTGTGGAGTATGCCCAGAGTATTGCCAGAGTATTGCCAGAGTATTGCCAGAGTATTGCCGGAGTATGCCCAGAGTATTGCCGGAGTATGCCCAGAGTATTGCGGAGTATGCCCAGAGTATTGCGGAGTATGCCCAGAGTATTGCAGAGTATGCCCAGAGTATTGCCAGAGTATGCCCAGAGTATTGCCAGAGTTTTGCCAGAGTATTGCCCAGAGTATTGCCCAGAGTATTGCCCAGAGCCCAGAGTATTGCCAGAGTATTGCCAGAGTATGCCCAGAGTATTGCCCAGAGTATTGCCCAGAGTATTGCCCAGAGTATTGCCCAGAGTATGCCCAGAGTATTGCCCAGAGTATGCCCAGAGTATTGCAGAGTATGCCCAGAGTATTGCAGAGTATGCCCAGAGTATTGCCAGAGTATGCCCAGAGTATGCCCAGAGTATTCGCAGAGTATGCCCAGAGTATTTTCAGAGTATGCCCAGAGTATTGCAGAGTATGCCCAGAGTATTGTAGAGTATGCCCAGAGTATTGCAGAGTATGCCCAGATTATTGCCAGAGTATTGCCCAAGTATTGCAGAGTATGCCCAGCTGAGTATTGCAGAGTATTGCAGCAGGGATGGCTGAGCAGGGAGGGAGGGATGGATGGATCTGTGACTACATTTGTCACAGATCCAGCCCGCAGCACTGCCGCTGACATCCGCTCCCTCCCCTCTCCTCTCACACTGTACCGATCGGTACAGAGAGAGGAGGGAGGAACCGGCGTCAGCACATGACGCCTCTTTCTTTACAAGTGGTCGCTCCGTCATTGGACGGAGCGATCACGTGGTAAACCGCCGCTATCAGCGGCGATTTACCATGATCCGTGATGCGCCGGGTCCTCCGGACCCGGCGGTCACGGATGTTCCCGTGTGCGCACCCCAGGGGGGCGCGCGGGAGCGCAATTCTAAGAGGCCGTTAATTAACGGCCACTTAGAATTAAGCAATCGCCCTGTAGCCGTACTTTCGCTATAGGGCGGTTGCAAAGTGGTTAAGCATTATTAAAATCACTGCTCCCGAAAAAAAATGAAGTTTTTAACTTTTTTTTTGCATTGATACATGTCCCCTGGGGCAGGACTGCGTCCCCAAACACTATTTTTGACAATAACTTGCATATAGCTTTTAAAATTAGCACTTTTGATTTTTTCACGTTGTGTCCCCATAGACTTTAATGGTGTTTGCGCGTTCGAACAAATATTGCCTGTTCGCATGTTCTGCATATATTGCCCTCTAACACTCTTCTTTAGCATTTTTGTTATGTCTCAACTTTTATGCAACAGACACCCTTTTACTAGGCATTCTATTGCTACAAAAAGTGAATCTGGGGTTGGAAATGAAAAATTTTCATTGTTTCAGGGCAACTTATTTTAGTTTAGAAGAGGTTTTT